>CAHIKZ030001319.1:360000-495000 GCA_903632075.3 Acanthosepion pharaonis
GAGGCCAGCTAGCTATGGTAGAAGTGATTTAGAGGTTGCATGTAACAGAACTCAGCTGGCAGAATGGTGGCAAAAGGACTTGATACAAAGCAGGCTGACTGCAGTATGGTTTTAGGCTTGTGTGATAGTCACCAGCAGAGCAAAGGGTAGAAAGATTTTGGCATTCTTAAAAATTATGTTGATGAAAAAGAAGCACAAAGAGAACCTTTAAGACAACTGCCATGACCATAAAAAGGAAGCTTAACAAAATTTCAGAAATATTGTTAAAAGCCTCAGTGAACTACATGGGACCCAGGCAAAAAGAAAACTGAACAATATTGTAAAAATATTTTTGAATTTTTCTAAAACTCATGGGAGAAAACAAAGTAGGTTTTTTTTCATTTATCTATTAGGTTTGTGCACATTTTCTCCAAGTAATTTTTTCCTTTTTTACAACAGTTTTCATATCACCTTCTCAAGGTTTTTTTCATGATTTGAAAAAAAATGTATTGTAAATTTTTTTTAGAGCCAATAATTTTTACAAATTTGTTATCTTGCCATGTTCATAATAAGGCACATAAAAGGAAATTTTTATGCAAGCATTTTTTGCAAAATTTGTATTTTGTCACATTGTTTTATATGTGTAATAAATGTTTGTATCTTTCAAAGTTCGCATAATAGTTTTGAGTCTTGTTTGTTATTGTATGCACTGTTTTTAATATTTGGGATAAGAGTGGTGACATTCTCTCTTTCCCCATTCCCTCCCAAGAAAAATAATATTTTAACACCTGTGAATTTTCTAAACTTTTCCAAGAGGGCTACCTGTGGCTGTTGGTTGATTTGAGACCTAATAACTTAAAAATAATAAATTAAAAATAAAAGTATTTCACAATAATAATAATGTGATAATCTGCTTATTCCTTCAATATAATTTCAGCTTTCTCAGGGTTTTCATTCTTGATGTCATTTACAGATATATTTATCTATTAATATATTAAGCCTGCTTTGTCCAGGCAAATTGTTCAAAGGCTAGTTTGGTTGAGCATTACTACTGCATAGTGAGAGTTCAATTTTCACTGTGTGAAATTTAACATTAAAAAACCTATGTGTTTTCACACTAGTAGTTAATGTTCAAACTTTATATATATATATGTCATAAAAAAATCTGCCAAGGATTTGATATAGAAAAAAATCAGCAAAACTGAGTACATCATATATAGTCAAGCCAACACACGTGGCTTGAAGATTATGTTCAAGCATGAAACAGACTGCAGCTGTTCAAAGTTGATCTCATTGTCCCCTTTCATATTTACATGTGCTCTATCTTTGATATCAGACATTTTATCCATGAATAAAGCATAACTTAAAATTATATTTTTATTTTTTATATATATATATATATATATATATATATATTGTTCAACATTCAAACATATATCCATAAGCACAGACTATGATTCAATTTATCAGAGTGGATGATAAGTGTATAACAAAACAACCACAGTACAGATATATAAAAGAAGCTAAAAAGCTACAACATAAAACCAAGTGTATTTTTAAGGATTCAATAGGCAAATCATTCACAGCTCTTAAAATCACTTGGGATAATTAGGAGAATGATGCTACTGACTGATTAAAATGAAGGAAAGATATTTGCAATAACACAAAAGTCTTTGAAGAATTCAGATGCAGTCACATAAAAGGAAAAAGGGCTGCAAGAAAGAGACAGCCAATCGATAATAGTACACTTTTTGTGAGTTATTTTCATAGCTATTCATGATGCTTTTTCAAAGCTGGTCTAATCACCCATACGTAGAGCCATACAATAAAACCCTCACATGATAAAACTTGATAAATTTCTGCAGATTTATCTTCACCATTTTGTATGTTTGTTCAGATTAACTTGGTATCTCACCATATCAATCTATAATTCAATAATAAATCAAAACAACAGTTTTTGTGCTGTCTTTGCAGAAAACAATGCTTAAGGGTCATTGGAGAATAGATGATTTATTGGCCACTTGAATATTTCATTGATTTTATTTAATATTTTTCCTAACATTACATTATTTTAAATTTTGTGGCATAATATTTCAATTTACACACAGTAATTTATTTTGTACATAATTTTAATCAAATAAATGTATTTTTGTGAGATACATGTGCAATTTAGTATAAAATGCAAGTGTAAATTGTCAGTGCAGTAGTTACCTTAATTTATATGTTAATATGTTAGGAATAGTCATTAAACAATGTCTCCAGCAAATATATACAAATAAAGATAGAGAGAAAAACTTTTCTTTTTCAGTATGTTTCATCGGCTGATGGACTTTATCAAGGTAAATATAAGGATTTTATTTTGCAATATGTATTTATAAACAGATGTAAAAATATCATTAACTTTTCAATAGTTTTAAACAAATTTCACCTTGTTCATTATACAGATAAACTGTTGGAATTTTGTCAAAGTGTAATGAGTAATTAGCTTGTTTGAATGACATACTGAAACAAAAGACAAGACTTCTTGGCAAGGAAGTCTCATGTTGCAAATAAGTTAGGATAGGGAGTTTTTCCAGCTGTGATGTATGTTTCATACATTTCATCTTCAGACTATCACTTCTTTTGCTCTATGCAGCATTCTTTGTTTGTTCAGCAGTTCCAAAAGGTTCAAAATATTAAAGAATTCCTCAAATTAAAATGTGAATCATTCTTTTTTTGATGGCATAAAAGATTTAGCTGTAGAGTAGGGGGAAGTCATATAAAGTCTGGCAAAAATAATTTTATGATTGAATAATAATGCTGTGAATTTATTTGAATAAGTTATTTAAAAAAAAAGTGCTACACACATTTGCACCAACCTTTTACATTATATATATGAACACACCTGTATGTAAGTGTGTCTGTGTGTCATCCCAAGAAAGTACAGAAAGAAATCCCCCCTTCCACCATCAAGCATAGTCAAACAAGCATAAATAGATCCAATTTAAAAAAAATAAACCAGTTTGTCTGACGGTTGCAAAAGCTTGAAATCCAGGGTCACAAACAACTCATATCCATACAAGAGAAGATATATATATATATATATATATATATATATATATATATATATATATATACACACACACACTTTCCTAAAATATAATTAATAAAAAATTAAAACATTTCAGCCACTATGGTTTCACCTGTGGATCATTAGACAGAAAAACTCTTGACATTTACTACTTGATTATCCACAGGTGAAACTGCAGTCGATGAAATGTTTGGGTTTTTTATTAATTAAATATTTTTTTAAAAATTAGATCATTCTGTATTTTTTGATTTTTGGGAAGTACATTGAGACCGCTTATTTGTAAAGCAGTTTCCCCTTGGAAGAGAACTCGGGTTGCAGTTTTTGTTGCATTTTGTTACATATTTTTATATAGAGTTAATTAATAAATGTAATCAGATAATTTGTAATACAAAAAGAAGAGAATGACTGCATTTAAAAAAGTATACTGCTTACAAACTGTAAGGAAATTAAAAGTTTGGCAAACATAGACTTTTGTGCTTGCCAAAAAGAAATGGAGTATCAAAAGGACAGTTTCTTCCATATCACTGCTTTTATTTTAAATACTCCTTGGCAATATTTACTGTTTTAAAAAAAGCAATCATTAGAATTGTAATAAAACCTAAACATATGATGAAAGCAAATTCATACATTTTTTGTTCTTGAGAATTTACAACGAAAATATTAAACACTGTTATTTGTTAGATTTATTTATTTATAATAATAATTCTATATTTACAGCATTCTAAAAGCTGATACAGTTTAAAACTAATGCAATGCAATATTTATCAATGACTAATTTATAAGTAAATAAATATGAAAACAATATTCTATTTATAAATCTATAAGGAAAATCATTATTATTTACCATTTCATAAAGCTTGAATGAAATGGCAATTAGCTGATGTTTTGTCAACCATTCCAATAAACAATAATGTAAATGAACAATCTAATAAATAGATAGTGCTTATTAATTTTGTTGTTAATTCACAAGAACAAAGAGAATATGTAAATTCACTTTCATTACAATTCTAATCATTGCTTTTTAAAACAACAAACGTTGCAGTAGAGTGAAGATAGTTAAAAGTGGTATGATGGAAAAACTGTCCCCTTTGAAACTGTTTCTTTGATGGCACAAATGCCCATGCTTACCAAAAGTTTCATGAATATAACTTTTTAAAGGTATGAATCATAAAAGCTGTTTCTTCCATTGGGGAACAATGACAAGGTGCAGTCGTATAAATGGTCCTTAGTAGAAACCCAAGTTTTTGTTGCATCTACATTAATTGTTTATATGTGAACATTCACACATCTATGATACACCAACACTTAACCTTAAAATTCCATAGTACAATACTAGATTAAGACAATTCAGAACATGTAAAAATATCATTAATTATTAAATTTTTTAGAAACCTATATAGAAATCTTCTTCATAGATATTGTAATTTTTAAATGCCAGTATGTTATTTACTAGGTGCTGCAGAAACTACATTTATCAATAGTAGTCATAAATATTGCTACTGTATGAAATTATACAAAACTAGAATTCTTCATCAAATTGGCAAAATTGAATTTCTGTTTTCAGTACAGCATAATTCATTACAGTATCTGTCAATGTGTGATGTCATACTGATTTAATATTTTGTAAACCAGTCAAGGAAAAATAAATTTCTTGTGAGATATCAGCTGATTCCAACATTTCAAAATGACTTGCCAAGTAATGATAAGAATGGTTAAAATGGTCAATCTTAAGTCAGCTTTGCACTGATTTTGAACAACCAAAGTACTTACTTTATGAATGAAGCTACAAAACACATCTGAACAGTATGCATTGGAAAGTGGTAAGAGTGTGGTTCAGTACTTTCCTGAAGTGGGATCATAATATTGTGCAGATGACCAATAGCCCTTTTCAGTTCCTTTATTACTAGCATCATCGGAAAATGTATTTCTTTTTTCTTTTTCATGCTTTATTATCATTTATTGATTTTCTTTAATTTTCCCACAGTATCAGACAACTCAAGACAATGGTAATGAAAGCAAGTATTTTATTAAGATAACTGGCAAAAACCTGATTTGTTCTATGTTTTCTTACTCTGAAAGCAAGCTGTACAGGGATTCAAGACTATTTGTAGATGGTGATGAAGGTGGCAAATGAACAGGAGTGAACACTTGAGATATTTACTGGAATGATTTCACACATTTATACTGAGAGTATATTGGAATATCAGGGAAAATAAAGTGAAAATTTTCACTAAAATTAAAAAAAAACAAGCAAAAGAAAAATAACATCTCGCAGCAAAAAGAAGAAAAAAAAACAAATCGTTTACATGACTGCACCTTGTCATGGTTTTCCAATGGAAGTAACAGCTTTTATGATTCCTATTTTTAAAAAGTCATATTTGTCAAACTTTTGGTAAACATGGATCTTCATCCTTGCAAAGAAAATAGTATCAAAAGAACAGTTTTTAAGTTTTTAAATGGTTGAATTTTCAATTTATAATTGATTCAAGCATTTAAAAACAAGCTTAACACTCTAAAACATCAAAGAAAAAATAAACTTAGATTTAAAAGCTTAAAATTTCAGTGTTCCAACATCTTTAGCATTCTATCAAGAAAAACATTACTTTAGTTTAATGAAATCCTGAAAAGGACAAAATGTGTTACACAGAATTTTTTTCATTTTGTCATTCATTTGCCTAACATTGTTCAAATAATTTTCCATCCAAAATTCTCAATACCATTAAATTTAAAAAAAAAATATTTTAAAGATTTGAAATCAGAAATTGATCCCTTTTACAAAGCAGCATGTAAGGTTTAGAATTTTCAATTAATTTTTCTTTAATCTAGAGTATTTTCTCAAAAAAATCTTAAGTTTTCATATTATTTCAATTTCTTAAATGAAACATTATCAACTATTTTTTTTACAAGTATTTCTTCCATCTTAATTTCAATTGCCTTTTATTGCATCAACTACATCCTCATTCAATGATTGTTAGTAAGTAGTATGGATTGGAAAGGGTATTATCGTTTATAATATTCACAGCATAATAATTACAGGTTTTCTAATTTTCTAATTGATATCTTTATTGCAATTGTAATCTTCAGTTCTCATTAAAATGTTTTTATTTATTTTTTGTAGCACATTTAAAATAATTTTATTCAAATTCATCTGAAATGAACATGATTAACAAAGGAAGAATATTCTGCCAGTTCATGGAGAAAATACCACATCAACTTTAATTTCATGCTGCTTATTTTAATTTTCAGATAAACATCCTTAAGTTTTCATATTAAGTTTCTTAAATCAAAGGGTCTTCCATCAAGAACATTGTGATATAATAACTAGTGAGTGTTTGCACAAATTGATGTCTTCCTGATATTTGCAGCCAGGACCCAAATGAATGAATCATCCTCATTCCCTTCATATTCCCTAAGTAAGAAGGAAGTTCCACTTGGACAGCTTCTTCCTAAGTACTGCTTTGTGGAACAAACTCCCAAACAAATTTTTCCCCTGCTCATTCCAATCTTAACCTCTTCAAGTTTACAGTTAACCATTATCCTTCTTACATAACCTTATAAACTGCACTTCTTCCCTTCTCTTACATTTATACAACATCATACAGAAACCCTCTCCCTTGAGTGGCTCTTGGATTAGCATCAGGTGAAAATTAGTAAAATAAAAAATTGATGTATGTTAACACATTCATGTACACATTAGATTTATTAGATATTCTGTTGTAGATATTAGTTAATGGAAATGTTTTCTATTTTTGGATCCACATTGTGTGAGCAAAGTTTTTCTTGCAGGAAAATCAACAAGAGTAAAAATGGATCCTCTGTACCTGGCAAAAACTTGCAGGTAAGTGATGTGATGAGGATTTCAACAGGCAGCCTCACTCCTGATTTCAAAAGAATTGTAAAAAAGTGTGAGCGTTTACATTTGTCTTATTAAATTGCTTTTGCTGGCTGATGTGTAATTTGCACATAAATGAAACCTTTTCTGTGTACCACTATTTTAGTTTTATTTATTATTATTATTATGCAATTTAAACTTCACATTAAATGAAATGTAATGTCAACTAATGAAAATGTTTAGGTGTGGCCCTCTGCTAACCTCTCAAAGTGGACCCTGAGCCAAAACAATTTCCCATCCCAGATGTATATATTAAGTTGAGTCATAGATAATTTCCTTTTCGTTTATCAACTTTATTCTTCAAAACAATATACAATTCCACCTTATTTAATTATATATTCATTATTATTTGCAATGATATGTTTCCACTGATCAAGTAGCTCTTTGATACATTTTGAGTAAGATTTAGCATGTATTGATCTGAGAAAAGTTTTCAATGATCTTTTGAATCTGGTTTTCATTAGAGAAAGTTTTCCTCTTGAAAGCATTTTGCAGTGATTGTAAAAGGAAATAGTCGACTAGTGTGTTGCAACACTGCTCCTAGTTAGACTAAAATCTTTGGCAACAAGATTTACACATGTAAATGATAGTTGTAAGAAGATGGAAGACAATTTCATTTAGGCAATATTTTATATTTTTCTGTTTTTATATAGCTGAGTAAGAAGAAAGAGAAAATACACAGGTATGCATGCAAAAGAAAGAAGACATTAAAAGCTAAGAATTGTGTGTGTGTGTGTGTGTGTTATAGTAATTTACCCATGCATGCATGGACTCTCCCAGCTATAAATAGTGCCACTTAGTGACTTCTTCACAAAACTAAGTGGAGGTAACCCACAAGTGCAAGGTCAGGTGAATATGGCAGATGGAAGTAAACAGACCAACTGAGTTCCAAAATTTGTTCCTGCGCTAATATTGTTGCATACAGATTTGCATTGTCATCGAGAACAACATTGTCCCTTTAATCCACTATGTATGCTGCCACTGTTATGCAAGAACTATGGTATGTTAGTGTAGTCCAGATTTATTCTTAACTGTCATCAATGATTATTATTTATTACAATTGGTTCACAAAAATGAAAATTACTGATGACTCAACCTAATGAGATGTGTTTGCATCATATGGGATGTAAGTTAAAGTCTTGTTAGCAATTATTTCTTTCCTTCAGTTTCATACAGCTTAAATTAATGGGTTAAGGCAGGGATCAAAATTAACCTTCTCCTGGGGACAACAGAACATCTGCTTGTAAGTGAATATAATGAAGCCAACTGGAATTGGAACTGATTTCCAATTTTGAACTGTTATCCATCTCACCATCCACATATTCAAACTTATAGTACCTGGTATTTCCAAGCAGTCACTCATCTAGGTACTGACCAGGTTCAATGTTGCTTAAGTGATCATATGAAAACTGGTGTTTCAATGTGATTTGGCAGTAAGCCTTTTAATTGTAAGCAAGATTTTTTCTCTAATAAACAAAGCAAGAAAATTACAATCTTCTGTAAATTTTAGGTTAAAAAAACTTGACTAAACCATTAATAAACAATATCTATGTGTTATGTTTCTGTTATTACAAACTAAATTGAAGATACAAGGTAGAATTTGGAGAATTTTAAAAATGATAAATGAATACACAATTTAGTTGTGACATGGTACAGAAATAAAAATCATTTTTGATAAAAACTTTAAAATCTTTTTTTATTGTGAGTATTTGAAATGCACTAATATTTTTTATAGAGAAGATGAGAATGCATAAAGGCAAATCATAAATTGATAAAAGTTATTCCAATCATGAAAGTTATTTAAGGTGATTTAACCAATATATTTAAATATAAAGATGTTATTTTCATAAGAATTACAATAAAATTCAACTAGTATGTTATTGTGTTTCTTCATTTTTTAGCTTTTCTATTTCCTAAACACTTTAATGTTATTTTTATTATACTACTAACAACTAAAATGATAATGTTAAAAAAAATTGATTTTGGGATGGTTTTTAAAAGTTTTTCAGGATGATTAATGTTGTTTTTCAGGACAGTCTCAGCACAGCAGATCTTGATCCCTGGCTAAAGCATATATTAAATATCAATAATAACAGGAAGAAAATTCATTGAAATTATTAGTTACAAAATTTACCAAAAAATCTACATTATTTTTACCACTCTTCCAGTCACATAAACATATGAAAATAATATAAATTTTTTCTAAGAATGTTATCTTGCAGCTGTATTATTTTTTGATATCTTTGCAAGTGATGAGAAGTTATGGATAGTAATAGCAGATGATTATTAGTCAACAGCAACACAATGTCATAAATTTGAAAACACATTTATTCTAAGGGTGTACAAACATGGCTTATTTCACTCATATCTGTTCAACACAACTTCCTTTCTTCTCCATTCTTTTTTTACTTCTTTCTCTCGCTTCATTCTTTCTTTCTTTTACTTCTCTCTCTCCCTTCTTTTCTTTCTTTCTCACTTACATGATTCAATGTAGTTCTTCACTTTGATCATTATTATATGATATTTAGTCTGACTGCAGTGGATGGCTGGAATATGGACTGGGTAATGTCATTATACTGTATACAGATTACAGTAGCTTCATAGAGTAAACACTCATATATACGTGAAAACATTTATTCAAATATATCCTTTTTATGAAGTTGTGTCAAAAAAAAAAAAAAAAGAGTTTTCAGATTGACCAAAAAGCCCTTCCAACCAAAATTCTGATATTTTATCATTTTGTCAGATTTTTGGAAGCAGATTGGACTGAGAACCTTTCAGTATATACCAAGAGGAAAAAAAAATAGAAAAGATGAAAAACATATATACACATATGCAAAAAATGCTATCAATGGAATTTCAAAAATAAAAACCAACTGTTTAAAATAAGTTGCATTGTATTGATAAATTAACCCTTTGATAAAATCTACATAAAATGATATAGATTTACATATAGCATTCCAATAACATTCTTGACTGTATCCTTAATTATTACTCTAGTTACATTTAAATATATGGGAGAATATGATATATAAATTTCCATATATCAGAACAACATTAGGCAAATGAATGACAAAGTGGAAAAAATTCTGTGTAATGTGTTTTGTCCTTGGAAAAAACTTCCAACTAAAATAATGTTTTTGTTAATGAAATTATATGTGTAGGAAGGGGAGGAGGAGATATATAAATGCAAGCGTTGAATATAATTATGCACTGACAGGAAATACTGAAGTTGTTGGCATGCTGAAATTTTAAATTATAATTTTTTTTTAGGCATGTCTGGGCATGTAATCTAGCCAATTTCGTTTTCTGATTCTTATGTTTTTATCACTTTTATTATTGTGAATCCCACATTGTGATAATAGATCTTTCAAGAAAAGTGAAATCTTCTAAGAATCTGGGCACAAATATATCGTAGTGCGTCTGACCAAAATTTCAACTGAAAAATTTTCATAATAAAAAGAAAAGCAGTTTACTATGGTGAGAGTGCTTTGATCGGTCAATAATCAACAGTAAACTTGTTTCCAGGCTCTTACAACATTTCACCTTTCTTTGCAGATCTTCTATTATCACAATGTGAGCTACTTAATAATAAAAGTAACAAAAACAAAATACAAGGAAACTAAATGAAATTAGCTAGACTATATGCCCAGACAAATCTAAAAAAAAAAAAATTAAAATTTCAGCATTTCAACATCTTCAACATTTTTTTAGTGCATATTTGATGCTTGTGTTTTTATATCTCCTCCTTCACTCCTTATTCATACATAATTTGATCAACAAAAACATTATTTTAGTTTGAAAGTCTTTCTAGAGGACAAAATGTGTTACACAGATTTTTTTCCATTTAAGCATATGTAATAGAAAATACAAGAATTTATTCCTATTGTCACCTCTTAGAACTCTGAATATAATAAGATCTGGCTACAAGATAACAAATTATCATTTGCAAAGAATAATATATTACTCTATTGAAATGATATTTATACACTTTTCAGATGATATTTATTAGGAAATAGAAATTAAAACATTTTGAGATCTCTCATATATACAATTTAACTAAAGACTGTCAGTGTCATTGATATATCATTATCTTAATTTTTATTTTAAAAATTTAATTTAAAATTTTTATTTTAATTATTTTTAATTAATAAATTTAATTTAATAATTTCTTTAATTTGTTAATCATATCAAATTATATATTCAATATGATTAACAGTAACCAAAACATTATTTAGAAATAAATTATAAAATATACCCACAATTTTGAAAAAGGTATTCCTATAGTTATTATCATCCTAAATTAGAAGCTTTTTTACTGCATGAGTTCTAATGTGAGTTTTTAATATATCTTTTCTAGAGAAAGCTTTGCCACAAACTTCACAAAGAAATGGAGTCTCTCCAGTATGAGTTCTCATATGATTTCGTAATACATCTCTTCTGGAAAATGCCCGATCACAAACTTCACAAGGAAATGGAGTTTCTCCTGTATGACTCCGCATATGAACTTCCATGGTACCCTTCTGTGAAAATCCTTTGCCACACACTTCACAAGAATATGAAATCTTTCTCGTATGGGATTGCATATGTGCTTCCAAAGTACTCTTTTGGGCAAAAGCTTTACCACAAAATTTACAAGGAAATGGATTATCTTCACTGTGAGTCCACATATGGTTTTTTAGTACATCTCTCCGAGAAAAGGCTTTGCCACATATTTGACAATGAAATGGAGTCTCACCAGTATGAGTTCTCAAGTGAGTTTTCAAGTTATTTTTTTGAGAAAAAGCTTTGCCACAAACTTGGCATGGAAATGGTGTTTCTCCAGTATGGCTTCTCAGGTGAATTTCCAAAGCATTATTTTTGGAGAAAGCTTTTCCACAAATGGCACATTGGTAGCATTTTCGATTTGCATGCTGCGTCAAATGTACAGTAAACTGAGTCTGTTCAGAAAAAGATTGTTTACAATCTTTGCATTCAAATTTCTCATCTTCATTCATCCTTTACTGGAAAACTGAATAACTTCTTCCAAAGTTAAAATGTTCACTTTGTAGATAATGATTATCTGAAAGCAAAAAGTGAAAACATTTTTCTACATTTCAAGTTACATATAATTTTACATTTGCAGACATTACAAAATGTTTATGTACTGTAACTATAAGTGCATATAAGCAAATTAAACATTTCTTTTGCTTAACTGGTTAAAGGGTACTTATTTTACTTAAAAACTTTTGGGATTCTGTAAATGCAAGACAAATATTCCAAATTATTAATTAGACTATATAATAATGAAAATAAAATGGATATCTCCAACTCTTGATAAAATGCATGATGGTCATAACTTTATTCTGTAGAACATTACCATATTTATATGTACAACACTACTACTTATTGTTGTTCTCTTACTAGAACAGAGTCAACTAAAATCTGCATTTATAATATACTATGCATATGTGATAAGGATATGTGGGTGGTGTAATTGTTAGTGGCTTGGAATAAGAAATTGGTGAGCAGAGTTTGAATTCCAGTTGGCTTTATTACATTCACTTTGGTGAAAATACCTTGGGAAATGTATGAATTCACTTATTCTCTCTGTCTCGCTATGGTTTAAATAGTTGAGCAAATTGTGCTCTTCTGCTTTGGATGGCAATGAGTCTAACTGGGAAACTCTGAATTTCTAACCCGGGTAGATGGAACTGTTAGTGTAGGAACATGTAATTGTCTAAGGGAAGGGAAACCCCAACAGAAAACCAACCCTTTTTGAAATTACAGAAGCTGTGCATGAGGCCAATCACACAAACTCATGAAACAATTCAATTACAGGAACCTCACCAAGACACCTTATGCGACATATGGTACCAAGGTCACATCATGTATAAGTGGTAAGGTATATAAGAGGGAAACCAACTGTCCACACAAATCAACATTAAAAAAACTATAAACCAAAGTTGAGGTGAAAGAATTTGGTATGGTAGACTATAACTGGATGGACAAGGCTACATATTACTCTCACTGAAATGAGATCCAAATAACTGACATGGAGTATCATTGGAGAGCAAAGAAGTTGAAGACAGCAGCATATATTGACTTGCTTGCCAGATACTGAATTTGGGCTAATATGGATTCCAACATTATGCTGTTTCATTTATTTAGCAAAGTGGATTTTAAATAATTCCTCACTTTAGGTATAATTTGTGATCACCTAGTTACATAGTGTACTAAATCCTATGGAAATGGATTGGTCAGGGTGTTATATTAATGAAGATATTTTTTATTGCTATTTTTTTTTTTTTGTTGAGCAATGGTCATCTTGAATTAATAACTGTTGTACTTTACAAAACCTACCACAGTAATTCTAAGATATAAATCATATTTGGCTCTAAGCACAAGCTTTGTTATGCAGATAACATATTTGGAGAAATTTAATTTTTCAGAATTTCAGATAAGAGATTCTGTATCCTTATATACATAGAGAAAGGTGTACTGCTATTATCATTGGTATAAAGGAAAGGTCTACTATGCTTGCAATGGACTGCCTCTAACACAACAGTAGTGTTCTGAGTTTTTATTTTTTAGATAGGCTATGGAATAGTATACCATATGGTTGAAACAATTGAACCCCATTTTCAGATACTTGCTGTTGTTAATATTACATTTTGGTTGAATTATTTTTCAGTCTTCATCAGTTGCATTCAAATATCTTAAAACAGAAACTATAAACATCTCTAGATGTTTGTCTTCTAAATACTGGCTGTATGCATTAAATTGTTTAGAAAGCAATGACATTTTTTAGAGATAGAAATAAAACCTGTTTAAATGTAATAAAAGTAAGTTTATCAAGAATATAATCATCATTATTATTATCAATGATAATAGCTTAATTCTTTTATTTTTTTGAAGTTGTTCACTGAAGTGAATAAAGATACGATTTCTTGAGTTTATTTTACTTAGTGTAAAATTGTCTTGTTATTCTCATGAATTATACTCTTTCTACTGACCAAATCTGGGTATGTTGTGTGTAAAATTTTTCCACTCAATCAGTTCTTGACAGTAAAGATTCTTTATTTTTTGCCTTATTCTAAGTGCTTCTATTAGATATGATCTACCATATTCCAATGACTGTTCACACTGACTTTACAGGGATGGAGCTATGTTTTAGATGTTGACACAGAGTTTTTATTAAGAATCTTGTAGACTTTCAATAAATAAAATAATTTAACAATGAGTTTTGTCATTGTTAATAATTATGATTCTATTATTGAGAAGATTAAAATTTAAAAAGAATTTTGTCTCTGAAAATATGACATTACTTTCTGACCGGCTTAACATTTTACTTTCCCTAAAAAATATTTTATGTTAAGTTATTTACCATTATTTTAATTTATTATATTCTCTTCTGTGTTTTTTTTTATTTAATATAACTTCTTTTCTAACAATAAAGCTTTTAGGTATGTAGGGAAAGCATTAATTGTTAATACTGTCACATAAATAGAGGACTGCTGCATACCCATATTACTGTAAATTCTAGTCTTTCATACCACCCCCATTTCTGATAAAGCACACCTCATCTTGCATTCTATATCTTTTACTAAAGCAATACTTGATTTATGATTCTGTAAGTAGGTTTCATTTGAATATAAATGAAGTTAACAAAACCAGTAAATTTAATAAATAAATAAAATTAAAAGACTTAACATCAGAAAAAGTTGAAATTTCTATGGCACATAATGAGGAAAGAGGGCTTGGAAACTTTTATTCTCACAGGACAGACTGAAGACAAGAGGGACAGAGGAAAATAATGCCTAATCTACTTAACAAGCTTGAGTAAATGGATGTCAGAACAGGGCTTAGGAGAGATAACAAAAAGAAAATTTATCAAGAGTCACAAAGAACAGGAAATTGTGGAGAGCCATGACCTCCAACGTCCTGAAGAGACATGGCACATATATGAATCCATTTCAGAACTTGGCTTTACTATCAATAGGAAAGCATGACGTCATGTTGTTGTGGAGAGATATGAAGATCAAAAATTTAATTGAGATTTGAGAAAATGAAAAGGTAATTTCTCCAGAAAAATTCCCATTTTCACTCAAATATTATAAATTATATGTGTATATATAGACATACAAAAATGAGAAATGAAACAAAATAGAGTAAATAGCCCACAAAAAAATTGGAGTGTTAAAAAGACAGTTTTCACCTTGACACTGCTATTATTTTAACTAATTTCCCAACTTGGCCTGTTTAGAATTTTTAAAAGAAAACCTAAACATATGAAAATGAATTTATGCATATTTTATTCTTGAGAATTGACAACAAAAATAATAAAAACTATTTATTTATTTCTTAGGTTGTTTATTGGTTGGCAAAACATCAGCTAATTTCCAGTCAATTCAAACTTTATAAAATGGTAAAGAATAAGGATTTCTTTATAGTTGGTTCACATATTTTAATAAATGTTTATAAATTTAGGAATGAAAAAGTGTTATCATATTTATTTCTTAAAATATAAAATATCATAATTCTTAATTGGTAAATGATAAATATTGCATTGCATTAGTTTTAATACAATTGTATTAGTTTTTATAATGTAAATATAAAATTATTCTTGTAAATAAACAATCTAATAGATAGTGTTTAACAATTTTGTTGTAAATTTTCAAGAACAAAAAATAATGTATATATTCACTTTCATCATGTGTTTACAGTTTATTAATAATTCTAATTATCACTTTTGAAAACAATAAAGATTGCTGTGGAGTGAAGACAGTTAATAGTGATGTCAAGGGGAAAACTGTCCTTTTGATACTCATAAATGTCCAAATTTGCCTAAAACAGAAAAAAAAATTAAAACTTTTCTATACAAATTTATTTGTTATTCTTATGAATTGTAAACATTCTATTAATTAAATCAAGTGTATTTGTTTCATAAATTATTGCCCTTCACAAATTCTTGAAAATAAAGTACTGATGCGATTGTCTTGCCATGATAGTAATAGACAATTGCCACTGAAGAGTTATCTGTTTTTTTGTTTCTCTATTATATTAAACCCCACTTTTGAAATTTCTTTTAAATAGAACATATTTTTAATTAATGTAAATATAATAATAATTTCAAGTGACTTTTAAGCCCATTTAAGGTTCAAAGTTTTAACAATGGAAAATATTTGCTAAACCTACCATTTAACCACAAACAAGTTTTTATTTTTATCACAGATGGAACATTACAAATATAAATGCAATGAAGGATAATGGAGTTTTCCCATCAAGCACGTATTATTTCTGATTAATAACATAGATGAATTATTTTGAAAACTTTGCATAATAAGTGTTGTTGTAAACTTTGTTAACTTCAGCTTTACCTTCATTTCCATTTAATAGCATTTATTTTTTATTTGAATTAATCATTAATGAATCTGATGGTCGTAAGAAACATGATTAGGAGACAGTAGGATGTGTTATGTATATAGTATGTCAGTAGGTCATACAAAAATGTGATTTTTTTTTTTTAATCAATTCAGCCCAAGCAAGACAAAAATGCCACTAAGATGCAAGGGGCTACTGGGAGTGAAAGAGAATGAAAAAAACTTTAGAAGGAACCAGAAACACAATCCTAAAAAGGAAACAAAGGATAAACTTCTACTCCTGTTCAAAAACCAGGGTAGCAGCATGAACCTGATGATAGGCGAACCTATAAATATATCAGGTGAATTAGCATCAAATTATGAATTTGTCTAAAAGAAACAGAAAAGTAAATCATTTATTCAATCAAAATATTCCACTTTGGTAACAAGTAAACAATTTCTTTTGTAAAGAATTTTTGATTAAAAGAATCAATAAATTCACTGAATGCTTCTTCCATTTAATCCTGATTGGAAAACTTTGCCTGTGAAAAAAAAATGGTCTGGATGCATGATAAATTGGACAGAGTTTAAATGAAGTTGAAAATGATAACTCAGATAGAGTTTGAACCAGTTAACAATGGTGAGTTGATTATGCACAACAGCATCACTATTTTCAACCGATTCAACACAAATCATTTTTGCAACATGAGGTCTTTTCCATTCGTCGTTTGAGTGTTGAATGCACTATTTTAAGCTAGTTTATGTGTCAATGTGCATTCTTTGAAAGAAGTTATTAAAACACTCCTACGTAACTTTTTAGGAATTATAGTTTGGTTTTCAGTTGATGTTTTGGCTTCATCTTCACATCTGTTAAGCATATCTTTATTATTATTAAAAATAATTTTTGCATCAAAAGTGTTGACCTTATCCACCCAGAACCAACTTCATGTCAATGAACATTCATCTAAATTTTCTTCTATTCAAATAAAACTCATTTATTGAGCTTCTTTTTATTTTAAAAAGAAAAAAATCATTACTATTAAATGATTTTTAAAAGACTGAAATGGATGCATGAAGTTTTCTTCCAGTTCTTACACACAAATCAGGGATATCAACTTCCATGACAGCATCCAAATTTTTATCTTGTTTATATTGGTCAACTTCTCTCCTGATTTTCTGAACTGAAATCTCTAAATACGTGAAAACAAAATTTTCTTATTCATTCATTTGTCCCTAAATGTGGAAATTATAGTTTTATGGCCTCCTTGAAATGATACAAGTATAAAACTAAAAAAAAAAAACATGACTGAATAAAAGGTTTTTGACAGTTATTGAAAAATGTATTAGAATTTAATTAAATTTTTTACTGAATCCTGAACAATATCATTTAATAATGTTAAAACAATTATGAGAGTTCTTATGCCTAGAATTGATCACAGGATATACTTTTACCTGATATATTATTTAATAATAAGATTGCTTATTATTTGTCTGAAAGAATGGCACCAAGTAGAATCTAGTCCTGGGTATGACAATAAACTACATCTGGCAGCAAGACCTCAGATCAGGAGATTGGAGGTTTTGAGGAGGCATGAAACCAATTCTTAATTGCTGTTGTTTCCAGGTTCACTCTGACTGCAAATAGTAAATCCCCAAACAAAAAACCATGCAAGTATAAAAATACATTTTTATATAAAAAAATGACCAATATATATATAGTAAAATAACCAACAATATATTTTTAAAGCAAAATGACCAGCAATACATTTTATAGTAGAATTACCAATAATTTATTTTATCAGTAGTTGAAGGCATACAATTGTGTTAAAAAATAGTTGAAGTTTTATTGTGTTAAAAATATTTAGATTTTGGCATTAACCCATGGAGGTTGATATGCTGACAATTCAAATAAATCAACCAAGTAGAATGATGTATGTGATGAGATCACAAATAAATGCTCTTTAGTCTTGACTATATTTTTTTAGCAAGATTGTAAGCATGGTCCCAAGTGTTTTCGCCACAGAAATGAAGTCATTGTAAATGCCAATTTGAAAATAAGTTTTCATTTTATTTTAATTCAATTTTATATTTGTTTTATTTCTGTTCATCTGTGCCAAAAACACTTATATGCTTACAATTTTGGTAAAAATAAGAAAGTTTATTTTCAGTTTACTACTTGGAACCATTCTTTCAGACAATATACAATTTTCCACTGAATTTTTATCCTGTTTTAAATTCAAGACATAAAATTACAATAAAAAATCGTAAAGAGAAGATTAATCTACTTCAGAAACTATGACTTATTGGCGAATTACTCATTAAACCAGGTTAAAAATACAAATTCAAAATGTAGGAAAATCAAACAAAGACTTTGATAAGTAAAAAAAAAAAAATCTTCGAGTTCAGCGTTCGAATCAATTTTTGCATACCAAATACTTCCCTTAGATTGCTATTCTCATATACTGAGACATATTTTTTCCAAAAACGAAAAAAAAATAGTTCAACATTTGTAACACTACAAAAGGGGGCGCGGGTTGGAACCCTGCCGGAGAACACATTTTCTTTAAGATTTTCCGAATGTGTGTAGGCCGGTAGATGCCATACATTGTTTAAAATTAAAACGGGGCGTCTATTTTTAGAATGTAGGTACAAACTAAAAATAACATTTTTTGAAGTAATTGTAATAAATGTAATTAGTGTAAATAACTAAATTAAGTAAATTTTATTTTAAATATAAAATTATAAAAAAATAATAAAAAAAGATAGGGGCTTCCTTACTTATTTCTTCTTTGGGTCTGAAAAAGTCTTGCACAAGAGGTAAAACGAGAAACAAAGCCCAATGGATGCAATAATTTATTTCATAACTTTCGTGAAAAAATATATATCAAAAACTAATTTTATTGTTTTTTTCAGAGTCTCTAGCTCTATGATCAGAATATGAAACTAGGTAAAGCAACCTAAGGGGGGTAATTCAGTATTTTGGTGTGAGAAACTTGCTCCTGACACAAACTTGACGATGCATAGTGAACTGAAAATTGAATTGATGTTATTCGACATAAACCTTTTCTTAGTCCTATATGCCAATTTGTATTTGTACCTTTGGAGATCATTAGTCGATCCAGAAAAAAAAAACACACCAAAAAGAAACAAAAAAAAAAAAAAATGTTACTATTGTAAATCCGTGATGTTAAAAAACATTGTTCAATCAAATAAATCATTTTCTCTGGGTTTTTTTAAATAGAATATTTGAAGCTACTCAGGCATTTTTTTATTTCTCTTCCTTCAAACAAGAAGCAATTAAAACTTAAAAAAGATTCATTTACTCTCCGTCAGCAAACCAATCATTTTATCTTATAAACTTAACAGATGTTATGCCTTTAGAAATCGATCTCTGAAGTGACCAGAAATAAACTTATAGTTAGTTAACTAACTAAATTCCGCAACAAATGGGAAGAAAACGTATAGTTTTTGTCACTTTGTGCAATTATTTGCGACATTTTTAGTAAATAACATTACCGAAAGCCAACGATTTAAAACTTACCAGTGCGTTTTTTCTATTTCAGGTTTGAACTTTTGCGACACTTATAAATACAAACCAAATGAAGAAACTTTCTTTTTTTTTCCTTCTCATATACTGAGCGAGTTATGCCATCTAGCCATATCAAACAATGAACAAAATATGGGGAAAATAATCACAAATAACAAAACGGTGACGAGTGAAACTATTTCCTCATGATAAAAATACATCTCACCAATTCACCACAAATACGTTATTTCTTTCATTTCGTTTTCGCTGATGTTATAACTTAAATATTTCAATTTTGAACTAATTCTCGAAAATTTCTGTCTCTATTTCTGGAATGAGTAATTATCGTTATTTACACTCGAATTATGGTCTTCATCTTTGTAGTTATTATCACAACGTTTCGGATGTTGTAGTCTTCAGAATTCATCAGGTTAACCTTCAGGGAATTTTAAACTGAACCCTTTATGTAATCTGCAGAAGATTGTTCTCATTCTGTTGTCTATGTCTAGGAATAAAGAAAGAGACATGACAGCAAATCTTTAACAGCAGCAGTAAAAAGAGAGAAGCCTTATTAGAAGCAGTCAAGCTTGACAAGTAGCAACAGCAATGTCATCAGCACTCAGAGCAGTTTTAAGGCTTCGAGTTCTAGACTTGGAATTGTCCCATGGGACAATAGCTTCGTGGATTAAAGAACTGGTTTGTGAATTTTGGTGACAAATATAATTTTGAGTTCAATCACTAGGCTGGGTAGTGCAGACATAGACTCAAAAGAAACTGAGCAGCACTCAAAATGTGATCAAGACTTGATATCCTTTAATATAGACAGCAGAATGAAATGAAGCTACTCCTGAAGATTAAATAAAGGGTTCAGTTTGAAATTCCCTGAAAGTTACTTGGATTGATAAGCTGAAACATTGTAATAATAATAGTACTGAACTTACTAATAAGCTAAATAAGCTACAGCTTAGGGCTGCATATTCTCAGGGGTTCCATTTTTTAAAATATTTTTTTATCATTAGTTTTTATTCTTAATAAATCATCAAGAATTATATATAATCATTAATAAATAATAATCTTGTATAATTATTTTTTAATTTTTTCATGCAAATTTTTTTAGAGAAGGCCTTTCAATTAGCTTTGGGCCTCAGCAGTTGAAATTCCACCCCAGGATAACAACAGCCAAGATGAAGACAAGAGTCAGCATAAATAATGAAAATAATAATTCTCAAAACTTAGAAATTGTTTAGTAGGATATCATCTCTTCAAACAGGCTTATTTTATTTGCATCATTAAATACATTCACAGAAAATAAATCCAGTATTTCAAGAGAAATAATGATGTTGTCATTGACTAATATCAGTTGAAAAGATTGATGATTTCTTTTTTTATCCATTATACTTTTGAAATAGGTGTTGAAAATTAGATGTAGTTGCATGTGGGGAAAAAAGTGTCCCTCACTCAGGGAACATTTATTTCATGGTTTTACTTTTCTCTCTTGACTTTTTTTACTCTTTCACACATGTATCTATCATATAGGCATACACAAATTTCAGGCACAAAAACATATTAGTTTAAATGTTTTCTATGTAACTAGTATTTAAATGTTTTTTCTTCTTTTATTGTAATTATAATTCCTTGTGTTAATACGTGAAATTGGTTGTCATTTGTTTTATATTGTTTTGTGATACTCTTTTTACTTGGACTCACATTGAATCTGCCAATATTGTTTGTGGGATAAATTTTCCAGGAGCCCATAAATGTTTACTCTCTGGGGGTGTTGATTCCACAACATCATGGTGACTAAATATTTACCCAATCATACTAGCATCCCATAACATCTTTATCTAGCTAATGTCTTACAATTATGTAGGAGGTATTTCTGGGTGGTATATGTAGGCGATGTTTCTGCCACACACTGTATTTAAACTCTTTGTATTAAATCATAGGTATATATCAGTTTAATTTAACTTTTATTTCAATATAAACTTTGTCTAAAAATACATGTATCTCAGGAATTACTGCATGCTTTACTGAACATGCCAGTTTGTGCATTTGGAAATAATTTGTCAATCCAGGTATGGTAATAATCTTCTTTTATTTGTTTTAGAGGAAGGTTCTTTAGTGTTGTAGATTAGTCTCAACTAAGCATTTTGTACTTTATACAAATAATTACTTCAACTCCTTCATCAGAGAAGCAAAATTTTGTCATTTTTTTCCCCAAAAAGGGAATTGAGAATTTTAAATTATGTTAAAACTTTTTAAAGATTTTTTTAACTTCAAAATATTTTATAGTTTTATCTATAAAATATTTTATATTCTATCTTTTATAGTAAATAGAAGAAATAAGAAATTCTTGGTATGTACATTTCACACTGGCTTTTTCTATTTTCACCAATAGTTTTTATAATATTATTTGCTGAAATTATGACATTGGTGTTTAAGAACCTGTTTGCAACTCAACAAATTTCAAACTTTGAAACTATATGGGTAGTGCAGTAACAGATGGTGAAAAGGTTGACATAGAAATCTGAAGATGCACTGGAATAGTGAAAGGTGCCATTCAGAAAATAAGCAAAATATTATGAGATATGTACATGTTCTTAAAAACAAAGGAGTGCTAAACTCGTGTTTCTATATAAGGGCTGAATATGTGATCAACAAAGTTTTAGAGAAAATAGAAATGAAAAGGAGAATTATACTTGACATCAGAAAGTGGAAGTTGAAATTTCTACTGCGCATAATGAAGAAAGAGCAATTAGAAAATTTGACACTCACAGGAAATATTGAAGACAAGAGGGATTGAGGAAAATAGTGCATAACCTATCTAATGAACTTGACAGAAGAGGGTTTAGGAGAGATAGCAAAAACAAAATTTACTAAGAACTACAAAGGACAAGAAATTGTGGAGAGCCACGATTGTCAACATCCTGAACAGACATGGTACATAGAAGAAGAAACTGATATGACATAATGAAGGCAAGAGAAACAGAAGATAAATAGTGAATGACCTACTTGGTCAGTATGAGTGAATGGATGGCAAAGCAAGAACAAAGAGATCTGGGAAAGAGAACAACAAAAGAAGTTGTCATGGAGAGCCATGACCATCCATGCCATGAAAGGATATTGCATATGAAAGAAGAAATTTATGAGTGCACATTTCTTAAGATGTTTCCTAAAATTAAAGCTATTACAATCTGTCTCAGCCCAGTAAGAAATATGTGTACAAAATGGTTCTGAAGGTAGAGTTTGTAACTACATTGAACAGGAAGTTGCCAATGTGTAAGTACTGATGTCAATAATAAAGAAGTAAGGAACTGTAAATATGAGTAGTTGGCAGAAAAAAAAAAGAGATTTTAATAATAATAATAATAACAATGGTGTGTAACACCAGAAGGAAAATCCTTGCATGAGTTTATCCTGGGTATGACGATAAACTACATCTGGCAGCAAGGCCTCTGATTGGGAGGTTTTGAGGAATGTGGAACCACCTCTTAATTGCTGTTGTTCCAAGGTCCACTCTGACCTGGGGTGGTAGCACCTGTTTGGAATCCCAGCTATATGCAAATAGTGAACCAAGGTAAAAAACATGATGAAAGTATAAAAATACAATTTTGTAGTAAGAATACCAGCAATACATTTTCAGAGTAAAAAAAATTACCAGCAATACATTTTCAGAGTAAAAAAAATTGCCATCAATACATTATTGAAAAAGAAAGAGAAAAATTACCAGCAATACATTTTTGAAAAAAAAAATTAGCAAAGCTCTGAAAAAAATTAGATTAAATGACCCATAAGGAGTTGAAATGCCATTAAACAAACCAAACCAAACCTTGCATGAGTACTTACAGACTAACCAGGAGTACACTCTACAATGTGCTGAATGAAAAGGTCATTATGGCAACAGAAATGTTTGTGGATTACAGGAAGAGGATCTAAAGTGAGAAAGATTGTTTTTTACTAGTTCATCACCCAATACAAGGCTTAAGTGCCACCCAAGGTAGAGCGTTACTGAATGAGGTTACTGTTTGAATGCAAGAGGAGGAGAAAAAAGTGCAGATTATGAGGATATACAGAAAAGATAATGGTTAACCCTAGATTTAAAGAGGTTAGGTTTGTTGCAATCAGAGAAGCATCCACTTGGGAGTCTGTCCCCACAAAATAGTGGTCCTTGGGAAGAAGCTGTCTGAACGGTACTTCCTTCTTATTTATGGAATACAAAGAGAATGGGGAGGATTTGTCCCAGTGTATGTGGCACGGTGGATCTTAGTGTTGAAGGTCTGAATTGGTAGAACTAATGAATATAGCTCTTTTGAACATTTTGCATAGAAATTGTGATAGATTAGCAAGGAGCTTGCCAAGCTTAGTCTGTGGGAAAGGGGTCATAGAGTGGAAAATAATTCATCATTCACATGGCTAGTTGGAAAGTGAGGACTGGGCAGCTGTGGCCCACATATGGCAGTAGTACTCTATTTTTGTTTGAGCTGACTCTTGTAAAGACAAATCATAGCAAATAGAAGTCAGGTACTTTCTAGTCTGCATAGGAAACTCAAGAGGTGTCAGATCTTGAATCATGAGGGTGGCTTGGGAATGGGCTTTTGAAAAAGCAAAATGAAGGGATGATCTGTATAGCAGAAGAGCAAGCTTTAGGAATAATTTCTATCAAGTACTCTATTGATAGAACAGCTGATCTATCCCTTTTTTTTTAATCCCTTTTAATCAATTCACCTCAAGCAAGACAATAACACCACTAAGACAAAAGGGGATACTGTAAGTGAAAGAGAATGAGATTTTATAAGGAACTGGAAACCCAATCATAAACAGGACACAAGGAACAGATCTCTACTCCTGTTCAAGAGAAAAGGGAGGAGTATAAACTGGAAGATAGGCAAACCTATCTACTCCTATTGAGGAAAAAATAAATAGTAGATAAGATTTCAGAGTTCAGACAGAGAGAGAAGTATAGAGTTAAGAAGCAACTGGAAACCCAATCCTAAACAGGAAACAAGAGATAAACCTCCATTCCTGTTCAAAAGACCAATGCGGAGTTTGAACTGTGTAATCAAATGGAAAAGTATCTTTTACTTTAAAACTTGGAATATAAACTTTTAAAATAATCATAAACTTATCTCAAATTAATTCAAGGTGAATATAATGAAAACAAAATTTTTTACATAAAAATTTTGTAATGGAAACATCTTTAAAATATTTTGCATCCTCAACTGTGTGGGATAGCTACTGAAAGTGGGCAGCACATTGCTAATGGCTAAACTCAGTGGCTGGGTGCACCATAATATTAAAGTGAGATAAATGGTCGGCTACAATACCTAGGTAGGTTGCAGTATTTAAGCAATCTTTTATTGGTATTTAGGGCCCTAATGTATGCTACACAAATATTCCCTATAACATTACACCACCACGACCACGATCACCTTGATTCATTGATCCAATGCAGGATGATCCATACTTTCATGTTGCATATGCCAAATTCTGGACATACAATCTGAATGTTGCAATAGAAATTGAGATAATGTTTTTCCAGTTTTCTATTGTCCAATTTTTGTGATCCTTAGCAAATTGCTGCCTGTTTCTTCTTCTCATCTGATAGAAGTGACACCTAGCATGGTCTTCTGTTGTTGTAGCTTGTCTGCTTCAAGGTTTTGAATACCTCTATTGTAAGGAGTGGTTGAGTTACTGTTGCCTATGAGCTTGAAATGGTATGGCCATTCTCCTCTTTCAACAAGAGATTTCCACTCATAGAATTGCCACTCACTGGGATATTTTCTTTTTTGGATATTCTCTGTAAATCCTATAGCTTGTTATGCATGAAAATCCTTATAAGTCTCATGTTATTGAAATACTGAGGCCCACCCATCTGACACCAATGACTGTGAATGTGTTCAAAGTCACTTAAATTAACTTTCTTTTTCAACTAATGCATGAAATAAAATTTGGCTTGTCACCATGACCATGTTTAAATGCCAACATCCATTAAATTGAAGCTACATCATTGCTTGATAAGAAATTTGCAAAAGGTCTATTTGATCACGTGAATCATTGGCCAATGAGTGCTTTTATAAAGAAATTATTCTCCACAAATAGGAACATGACAGATATTTTTTTTGTAATATGGTGAGTATATAAACACACAAGCTATTTTAAAAAAACTTCTGACTCTAATGTCAGAGTCATTTACATTGTGAATTCAATGTAGAGATTAGCTTGGGCTATAAAATTTATAGGCATGTAGTTATTTTTCATATAGTGGACTCACTGCTGTTTTAGCATATTATTAATCACAGTCCTCTACATGGAACAATTTTGATGCAATGTTAATAAAGCCAAGATTATACAAGCAAGGTATCGTGTAGAATTACCACACGTTGTCTATTAAGATACATCTTTTAACACCCATTAGGCAAAGTGACTTTTTAGTACCAACCAAACAACAGCTTGGTGAGACAGAAAATTACGAGGAAGAGGAAAAAAGTCAAACACTTATGTCCTGACCCCAAAAAGAGGAGGTATTGAGCAAAATTTCATGGGAAAATTAGCACAGGAAGGAGGTGTTGTAACGGAATATCCCACACTCCCTATCACATATGTGGAGTGACTATATTAGTAGATATATATAGTAAGCACAGTATATACCTGGCAGACTTTCTTCGGGAATTACTAGCTTGCTAACCAATTCCCTGTCTTTCAGTAGTGTATTCTCTTTTGTAATAAACCTCTCTTTCTTTCATCTATGCCCGTGTTGCTGTTTCTTTCACTCAAGTACCACATTTGTCAGTTTCTAACCTCTTAAGGATACAACACAGCTTCTGAAGAACACTTCAGTTTGAGTGCATCTATTTATTTAATCAGTTTTATTATTCATATTATATTTTATTAAAGAGAACCTGACAAATTATCCAGCTTACTGAATAAAGACAATACCTCCAATGACGTTTCCTCTGGCTATATAGTCATCTTGAAGTAGTTTATCACCAGCCATTAGGAGGTGACACAGTCTCTGTTCCTTCCTCTCTTGGCAGACAGCACATGTTGTTTGTTGTGTCTGATGTGGCATTTAAAGTTTTGTTGTTAGATGATAATTATCACAGAAGATAAAGAGCTCAAAACTGAGTATCCCAGCACCAGGTTTGTTACAGGCCTAATTATGAAGTTATAAAACAGCATTTTTTTCATTTCCACAAAAAGATAATTCTTTTTAAGGACTCTAATGAAAAATAAATTTTATTGTAAAAGAAAATATATATAATTTTTAATTGACAAGTATTTACCCATTTTTGGATGTGGACAGAAGAAACCAACAGCTTATGAAAATTGAGTACTCAGCATCTGAATGCTTGATTACAATTTCTGGACTTACTATCCTATAGGATACACAACTGGTATTGCAGATGCAGATTTCATTAAATTGTACATTAGAGCTTGATTTCAAATAAGTGCATTGGACAAAACTAATTCTTAGATTGCTGCAAATTGCAACTTATCTTGACCCTAAATATGTACACCTTGAGCTGTCAGTCATCCTGATCAGCCTTTCAAAATTATATGAGGGCATTAGACAAAGCCAATTTTTATTATTGCAACTGATTCTAACCCATTAGTGATTGATCTTCAAGCCACTTTTTTAGTTTATTGATCAATCAACCTACTTCTGACCTAGGATATGCAGTTTGATTCCTGAGTGCTTATCTGCCCATCAATAATATCACCATTGTATCCTTTGATGAGGTGTGAAAAATATGCATTTATAGGCTAGCATGGAATTTATTAAACTTTTCAAGAAAAAATAAAAATCTTCCCATAAATTTGAAAAGAGTCATCATCAATTCAACAGTTTTCAGCTGCTTCAAACTAGATCTTTTTCTGATTCACACTACATCAAAACCTGTCAGCTTGATGTGAATGCTAAGAAAGCAAAACCAAAGATAAAAAGTTGCCTGCTACACAGGGGCTCCTTGTATAACATCAAGCTCACAAAATAAATCTCCTCAAAAAAATATATAACTATATAAGAGAAGCCAATCATAAACGTTACTGCTAAAGCAAAAACATCTGCTTTTAACTGACCTGACATATACATCAACTCCAGGCCCTACCAACTCTCCCGTTCCTCCAAGTTGTTTCCTTTACCTACAAAGAAACATTCTGCTTATATCCTCTATATCGGCAATAGAAAGAATTTTATCTTAATTCTAATTTTTATCTTAACAATTCTTGTTATGTTTCCTTTCCACTGCACCAGTGTTTTATTGACATTTTCGTTTGTTCTTCTATCCATCAAGAATCAAAACATAATAATTCTCTGTACTGTTATCAGAATAAGGCTTAGAAGAATCCATTCTACAATTTTCCTCTGGTGTATACACTTTAAGAAAAGAGGGAGAGTTACTTTTCTTCAGGAGTGTATAGACTGCTGATGTGGGTAATATTTATGAATATCTATTATACCTTATGACAAACATTTCACAACTAAGAGTAAATAAAAACAGTACTTGTTTCAATTTAACTCCAAATTCAGATCAAAGACAGATGGAGAAATGAACCTCATTTACAACTAAATGTCTCGGTGTCTGCACACACATACACATGTTTTCATTAATTTAAAAAAATTACAATGATGCAACAAGTAAAACATGACTCAGTTACTTTAAATATAAAATTTTTTTAACCTTAATCCATCATAACTTCTACCATGATCTCACTGTGAGTTTGTAAATGATATTTTAACCGGGTCTGTCTAGAAAAAGCTCTACCACAAATTTCACAAGAAAATGGTGTTTCTCCAGTATGAGTCTTCATGTGATCATTCAAAATACACTTTCTTGAAAATGCTTTACCACACATCTCACAGGGAAATGGAGTCTCTCCTGTATGAGTCCTCATATGAGCTTTCAAGGTACATTGTACAGAAAATGATTTTCCACACACTTCACAAGGAAATGGAGTTTCTCCAGTATGACTCCTCAAATGAACTTTTAAAGCAGACTTTACAGAAAAAGCTTTCCCACAAATTTCACAAGGATATGGAGTCTCTCCAGTATGAGTTCTCATATGTCTTTTCAAGCTCCCATTTACAGAAAATGCTTTACCACACACATCACAATGGTATGGAGTCTCTCCAGTATGAATTTTCATATGAGATTTTAAGTAACATTTTTGAGAAAAGGCTTTGCCACAAGCATCACAAGGAAAAGAAGTCTCCTCACTGTGAATGCGCAAATGTCTGTTCAGAGTACCTTTTTGAGAAAAAAACTTTTCACATATTTCACAGTAAAATGGTGTTTCTCCAGCAGTGGACTTTATATGAACATCATTGTCATCAAGGGAAGATGCCATTATTTTCAGTCAAAATAAATTTTGTATTACAAATGTGTTATCTTTTCTGTTCTGAATCTGAAAGTAGAAAAGATAACAATTATGATTTAAAATTTGTGGTTTTATATTTTTAATACAACACTATTGCTGAAATGTATAGCCATAAAACTACATTGCTATATACATAAGAAAATGGTATGATCTCTTGCATATATATTTATATATTCATCGCAAACCCTAAAATCATGAAGACAGCCAGTGCCATAAAGTTTATATACTCTTTGCAGGATATGTGGTATGGATATACGATTAAATGTTTTTCAAAGATCTTCAAATTTAGCAAACTGGTTACTGCCCAGCTAAGCATGAGTTGGGAAAGAAAAAATACAAGACCTCTGATATCTTGTGGAAACAGCAGACAACAAAGGCTACCGACAGGTAGATTGGTGACATAGGTTTTTCCAAGCAACTTGCAGAGCAAAAGCTGACAAGAAGAATCAGTGATATAAAAGCCGCTATGGAAAAACAGCCTGTACCACATGGGTCATGCTGATCATCAATAAAACCCACAAAATACACAGAAACTTTCTTAATTCTTTGTTTGCAAACCAGTGCGTACACACACACACACACATATATATATATATATATATATATATGCCAGTTCTTTTAGCTGCCATAATTTTCATGGGTTCTGAAGGAATTAGGTCATATACTTAAATTCACCCAATACAAGGCTTGAAAACCAATCTGTTAAAATGGTTATGATGTGATGAATAAGGTGTGATATGAATGAAAGAGTATTATAACTTACTCCTAGCAGTTATGATATTATATCTTGCTTAGTCTACATACAGTGATGTCATTAGAATACTTCCTGATTGACTCCAACAGACTACTCAGGACTCACTTTATTTAACACATCTTACCAAGTTCATTTATGTTACTGGGGATGTCTTATTTACTTCATAACATCCCCATTTTTGAGATTTTTTTCTATTAGTAAATATTTTATTTCTTAGTATTCACCTACTTCTCTTTCTGGAAAGGTTGCCGTATACTGAACTTTGTATTTCTTTCATTTTGAGTCAACCTCTAGTTTTTCCATATGTTTCCTTTTTCTGGTAATTATCCTTGTATGTTCAATGTATTCTTGGTGTGCTGGTATGTCAAAAATATCATACAGCAATTGCATAGGTTCTTCCGGGCCTTTCTTCAGAAAAGCTTTTCTTTAACTGATTCCAATGCCTTTTGTGTACCCATTCTTTTTTCCTTTTAACATATATATCATTTTTCCAATTTGTGACCTTATTACGCTATCTTCCCACATTTGTTTTCTATTTTTATTTACTCTGAAAAACACTTTTTTGCTAATTTTGGAATTCCATATATTGTCAACAGTATGTGCAAAAAATTCACTGTAATCAGGCCACTTAGTAAAGATATTCACTACCACAAGATATTGTAATCCTTATATTGGACCTGCAAAATCTATGTGCAGTCTTAACCACAGAATATCTGTCTTTGGCCAAGGTTGTAATTTCATAGTAGGTAATCTTGCTGTCAGAGTAAAACTAAGTACTAATTTTTCTTAAAACTCTTACTAATTTTTCTTGATCCATTTTAGCTTCTCATAAGAGATTTCATTTTTGAAATTCCCAGATGTCCACTATGAAATTCATTTAATATCTGCTTTTGTTATATGATAGGTATTACTACTCTTTGTGCAAATATCAGTACTCCATCACATAGCGAGTAAGCATTCAAGTCTGGATTGAGTTCTAAAAATTGTCTTTCTTACTCTCTTTTAATCATTTTTTTTATTTTTGAAATAAACATGTCTTGTTCTGCTTTTAGTTTTATTTCTTCCAGGGAAACTGGTAGTTTGCATACTGCACTGCATAATATATTTTTAATTTCTATTTCATTTTTCAATGCTGAAATAACAGTGTTCTCAAACAGTTCAGTATTTTTGGTATCAATCCTGATAAATTATCAGCATGTCCTAATTTATGGGGTGGTTGGTATTCCATCCTGAAATTGTAATTTAATAAGATGGTACTCTAGCTTTGTAATCTATTCACTGTATGTGTAGGAATTACTATGGCTTTCATGTTACCATCATCATATTTAAATATTAGAATTACTGCTCCTATACCATAGTCACTAGCAACTGAAGCCAATACAATTTCTACTTTTGGATCATAGTGCACTAATGACAAGTTTGATGTTAATATTTTCTTGATTTCTTCAAACGCTATCTGACACTTATCAGTCCAGTCCCACTTTATGCCTTTCTTAAGCAAATTGTTCAGGGGAGCGCTCAAATTCTGCATATTAAGTATATAGATTTGATAATAGTTTGCTAGTTCCAGAAATGCTTGTAACCTAGTAATGTTTGTTGGAGGAGTGCATATCATTAATTGTATTTGACCTCAACAGATCTGGTTGATGACTATTTTTGTCAATGATTTGTTCAAGTTACTTGATTATAGGCAAAAACAATTTGCGCTTTTCCTCTCCAAGTTTGAACCCATATTCTCATATTTTTTCAAAAACTCTTTTCACATGCTCGATATGTTGGTCCTTAGATACATTTTTAATTAATATATCATTCAGATAAGCAACTGCAAAATCACAATCAGCAAGTATAGTATCCATAGCTTGGTGAAATATAGATGGAGCCACTTTTATCCCAAAATAAATCCCTTGTGTGTATTTATAGTTATTAAATCTGAACATTCTTTTTCTGCCTGTTTTGGCAAATACACTTAAGAAAGATCCAGCTTTGAAAAAATTTTTCAACCATCTAAATTCACGAAATTTTCCTCTGGACTTGGTAATGTGTAGTTATGGAATTCTAAACATTTGTTTAACCCTGTCAAAAAATCAGCACAAACACGAATTTTATTATTTTTTTCTTTGCATACACTTCCGGTGCTTCCCATTTTGAATGGTCAATCTTTTCAGTTACACCTATTTTTTCAAATCTGTCTAATTCTTTGTTGACTTGATCCAATGCTGCGAACGGTATGCTACATTTCAGTTTAAACACTGACATCGACTTTTTTTCATTTGAAATTCAGCTTTGATTTTGGAACACCAACACAACACATCCAACAGAACATCTGAAAAACATTTTTTCAATTCTTACTTTAAATTTTCACTCTGTTTTTTAAATTGGTAGCTTGTCCATTTATATTTTTGCAATAAATATTTATAGGTAAATCCCACAACTCAAATAATTTCATCCAGTCAGTACCAAATAAATTAGTAGCATTTTTAACACATAAGCCTTAGCTTTTACACACTTGTTCAAAATGAAACATTACAAGTCATTTCACCAATAAAAAGTAATTTCTTACTTGACACATCACGTGTGATTTTTCAAAGTTCTTTTTAATATAGGTCTTCCATTTGCTTTCCATGTGGCTTCATTGAATATTGTGATATCTCTACCAGTGTCTAGTTGCATTTTTACATCCACATCATTAATTTTCTCATACACAAATTTTCTTTGGTTTTCTGTAATTATTTTTCTGGTACAATGCTCTGTACAAATTTTTTTCTGTGAGAACTTTTGCTTGCTTTAGTTTTAGTGTCACTTTTTATATCCTACTTTTCCACACTTGTAGCACTTTGAATTCTTAAAGGGACATGGTGGATGATTCCATTGGGGTAACACCCCATCCTGGCCACTAACTTCAGTCTAGGAAGCTCTCTGCTCAGTGATGTCATGTAATCATTGCCAAGTCTGCATACATAGCAGCAGAGCCCAGGCTACCTTACTGTGCTAGATGGCCTTTGCTTCTACAAAAAAGTCCATTTGCCTTTTGACAGGGCCTTTTGGGTGTCTAGCCACCCTCCTCACCAGAAATCCTTTGTGGGGGAAACAGTTTAGTCACCAATAACTTAACCATGTCGCACTCATAGAGTGATTTGACACACATTTGTACGTCAGTTGGCTCAAAAACTGCCAATTTCCATCATCATATTGCTGCAGGCATCAAAGTATATGCGCTAACACTACTCTGTTAGTGCAATGGGAAGGTTATGTAAGGAAAATGGATCCCCAGAAAATAGAGGTTAATGAATACAGCCTGTCTTGCTCAAAAAAGAAACAATGAAATCCATGACAAGGAAAGACTAGCAGCAGACAAAGGAAAAATAATTATAATAGACTGTTATATCTATCTAAATATTTACAAATAAAATAAACTGAAAATTTTTATGTTGTTCCATATTTGTGTCTAATTCTGCAAAAAGAAATTTACACTTAAATTGTGTAATATAGACTTTTTCAAGAAAAGTTCAAGCTTGCATAAGAAGGCACAGTCTTTTGAGAAAGATATTTTGGTAACCTTTCATTTTGGGCCTGCAATAAAAGAGTGTTTCAATAGTATGATTTTTCCTTGACACTGATATTATTTTAACATTGATACATTTATAAAATTATAAATAAAAATTTGTTTTTATAGTTATTTATAAAATGGTAAATAATAAATATTTCCTTGTAGATGGTTCTTTTAACACACCATTTTTTGTGGGTATGAAAGTTAAAGTTTACCAGTACTGTTTTCAAGAATAACATATCAGTGTCTTGAGGAACAGAATTATCTTGTACTTAAAGCATATAACTCTAAGAAGAAAACATGGCCTGAAATATATATCTTCTTGGTGCTTCATCACACATAAAGCCTCTGTTGAGGTTTCTGTTAATCAAATAATTCCAAAGGGTTGGGTGACTGGCCCTAAACCCAACCTCTGTACTATGAGGATTGGTCAATTTTATGTTGGGGTTTTCTTTCCCTTACACAACATGTTCCTACCCTGTTTTGGGAATTCAGAATTGTCCAGACTATCTTAAAATTTAACCTATATCTTGGGGAGTGAAATATAATGCAAGAATGTAAACAGTATTATACACACTAGGCATTTAATCAGTAAGAAGATAGTACTACTTGTGTATAAGCTGACTTCATGCATAGTCTGACCCCTGAATTTTAACTTCACCAGAAAAAATTACCTAAATGCAACCGGTCACTGAAAATGCATGATTTTTAACCACTTCAGAAAAATTACATGTGCATAATGCAACCCCCTATTTTTTACGTAAAATACCGATAAAAAAAGACTCGAAATATACTCAAGTTATTTAGTATTTACGGCATAAAAAGACGATTTTAAGTACATTAATAAAATGGTAAAACAAATATTTGTCAGTCATGTAGACTAACAACATTTTTTAGTACACTGAGAGAAGTACTAATTAATACTTTTTAAAAAATTTTTATCTATGCTCAAGTTTTATGTCCTTTTCGTCTAGGACATCTCAGGCATTAGGAACTGACTCTGATCAAATACAATAAGTTAGTACTGCTTGGAGGTACGCCCCACTCCCCCGAAATTAGAAAAGTGTTTCTTGACCCCAAATGTCGATGGGAACAGAAATCAGGCTGTATCCGGAATCATATTTCTATTTTCATCTTGTGTCATTGTAAGTTTTCACTTCGTCAATTAGATAAATAAGAATAAAAAAAAAAGTAAATATTTAAAAACAAAAAAACTTCACGATAAAAAGACAAACAGGAGAATTTCTCTAGTGATGAAACGTTTTTTTAACCAATACTGAAACTAAATAATTATTTAAGCGTAAAAAATCATTTCTTACTTAAAAAAAAAAAAGAAATAAAAAAAAAAACAAGATTAGGGTAAAAATTCATTTACTGCCTCCCAAATTCCATTTCCATCCAAAATTTTCTTAATTTTATTTATGACTCTTTCGTCTTAGTCTTCTTAATTAACAAAAATGTTTTTTTTGGTGTGTGTGTCCAAAAGTAAAGTGAACAAAATTTAACTTATTGCCATTCAATTCATTAATAAACCAAACCAGGAAGTTCATTAACTATAAAAATTAATTAAAACCGAGCAATAAAAATTTTAGGATTATATTTCGTTAATTTTTTTTTCCTAAAAAAATAAACGTAAGCGAACTGTGCAAATCGCCTGCACTTACTTCGATGCGGTTTTTTCCTGTGTCATCTGGTTTGATATTCGAAAAGACTATTAAAAGAAACGGGTATACTTTTATAATTTTGTTTTTAAAATAAAATCTTTACAAACTTCTTATCCACCAGGTATGAGACCACAAAGGAAGAAAAAATAAATAAATAAAAATAATATGTCATTTTAAAAGCGGTGACGACTAACATTAGTTCCTTCTCACAAAAAGGACAAACATAATCAGAATCTCATCTAACGCGCTGTTTCATATTCTTTTTCTACTCATTCGCACCGTTAAATAAATAAATAACTATCCGTTTCGAACCAATTTACGAAATTATCTTCTCATTTTATTTCTGGCACAGATTGTTCTTTTTTATCTATTTAATTTTTCAAATTAAAAAATCATTACTTTAATAAAGTAAACGTCAGATTTAGTCTTCATTATGATGAAAAGTTGAAAAATAACTAAACTTGTTCAAGTGGTGACAGTGAGTGAGGCATGATTGAAATGAATTTCCGGCAGTATTATTTACCGTTGTTATCATTATTTTCCTAAAGATGTTGTCACCTGTATTTTTTAGTCACCATATTTTTTTTTTATAAATAATTTTTTTAATCATAAAATCAAGAAACTTGAAATTCTTACATTGATGAAAGAAAACTAACGGCGAGACAAGTAACTGCCAAATTTCATGTATGTACTTTCTATATAATTAATTTACACAACCAATTTAGGATAAAAAGTAGATACAATTTTTTTATCTTGCTGATTAAAAGGTGAAGACAACTCATCTGTTTACAAGAAATGATCTGTGAACTAATCACCCAACTTATTCACCTTGCTTATTTGACAAAAGGCAGGTGATTGCTGAGCACTTGTGTCAAGTAAAAGGCCCTGACTTATGGTATTTGGATATCCACTAAATTTTGACCCAATCTGTTATAGGTTAGGTCAGGTTTTATTTTTAGTTAATCTATCAGTTTTTAACTTGGAGGTGTCTGCTCATGGGCCATTTTATTTTTCCCCCTTTCCTTCAGCTTAATTCCCTAAACACTGCCCTATTGGGAGACAAAGATCTCAGGCTTCTAATTGTCACAGAATGCCTTCTGAATTATTTCATCATTCTGTTTCATATTTGTTATTGTGCCTGAATGAGTATATAGGAAATATTTACAACACAATTATACAGTTAACGACAAAATCATTCGTACATCAATTTTGAATATTTTTATCCATTTCTCAGAATTTAATGCCAGGTTTTTTATATGGTGATAAGCACAAAAAGAAATACAAAACTTGATTTTTAGAACAATAGGTTAAATAAAACAAATTTAACAGGCGAATTATGCAAAATAAGAAAAGACAAAATTATTGGTACAGTAGAAAATATCATTTTAAATTGATTGATTCATGTAAATGTAAGTAATTTACATGATTATTTTAGAACTGAAGCCTTCCAGGCTATTTATTCAGTAGAATATTTGTGATAATTCCAGCATGTGGTGCATAGAGTGTCACCATTATGTTAACAACATGATGGGGAAGACAAAGGAGCTTAGTGTTGACTTGAGACAAAGAATTATTAACTTCCACAAGTCAGGAAATAGTTTGTGCACTATCACAAATCGTTAGCTATCTCTAGATCTCTGGTGCATTCCATTATAAAGAAGTTTAAACAGTTTGGCATGACATAGAATTTGTCTGGGTGTGGAAGAAAACCCAAATTGTCACCAAGAATTGCATGAAAACTGTCATGAGGTTAATATAAACCCAATAGTTGTTTTGAAAGACATCACCAAAAGTTTGGACAATGGGTATCAGTGTAAATACTCGCACAATACAATGTTGTTTAAATAGAAATGGGTTGTATGGAAACCAACCATGACAAACCCATCTTCACAAACTATGTCACATTATTGCTTGGTTTAATTTTGCCAAAATGTTCTTGAACAAAGAAAATTCTTTTGGGAACGAGTACCATGGAGAGATGAAACAAAAATTGAACTTTTTGGACATACAGATGATTTGGCACAAGAAAGAATACAGTTGCAACATTAAAACATGGAGGCAGATAAATGATGTTTGGGGGTTGTTTTAGCTCAAGGGATACTGAACAATGAATTACAATAAGAGGAATAATGAAATTTGCAGATTAAAATTCTGGATGAAAATCTACAGCTATCAGTGCAAAATCTTCAACTAGGCCGGTGATTTACTTTCCAGGAAGATAATGATCCCAAACATATGTCTAAATCAGTGATTGCATTGCTTCAGAAAAAGATTACAGTTCTGCCATGGCCTTCAATAAGTTCTGACTTGAATCCTATTGAAAATATATGGCAAAAATTGAAAGTTCAAATAAATTGTCTGTCACCAAAAAACCTTCAGGAATTAGAACACATAACCATTGAAGAATGGAAGAAAATCACAGAAAAGACTTGTTCAAATCTCACCAAAAACTTTAGAAAATGATTGCAACAAGTTATAAAGATCAGAGGCCATGCTATTAACTATTAATATTGTGAAAATTGTTCAATTTTTTCTATTTTTCATACGGTACGAATAATTTTGTCTTTTCCTATTTTGCATAATTTGCCTGTCAAATTTGCTATATTTAATCCATTGTTCTGAAAATCGAGTTTTATATTCCTTTTTTTTTTTTTGCTTATTAAAATATGAAATACCTGGCATCATACAGTATTAGATTATGAGAAATGGATAAAAATATTCAAAATTGATGGGTGTACAAATAATTTTGTCATTGACTGTATATCCACATACATGTCACATTAAAACATGCCTAAACTTTATTTGCTACCCAATAACAGACAATATTTACAAACATACCAAAAAATCCTACAATACAATACACGCTGTTTAAATCAAAGTGTCCACTGGTTAGAAATTAAGACAGAAAAACACTAATTTTCGGTAGACAGATGACTAGACGAAGGAAAATGAAAGAAAAGGATATTTGGGTCTTTTAATTGGAAAAAAAATAGAAGACAGAAAAACACTAATTTTCAATAGACTGAAGATATACTGATGACCAGATGAAGGAAAATAGAAAAAGAATGGTAATTACATTTTTTCATCTGCCAGAGATGTAAAACAAAGTGAGATTAAGTGATGGCATATTCTTTAGGTCCAAGGACCTACTGGAAAGAAATAGATAATCTTTTTACAATCATTGAGTGACAGAGAGGAAGACAGACCTCTGGTCACAAACTGGTTTCCTATTGAAAATAAGAAAAGAATGGTAATTAAATTTTTTTCTGCTGAAATATGATAAAACTTCCAAAATCAAGGAATTGTCCGTTTTTTTTTCACTTGTTGGCCAAAGGGTTTATGAGGGGATAAAAAAATGATAAATGATGATTTGAACAAGTCTTTTCTGTGATTTTCTTCCATTCTTCAATGGTTACGTGTTCTAATTCCTGAAGGTTTTTTGGTCAGTCACCAAAAATAATTCCTGAATTAAAACAAGCAATTTCTCTTACATTTTCTGAAACTTATGGAGAAATGTGTCAAATGATTTGTAGAAATGTTGCTGATAGGGTTCAGCATTGTATTGGACATGAAGGGGAATTTTTTGAATATGTTAAATAGTTTGTTAATCATAGCAAATCATGATGTTTTGATGTGACAATACTTATAATTTTTCTTATCTCTCCAAAAATTTATTCAGTTTTCATCCATAGTTTTTATAATATCTCAGTCAGTCAGTGAGTCAAGTGCCATATGTGATACATGCTTGGGTAATCATGTATCATTCAATACATGACTGACTAGGTAGAATTTTTCCTGCAGTAGATTGCCATTTCTTTCTGCAGTAGACTGGATGCCAACCAAGGCTAAAGAACTCAGTCTGATCTGCTACTCCACCAATAACTGGGGAAGAAGAGATGGATTCATACCATTCCCAAGGGTATTTGTGGGTAAGTGAATCTAATGAAAATGACTGGAATTTGAACTTGGCTCTCCGAGTTCTCACTCCAGGCTGATATTTGGTTTGAGCCTATAAATGAGACTTTTCAGTACACCTTAGAAGAATCTGATAATTGTGATGGCCACTCAATTGCTCCACATCATCCTATCCACCTCAGATAAAAAAAGGTGTTACTTTTGCTGTACACTGTATATTATTAGTACACCACAATACACATCCATTATAATTGTAATATCTACTTTGCAGATAAATTATGTATAATGTGAAATATTAGATGGAATCATTTGTCATTTCTATTTTGGGAGCCAATTAAGGCAAACCCAACTATGGGCTCACCAACCTACAATTGACCAAGCATATGGCTAGACTACTGAAGGCTGTAAATCTGGATTTGTTCTAATGAGCTTTCATCCCTGGTACCTTTAGTTAATATGCATTCACACTTTAGTTTTAATATTCCTGAAATATTGAACATAAACAATAAAATGCAGAACAACAAAGCTTTCAATATTACATATTACAATGAAATTTAAAAATTACTTAAAGACACTGTAATCTTGTTTTTATACAGATAAACTATTTGATGATATAAAGTATTTATTTTGTTCCATGAAGTTTAAGAATGTTTTACAGTTCATTTTAATGGATACTCATATTTGAGTAGATGCTTTGTTTATTTATTAAATATATTTATTTATTTTCATCTACAGGCCTGAATATTCAAGAAATCTTATTAAAGAAAGAGTGCAAATTTTTCTTTAATTAAATATACTTGTATGTACACAGATAGCTGAAAAACATTCATAGGCTTTGTTGTTAGAAAATATGTATGCGATATACCATGTGGCTGGTTGAAATTAAGAAAGCAACTTGCAGGGTGAAGAAATCTCCCCTGGCATATAAAAGTCATATTATTTTCACACATATATTCCACAGCAAAAAAGAAGGGAGGAGGCTTTTCTTTATAGTTCTAAAACAGTGTCAGACAAGGTAGAGGTAATCTTCACAATGTCTTACAAAATCTATCTGCCAGGTGTTAGATTTTATTAGATTGAAATCAATAAAACGTTGTGATTAGGTGTGTATGTATGTGTGTGTGTGTGGGGGGGGGTCTACCCAACTTATTATTCCTTCTTCATTTTGTATCAAATGTCTTGTTTTCATTGTTTATTCCAATTTTTTCTGTTACCAGTTCTGAGAAACATCTTCATTTGTAATTATATCCCTCTAAAAACCCTTAGCCTCAGTCACAACGACTTCAAACTCCACTGCCTGTACATTGTCATTTTATTACTCTTTCTCTCTCTCACATTCACTCACTTTTTGGTCATATGCACATTACAAGCCATACAAAAGTTTTCCTGGGTCAGTTTCAGGGTTTATTTCTAAATTTTAACAATTGTAACACAACTAAAATTTAAATTCAGTTTGTGAGCTATGTACACAAACAAAAACATCTCAAAGAGAAATTATTTTGAACACAGATCAAATTTAAAGTTTACTAAATTCTTTTCTTGTTTTAATCTAAAGTTCTTTTAATTCTAAATTTAAAAATATAAAAAAATATATTTTAACAAAATGCAAATATATTTTAATAAGTATTGCATTATTCCAGACTTCTTTAAAATTTGAAAAGTACATTTCATTTGCAGAGAAAGCAAAATTTTCAAGAACGATCTGAAACAAATTAAAAATAAATAAAATAGCATGAAACGGAAATAAATCTCGAGAAATCTTGCGATTATTAAACTTACCAAAAAAAAAAAAAAAAAAAAACTTTACACAATGTAGATTTTTTTTTTTTACACATACGATGATGCAAAGTATCAAATTGGATTTAAACCCTGTCATGCACCATTTTAATTTTAAATGAAGTACGAACAGGAAGATTTGAAAAGAAACATTTCTACTTAGGTAAACTTTATTGAAGAAAGAAAAGAAAACATATGGGCTGAAAAAAATATAATCGTCTGCACTTTCACTTACCTTTTATTTTTGTTTTTAATTTTTAGGTAAATTTTACTATTTCTTTTTCATGATTTAAAAATAAAATACACATTTTTTTAACATTACATAAGTACTTGAAAGATTATATCAATAAAATTTAAATGAATAATGACGGCGCTAAACAAATGAAGATTAACAAAAACAATGGAAATGTGTTAACGGTGAAAAGTGACATATATTCCTTGTGAAAAAAAGGAAGAATTTACGAAATATTCAGTTAAAAAAATTAAAAAGAATATGAAAGTAATTATCACGATTAAAAAATAATCCTGTACCATTTAAATTTTAAATAATGAAGTTAATTTAACATACTGTTGGAATATAACTTATTACATTGAAACACGAAGTGAAAATTACACAACTAAAAATAAGGAGCACCATTTGCTGCTCTTGGAATGTGTGGTGGAAGTATTTTTACTTAAATAGTTTAGCTGGCAAGTATTAGGTTAAGTCATAATTTGTTTTTGTTTATTAACTTTATTCTTGAAAAAGTAAAATTTTATTCAGCTATATATTCAACTTTATTTATATATTCAACTTTGTTGTCATTTAATATGCTGGTCTTTGATACCTTTTGAGTAAAATTTCAAAGATTCTGAAATGCTATAAACATACCTATATCATAACATGCCTTCATTTTATAAGTTGTAAAATATATCTTTTCTCTGAAGGTAATTCTCTATTCGGAATTTCTCGACTTTCATTTGAAGGTTAAAAAGTAAATGATAGCAGCAGTCATAAAAAGATGAAGATTCTCATAACTGAGAAATTAGGAAATAATCTTAGAATTTTAATCAAATTATTTAAACTAATATTTTTTCCTCTTATTTTCAGTTTATTTTACTAGTAACTTTAAGATATGGAGACTAACTGTAATAATAAAAATCACAACATATTTTCAGGCTGGAAAAACAGAAGCTGACATCAGATAAATAGTCTGACGTATTTAAATGCAGTTTTATGTATTTTTCAAATTTAGAATAGTGAATAAACTTTTATTTTGGAAAGAAAAATGAAATAACAGGCAATCCATTTAAAAAATTATTTCCTAATGTGAGCCATAATTTTCTTGAACTTAAAAATCTTTAAAGTTAACATTTTTCTTATATTCACACTGATATGGCTTAGTCTACTGTAACTTCTACCATTACCTCATTATGTGTTCTTAAATGAGATTTCAAGCGTGTCTGTCGTGAGAAAGCTTTGCCACATATTCCACATGGAAAAGGAATCTCTCCAGTATGAGTTCTTGTATGAATTTTCAAGTTACCTTTTCTGGAAAAAGCTTTTCCACACACTCCACAATGAAAAGGCGTTTCTCCTGTATGGATTGTCATATGAGCTTTCAAGGTACATTGTACAGAAAAAGCTTTTCCACACACTTCACAAGAAAATGGAGTCTCTCCAGTATGAGATCTTATATGAACTTTCAAGGCAGATTTGACTGAAAAAGATTTGTCACATACTTCACAAGTATATGGTGTCTCTCCAGTATGTGTCCTCATATGAACTTTTAAGCTACTATTTACAGAAAATGATTTACCACATTCTTCACAATGATATGGAGTCTCTCCAGTATGGGCTTTCAGATGAGATTTCCAATAAAATTTCTGAGCAAATGATTTACCACAAACCTCACAAGGAAATGAGTTCTCTTCAGTATGAATTTTTAAATGTCTGTTTAATGCAGCCTTTTTAGAAAATATCTTATCACACATTTCACATTGATAAGATGTTTTCCCAATATAAGAACACATGTCTATAATTTTATCTCTAGAAGATTCCATTATTCTTTAAGAATTAATATTTCCTGATATAAAACTTCTACTTTCTGTTCTGCTGATAGGTACTCCCAATCCTGAAAGTAAAGAAAATTATTTTCTACAATTTAAAATGTAAATGTCAATATTTTTGTAGAAAATAATAAAAGGACCAATGAAAAAAAAGAGATAGAAAAACATTCAACAATAAAATACGCAAAAAGGTAAGAAAGCTGTGCCTATGTAAAAATAACACCCCATTTTATAAACAAACTATAAAAGTCAGAATGACATAGTTAACACATTTTCTGGATTTTTTTATATATATATATATATATATATATATATATATATATATATATATATATATATATAAACTATGACAATGTGGAAAAGTTTTTTGTACAATGCATTTCATTCTTTAGGACATCGTTGGACTAAAGTGATGTTTATGTTGATGTAACTACACTTGTACATAAAGGAAAGCAGATGCTGATAATTTTAAGATTAATTCTTTTTTAAAATATGTTTTGGGTATATAGACTAACTGATTTCATTTAGTGCCTTTATCTTTTTTGTTCAGGTTTCCATCACTTTTCTTAGTATCCCACATTGTGATAATAAATCTGCCAAGAAAGGTGAAATTTTCTCAGAACCTGGATGTAAATTTACTGTGAATCAGCTAATGATCAAAGGACTTTCTATACATTTTCATCTTTTAGAGTAGGTTTTTTTTTTTAATCAAAATTATTGTCAGACTCTTTATATTGTTACACATTCATTGTCTTTGTATACCTTTGTTGTAAATAAATTATCATTTTTTGTACATATATCAGTTCTTGTTGTTTCTTTATATTTATTCACATGGACTCACACAATGAGTCCACCATTTTTGTTATGGGTATTTCAGGAGACATGTTATTTTCCAACAGAAACACACAATTTATGTAACCCCTGCAACAGTGGAGAGTGCTACTAATTCTTAATAGGGTGCATTGGAATGTGTACTTTACCCACAAATGCTACTCAGACTACTAACTACAAACTGCTACATGGACCAATTACTTGATACTTTGTCCTTTTATTTATACCTCACATGCAGACATCATAGTAAAAACACAAGATAATGGTGAATATTTAACAGCTTGACTCAGTTTTAAAATGTGTTACTCGAAGGGGATAAAATTTCTAATAACTTAGTTAATAACTATAAATAAATGCTTAAAAGCTAAAACTTTGCAGATTAATATTTTGATATAAGTTTTACTTTTAAATTATAAATTAGATTTTATTTTAATTTGATATCCCTTCCATAGGGATATCTGTTGGGGGATGCTAGTAAGGTAAAAATATTAGTCACCATTAGTTTCGGCAATCAAAACTTTGGATGGGAAATATTTACAAGCTCCTGGAACATTTATCCCACAAACAATATTAGCGGACTGAATGTAAGTACAGAAAAATGAGTAACACAACAAAACAAATGACTGTGCATATGCACAGTTGAGTTTAAAAGTCAATAATTGACCAAAGAAGCGAATGCACCTTGTTGGCTGGGTTCCTATCTACACGTGACTACATCTGAAAGCCAGAGATCAAAAAGAGGGTGAGAACATTGCCTTTTTATAGGCTTAAAAAGAGCACTCCCTTAACAGGTTTTTTTTTTTTTTGGCACAGTCAAGTGGGGTAACCAACAATATGTATCATTTATAATTTCCTCTAAAAAAAGGTTGTTTGAAACCGATTAACAGAATATGCTTCCACTATGACTAATTTGAGTCTGTTTTAAAGTTTTTCTTCACAAACTATTTGACATTTGAGTCAATAAAAGAAGTGAAAAATATCAAAACTGAACGCTCATAAGCAAAGAATAATTTTTAAAATCGCTAAACAAAAATAAATAAACCACAAATACTAAATTTAAAATTATACTTTATCGAGAGGGAGATTCAGTAAAGAAAAGAACAAAAACAAATATCAAAACCGAGGCAATGTCAGCTGATATTTTTTCGAACAAAAGCAAAATTGTTTTCTTTTCTTTTTACCTACATCAGAAATATTAATCAGTGTAAAAATAAAAATAGTAACATCAGTACCAATAAAAATAATTTAGAAGTAAAGATGAATTTATCCTAAAAGCTATTAAACTTCATAACATAAACAATAACAACATTATCGTAAAAAGGAACAATTTACAAACGTTGTTTACTTACCCGTCCTTTCTACTTAATCTATGTATGAGATTTTCCGCTCCATTGAGAAATAAATACTCAGTGAAGTTGGGGTGGAGGCAAAGAAACTAACTTTCTTTTTGCCGTTAAAATAAATGAACACAAATAATATTCACACATATTCACAATTCACTTGTGCTGTTGAACAAAGCACAACTTATTCGGCGGTGACGATCAAGATTAGTTTCTTGTAAAAAAATATACCGCTGCAACATTTTCTTTTTCTTTTAAAGATTGCTATACATTTTTTTTTTTTTTTTACTATCTTCATTCCAAGTAATTGTCAAGATTTACTATTTTTGAAAGACTTATAGTGGAGCGGGGTGGTATTTATATATTATATTACAAAATTGCCTTAGATTCAGGAAATTTTTGTTTATTATTATTATTAAAGAAAATCTGTAATTAATGATTTTCTGAGGTGGAGCGATATATCATTGCCTCATTAGAGAATTTTTCAAGTTGAAATTAGTTACCGACACGGACTTCCTAAAAAAAGTACATACAATGAATCATTTTATTTTATACTACATTAAATGTATATATAAAAAATAATTAAAATTATTAGTGAAATGTAAAAGAAAAGAGTTTTTCGTTTCTCCAAGGGAGTGTCCTACACGCAAACCACCAATCTGCCACTGGGTGGTGTGCCACCAGCGGTAAACGGTGGTGTCCTGCTAAAATAATAATAATAATCATAAAAATTATAAATTAAATAAAACAATAATATTTAAACATTGTTTAAAATAAATTATATAAAAAATAAAAATAATAAAATTACTCCCAGCATGCAACAAAAATTGCTCCTGTCGGAATTACGGACATTCGACCAAAAGACTTGAGATTCAAACTCTTCGCCCAAGAACTACGGGATGACAACACCTGTGTAACTTTCCTCTGTGATAGAACTTGTGATTTTATGGAGTAACTTTTTCCATTTTATAACATGAACATTATCACAATTGTAACGTAAAACACACACACACACCAATACACACAAATAAAATTGTATGAAATTACAATTATTCATGTTTTCTCTGTATTGTGTACATTTATTTTTCCTGTTTTCATCTTCGTAAAAACAAGCCTAAAATTCTACTACCACTACTCTTATGGTGTGAGTGAATACCCCACAAAGCAAAGTTTCCAGACAGACAAACGAGAGACAACTGGCAACAGACAGCAACAAATGACGATTCTCATCTTAACTGAAGTACCCATTACACATTCACCCGTCTTCCTCACCAAGCTAAGGGACACTTTCATTGTCACCTCTCCTTTTGTATTCATGCACACGAAGAAATCACATTACTTTTAATCTTGGGAAACAACTACAAGAAAAGGACTGTATCCTGACAAATATAAGAATTTTAACTTTCACACACGCTAAAAAAAAAAGTCATAAAAAACCATGAAAATAAAAGTGATTTCTCTCTATTTCTTTATTAACGAATCTCATATCGTATTTATGCTGGGCCTGCTGAGATGACTCTCATGGCCTAGCATAGGCGCTGATTCTTTCCAAGCTGAATCTCCAGTGATCCTTCCTGTTCGGTATTTTTATTTCATTCCACAAGGGTTGATGACTACTCTTTTCCCACCATAAACGTTCAGTCATCCCTGATTTCATTGTCTTACACTGAAAAGCTGTAATTAGAAATTACAGCTTTTCGGTGTTCTTCCAGTCTGATTTTTAATGGGTGGCTAGTTTCACCGTTATATTCATGTTCTCATCTGTGTTTGGCGTGATACGACAAACATTTCTCCGTAGCGTGAAGCTACTTCTGAATATAATCTTGATGTTGTACAGACATAAGAAAAGCAGACCGTGACAGTTTTCTGCACCCCACTTGATCCTTCTGTTCTTGTCCGCAGAAATTGGTATTATGTTTGCAGTGTAATTGTTATTCTGAAGATTATGTTCAATGCTAATTATTTCCTATTGTCATGTACCTGGGTCACAACTTAAGATGTTTGCACAGTGCTGCAGGAATCGGACGAGCCCTTTCTTTACATATGGATGTTGAGAATTGAAGTTTATTTCTGGCGAGGGGTTGTCTTGCGATATATTGATGTATTAAGCAATAAATGAGCATTAGTAAAAAAAAAAAAAAAAGAAAGAAAGAAAAAAGTAAGAACTAGACGAGATATCCCAAAACATGGGTGGTGGAACAAGAACAGTCTACCCACATAAATTAAATAAAGGGTTCAGTTCGGAATTACCTGCAGGTTACTCAGATTGATATACACCTGATGAAGGCTGGAGGGCACAACGGCTGAAGGGTGACGATACTGAAGGGTGACGATAACAACAAAGATGAAAACAATTGTCCGCATGTAAATAAGGGTAACTCTTCATTCAAGAAATTCTAATAGTTAATTTACGTTATAAAAAAATGCCAGCATATTTTGTCAAGTTCCATTATTAGAAGGCTTTTCACAAGTGTTTAAAAATGTATGAATACATCATGAGTGCAAGAATGAGATTTTTAAAAGCAAAACCTATAGACACATATACATATGTTGCGAATTTGAATCAACCAACAACAAAGAAAAATGTGTTTAAATATAAAATATTTTTATTTTTTGTGTTTTTGACAACTAAATTTTTTTTGGTGCGTATGAGTGTTAAACTTCTTACGGCCTAAGATGAAAAGAAATTTCTTCGCGTGTATGTTTGAGAAAAAAAGAGGCAACCGAGAAAGTGATGACGAAAGTGTGAGTATCACGAAGCTTGGTGAAGAAGACGGGTGAAGGTGTAAGGGAATTTATTTTATGCCGTGTGCGTCGTGAACTGCAGTCGTTCCTTCTCCTATTTGTCTGGTCTAGAAACTTTGCTTATATACCATTCAAAGGAATCACAAAGCATGTTTTTTTTTATTGTTGGCGGGAACGCGACCCGTTGGTTGAAAAATGTTAAATATTTATTTTCAAAACATTAATTTATTAACCAGAACAATGCGTAATGCTCCGACTCAGAAACCATTTTTTGTCATTTGATGTTTGACAGTCTTGTTACACAAATATAGTAAAGTATTTTGGTTATTGGAAATATTAAATTTAATCTATTAACTTGGTATTAAAATTAAAATAAAAGCTTCAAGAAAGATTTTTCATTTTTAAAATGCATTAAACCTTAGGTATTACCCTTTTTGGAGGTACCTACATTAAAACTACAAAAATTAATAAATTAAAGATATCTTTGATGGTTCGTGTTATAACTTTGTGTTCAACCGAAGTGAAAGGCGAATTCGTATTGCTTTGAAACAGATACACCTGACTTGCCATTTGGATTATTTGGGATCAGTACGACTAGCCTGATCCTTGGAGTCATCACTATATGTGCAGTGTTAGCTTGCCCTAGGCTGTCTTCGCTCCACACACATACGTAAATAAAAAATACTGTTGAAAAATCAGTTTTCATTCATCACTTTACCCAACTCATAGGTTTCTCTTTTTTGTTTACTTATAGACGTTAGTTTGGTTGCTTTTGTAATGATTTAATGTTAGTAATACTCTACATAGTTTCTCTGAGTTTACATTCAAAAGGGCAGCTTCAAATATTTTCTTCCTGGTCCATTTTTCTTACTTATCCATTTAACTTTTATCATGTCTCTGGGATATTCTTCGTAATTTCCAATTTTCTGTTCCCCTACCAATATTACTTTTTTACCTTTGATAGAGGGAAGTGAGTTATCTCCCTTTGGGGAAACATTTAGCAGTGTAGAAAAGAAAATATCTTCTTTCATGAGCTACCACATTGTGTTAACATGGCATCTTTCTTTACCTGTTACCACAATGTATGGACACATTTTGTTTATTTCCTCACTGGACTCCACATGATGAATACGTGATTGTCATTTTCTCCCTGCTTTCCTTTCAAGGGAGATTCGCTCCAACATTCATCTATCAGGGGATAATGTTTTATTTGGTTATATCTGTGTAGAATAACTTCACATAGCGCAAAATTGTCACTACATCATCTGTGGACTCAACTGGTGCTTGGCTTCGCAGTATCATATTGTTGTGTATTAACATGAAGACAGCCAAAGTCACACTGTTCCGATTTCTCATTGAAAATTAAAAGCTATCTTTTCTCAATAGGAGTTAAATCATTTATTATTACAAAAAATAGTACAACGCGTGTGGTTTGTATCGGCCAAAATTTATTGTCACCAGGGAAATGTCGCTGATTTTTTTGGTGTGTGTGTGTGTGGGGGGGTCTCGCCTTAAGTATCCTGAAAATTTTATCAACAATGATTGTTATAGCAATGTTATTGTGAAAACAATGACATGCGTAGTAAAATCTGACACTGAGTAGCGGTACAAATATATTATTTTAAAAGAACAGAAAATTTTTTGACTTTGTTTATCCTGGAAAAAAAGTTGAGTTAAAAAATAGACGGCAAAGTTTAACCTTCGTGACCGCAAAAATATTTAAAGAAAAACGGTGTGCTATAATGACGATTATTCTCTTAACATCACGATACACACTTCTGAGAGCCACGGCAATGTTTATTGTTTTAAAAAGCGAAATAGATAACATCACATGTTCATTCAATTTTTCTTGTTCTATAATTCATTGATTTGTTTTTTAGAAAATTTTGAAAAACAAACTTGTTTTCATAGTTATATTTATGAAATAGTAAATGATGCATTGTAGTTAGTTTATTTTGATCATTTTTTTTATAAATCTTTGATTAAAATATTTAATTTCAAAGTTACTTCTTTATAAAATGCTAGATAACGAATCTTTATGGGAGGTAAATAATAAATATCATATTGTTCTTAGTTTACATATTTTTATAATCTTGTAAATAAATATTACCCAGGGAGTACAAAAAGTGTATACAGTAATAGCGTTGTCAAGGGAATAACTGTCCTTTTTAGACACAACGTTTTTTTTTAATTAAATAAATTAAGATTTTATCTGAAACAGAACAAATTTCGAGGCCAGAACTTCTTTAAAAATAAGATATAATTTATATTATAAAAAATTTAAATATTATTTTTCCAGCTAAGCTTAGTACAGTATAAAATCACAGGTGTCTAGTACGGAATGAAGATTAAATCGTTAGTCATAACGGTCTTTCACGAAGCCATAGCAATTTCAAATTTGAAATAATTAGCCTGCTTTTCTTATCTGTAGGCAGTAGGGGAGTTATAACTCAGAATAAATAATTATAACCTCTTAATATTTATATATACAAAAATATTCATAGAATTGAGAAACAGCAAAACGTGGAAATAACAAAACGAGTATTATTTATTATCTGTTTGTTACGTGGTGTTGGAGACACGAGAGGCTGTTATACTGGGTAGAATTGTGAGTTTGGTGTCAAATGTACATCAAATATGGATTGGAATACGACAGAAGGATAAGATAAAGAATAAATAAAATGTATACCATCTTTCTCGTGTGTTTTTGTAGATGTGTAATAAGTGTCCAAATAATTTAGTTGGAAAATACAAGAAGTGTCTAGGGTTTTCTTAGCTCGAATTTTTGAGTGCTAAGAGATAAATGTTACGATTATGGGCTGAAAAGGGAGCTGAAATTTTCGTTGACGCATTTGTTGACGGCCTATCCGTGTTGACTGCTTGTTCGATAGTCAGAATATCCCGTGTGTGTGTGTGTACGGAAGAAAAGTGACGTCGATTCTCATTGGTTTAGAATTAGTGAATTAATAATTATAATTATTTTATTAGAATTATTTTTGAGGCTATAATTAATTTTTATTTATTTTTATGGACACAACAAAGTGACAGTATAATTAATTTTTATTTATGTATTTCTTTATAGACACGACGAAGGCTCCCTCCAGATCATTAGGAATTTATTTATAGTGATATGTAAAAATAATGCTTTATCTAAAGTATGTTTTATAATATTGTGGCCAATGCTGTAATATTCTTCTTTGTTGTTGCTTCGGATGCTTTACTGAATGTTTGTTCATCCGTCGTTTGTGTCTTTTGTACTTTTAAGTGTCAATGGTTACGCTTTTCCGTTTGAAGAATTGCTTAAGTACGAAAAAGTGACAGTATAATATTTTTTTTATTTAAATATTTCTTTATGGACACGACACTATTCGGGCCATCAAACACGTCTTGTTATACTCACAAATTCCCTGGGCATTGTACCTTCTGATTTATCATACTCAGTAACTTTCTCAGAATTTCAAACCGAATCCTTTATTCAGTCCAGAGAAGATTGTTCTAGTTTTTCTTTCGTATCAGTTAGTATTCACCAGTTTTAGTCAGCCATTTTTGTCTCTAATCCATTTCTGACACTGAACCAGTGGGTGACACTTTTCAGCGCTACCAAACCCAGGAATTGAACTCACAACTGCTAGAGATCTGAGAAGTCACATACTCTGGAAGAAACAGATAAGCTACAGAGAACTAACAACATTTTATTTTATTTGTTTCTCGTGGATCCAAAAAGAAATTCATACCAAAGAATTTAACTGTTAATTTTTTTTTTGTTTGAACATTCCCCAAGCATTTTTTATTTGATATTGTAACGTCTAGCGGAAAAAAATAAATTTTCAGATTTTTTTTTATCATCGAATCCGGTGTTGCGACATTTCTTCCTTGAGTTCCACATCTGAGGAAACCTGAGACGACATTCGTAGACGATCTATTAAAATTTACCACGGTGCAATTTTGTTACTTTTAGTAGCAAATTGCAATACACAATGTACTTAACCCCTTGTTATCCAGCAGACCCAACTTCGGCATTGAGAGGATCTCTTCGACCAAGGAACAAGGGACAGTTCTGTATTATGCCTGTAACCAGTTGGTGAAGTGACAAGATGGTGTTCAGCGAAGTCTATATCTCGGACCGGATCGACTTAAGGTCAAAATTTCACCTTGGCCAATACTCTGCATCTCCATAAGCTGTCTCAAACCGCAACCTGGCACTCACCTAATGAGAAGATCCATAAGCAAATCGATTTTATTTTGGTTCTGCAACGCTATAAATCCAGCATTAACAAAGTGTTATACTGGAACACACCTATTCTATAGTTAATAGACTCTCCCACCTATAATAAGTAGGAGTAGTAGCAGTCGCTGAGTGAGTTGTTCAGTCAGTCGACTGGCTGATCGGTTGAACTCTCTGCCTTCGGGCGGAGAGGAACCCGAAAGAGGCTACGCCGAAGGGCGGATTCTCTTTCGGGGAGGTAAACCGACCCTGAACCCGTTTATACGGGTTCAATGGGCATATTTTTGGCCGAGCCCACGGCCTTGTGCCACATGATGCCCTCGTGGGGGGGTGACTAAATATCGTTGGTCAGTCAGTCGATGTCGGACGACCGTTATTCGGATATTAAAGTATCAGCCACCACAACTAGATTGCTGAGTTATTAACTATTATATCAAGTTCCTAACGTTTTGTACGTCGAACCTATTTTAAGGACCGACTTAGTGAAATACAAGCCTCCACTGTGAAACTACTCTATAACACAAAGAAAACACAAGCAAATTTCCTGACACAGATATCGGCAGCGATCATGATCTTGTGATGACGACTTTTAAATTAAGGCTGAAAACTAAGTGCTGTTCAAAGGATTCCCGCATCCGCTTCGACCTTGAGAAACTAAAAGACCCTGGAGTCACTCAACTGTTCCAGACTAAGGTTGGCAGCAAGTTCGCAGCCCTGTTTCTACTTAATGGTGATGCAGGCACTTTTGCAGTTCACATTAAAGTAGTGCTATTCACAACAGCTGAGGAAGTTTTGGGTAAGCGGCGAAGGAAAACTAACGGTGGATCACGAAAGAAATCTTGGAAGTGTACAGTGACGCGAGGAGAAAAATGCGAATAGCAAAATAAGTTCAAAGCCATTGATAAGGATATAATTACTGGCAATAACAAACAGGCCTACAATACTCTTTCATAATAATCCTTCATTAAAACCAGCCAACTGAGAGCAACTGTTGTAGACGATGAGAATGGTAAATTGCTGACGGACAGTGAGGAGGAGGACCTCCATAGATGGACTCAGTACTGTGATGGTTTATACAATTACCAGCTCCACACAGACGTCTCTATATTGCAAACTGACCAGCACTCCACAGAAGAAGACGAGACCAGTCCGTCAATACTGAAAGTGGGGGTTGAGTTGGCAATAAGGAGATTGAAACCTGGCATGTCACCCGGAGTGGATAATATTCCTTCTGAACTGATAAAACATGGAGGTGAAGAAATCATCAAAGTCATAACATTTCAGAAAATTTGAGAACAAAAAAAAGTGGCCTAACGAGTGGACTCAGTCATTGGTAATACTCCTGCCAAAGAAAGGAAGATTCAGGCAGTGTTGAAATTATAGACAATAAGCCAGATGAGTCATCCTAGTAAAGTCCTGCTCCGTATCATTTTGAATCATTTGAAACCCAAGGCTGAAGAACTGCTATCAGAGAAACAACCAGGTTTTTAGAGCCGGACGAAGTACAATGGAACAGATCTTCAATTGTAGGATCCTGGTAGAGAAACACCTGAAACATCAGAAGAACGTGTTCCACAACTTTATCGATTTCAAGAAAGCGTTTATGCATGCCGGTGTTTGGGAAATCCTTAATGAATTCAGTGTAACGGAATTATCCAAGTCATCCGGGTCCTATATAACGATGCCACACGCACAGTTCTGTGAAAACGAATGGGAGGATTCTTCCGGACAACTGTCGGCGTGAGACAAGGATGCGTACTTTCACCCACATCGTTCAACCTATTTTTAGACAGAATCATGCAAGAAACACTGAACGACTATGATCCTTCAATCTCTATCGGTGGTATACCAGTTTGTTACCTACGTTTTGCAGAAGACATTGACTGCATAGCCGATAGTAACAGCTAAATCCAGGACTTGATCAAACTTGTTGAAAGAGCAGGAGCATATGGAATGGGCGTCAGCTCTGAGAAATCCAAAGTAATGCTGAATAGTATAAACAGTAATACCTGTGTCAACATTACCACGAACGGGAATTCACGGGAGGAAGTATCCAGTTTTAAATACTTGGGAACAATCTTGTCTAAAGATGGTACCTGCAGCTCGGAAAGCTGCACATGGATTGCCACAGCGATGGCCAAATTGGCAAGAATATGGTGGAGCAAAATCAGCTTTCAAACGAAGTACAGACTGTACAAATCGCTGGTAGTCTTCATTCTCCTATATGAATGTGAAACGTGGACACTGTTGCCAGAAATAGAGAGAAGGATCCAAGCGTTTTTATGACAAATACATGAGAAAACTCCTTGGCATCTTTATTGGGAACATAAAACCGATGAGTTTGTGCGGAAAAGGGTTGAAAGTCTTGTAGATCACCAGGTAACTCTTTTCGCCATTGTCAAATGGAAAAAAAATGATGTGGTTTGGTCACATTACAAGACACGACGCTATATATATATATATATATATATATATATATATATATATATATATATATATATATATATGGATGAATTTAGCCTAAGTTAGGGGCAAGAAAAAATTACCTTGGTGGACTCCTTAAAAATGAGGGCACCGCTGCAATTTTCGTAGAATTTGCAAAATGGATGTTTTTTATTTGTAAAAAGTAATATTAACGTAAAATCTTTAAAACATTGATAAAAATAAACAAAAAGCTTTAAAATCAAATATTTTTATTGGAAAATAACATAGATTACGATGACTAGAATTATTAGTAATGATACATTGGGGTGGAAATTTTTCAAAAATGAAATCAAACATTACAACATTATTAGCTCAGAATATGTTGTGGAAATGATGAGATTGTTGTATTACTGTATAAAAATATAAAACTTTTTCAGCATAAAATCAAAATAACTATTGAAACAAAAAATATCTACAGTAAATGTCAAAATGATCCTTTGCTTTCCGACATGAATATTAATTAGTAATTTATTGTAGATAAACATATTTTCACGACTAATTTTTGTTTCTTAGCTTTCAGAAGAACTTCCTCTACTCAGGCAATCTGTCAGAATCGAAAAACATTAATTTTCTATTATTTTAGATGGGGGCCCTGTTTAATATATCCAATATAAATACAACTTCAAACTGATCCCTGTCTTTTTGACATAGTTTTCTTTCATTTTTGAGGCGACCAGTCTATTTAAGTATTGCTGTTTTAAAATGAAATGTATCATTACTATGCAACGTGTGTGTATACATATGATGTTCATTTCATTTCTGGTAGACAAATATTGCAAGATTGAAATAAACTTATAACATTTGTAAAAAATTCCCTTGATCTACCTCTGTTCTTTGAAGATATATCTGCATAGGGGTCTAGTCAAATTTTTTTCATGGAAAATCCCCACGACTACCTTATTAAGAAAACATTTTTCATTCTTTATTTAAAAAAAAAAAAGAACTGAATAAAATGACATGATCATCAGCTATGTATGATAGATTTTACATATATAATCTTGTAGTTTTTTAATTCATTTAATACAGGTTTTTCTTAATAAATATATAATTTAATTACGATTTGTTGACTATCTGGAAAAAAGAGACATTTTTTTTTTAATATTATCTTACGTGTTCACTTAATTTTGCGCAACATTGTATCATGTCATCGTTTATTTAGTGTTCCATTTTTATTTATTGGTTAATAGATTATTCATTTTTACCTTGGGGATATATGTTGAGATATTGATTATGGGGGCTTAGGTTTGTTCGTTTTTTTTTCGGTGTGTATTTTCACTCATACCATTTCAGCATAAATTACTTTGAGGCCCAGGTTTATAATTAGTGTGGAAATATGCTTTATAGAGAAACAATAATTTGATTATAATAATTAACAATGTTGATTAATAAATAAGTTCTACCACATAGCAACATTAATAGTGGAGTGAAAGACATATTCAATAGTTTATTGTCTTATTCAAGCATGCTTAATATCAGTTCACTATATGACAGTACTGAATAATTGCATTTGTCAGTTTTCAGTACAATGAATAAAGCAGCAGTGATAGAACTTTTAACACTAGAAAATTGTGTGCCAGTTGAAATTCATAAATATATGAAAGCAATAAAACTTTTTGTGCCTAATTCCAGGCGTTGGGCACATCAACATGCTGTAATAGTTAGCAAACTTGTCTCATTAGATCAATTACAACTGAGTAGTGAGTTCGGAACTCACTGAGTACCCCCATACATTTGGCCTTGTGCCACATTTAAGCTATGCTTAGAAAACTGTCATAATCCCAGGCTGCATTGCAAAAGGTGAGAAGCATGTAATGAACTATTGTTGCAAAGACACAGGGGTCAGGGGTCATTTAAGGGCTTAAATATTCTCATTTTTTTTCTAATATTTTCAATTTTACTGTGGGGGGTTTTATTGATTTCTTTTAAATACTAAAAATATTTAGATAGGGATGTTCGGTTATGGTACATGTTGTTTTAAAGAGAGAAACATGCTGGTACCATCTTAATTTTAAAAAGTTTTTGTGCTACCAATATAAAAATTTTTAATACCTGGGTTTTCAGTCAATGAAATAGTGTATCGACAAAGAATAAATTTATTAAGGCATTTATTTTCCAGTAGACACTTTATAGGGTTTCACAATTACATACTTCATTATCAAAATTACTGATAATGAATAAAATAAGAATTGTATTTTAGTTGAAAAATATATAAAAATGTTTTAACCATAGCAGAGGTCCCTTTAAGATAGTTCTAAAATATATGTTAAAATAATTTAAAAAAAAAATTAATCCACTGTCAGGGACATAAATATCTCAAAGAATATTTCTTTGTAACTTAAACGTATACTTTTTGCCAGAATTAAGGTGCCTCGCTGTTAAGATTACAGTTCCCCGAGACATGTGTGAATACCATACATCCCCCAACATCTAACCTATATTTTTAACTTTTCAATTTTAGTGTTGATCTTTCTTCTGATTAGTTAAAATTGACACACCTATAAGATCTAAAAATCTGGATTCTCCCCACTCTATATTAACTCTTTAATAAGCAAACATATTGTTTTCTATTTTCAAAAGTTACCAAACATTGCCTGATGACGAGATAAAAACTTTAAGTCTCAAAACAGAAATTTCTGTGTCACCATGTAAAATATTTTTAATAAAAATATCATTAAATACACACACACACTCACACATATATGTGTTGGCCATTGGCTAGTTGGTGAGCTGGTTTAAATGCCAAACCAATCACCAGTCCATGTGGCAAGTTGTACCAGGATACATGCTACCAATAGCAGGCCTAAGCCTGACCTGGCTTAACAAAACCACTGACAGTATATCCATAGCAGTGTTGATGTGGTATTAATAGGTGAAGAGCTTTCTAATAGTCAGAGTAGTGTTCCCCAAATGAAATTAACAGTCAAATATCCATGACCAAGGTGAACCTTCAAGGATATCAGATGTCGGATGACTTGAAGAAGGGTTGGCTCCACCAGGTCTGCTTATGAAAAAAACACACCTGGATGAATGCTTCTATAACTTCCCTCCCAGATATTGGCATGTAACCAAGACATGTGGAGAAGCTTGATAGTCACTCAGTTGTACAGTGATCTGATGATTATACCTCATCATAAAACTGATAACAAGGGAAATGCTGAATAATCTACTTCCTTCTTCTTCATAGGCCAGTGTTCATCTTTTAAGTGGTAGGACCATTGAAATACAACTTATACATCTTTAGTTTTTGATTTTTGAGATCCTGCTTTATTTGATATGCTTGATAGCAAAAGGACAGCTGAGCAAGAGATGTTTCTTCTTTAGTCAAGTTGTTTCATCACCTCCAACCACAAGGATAAGTGACAAGAACAGAGTAAAATCTGATGCTCACATTTCTGCTGACAACAACCTGACAATCCTCAATATATCTCTTGTACAATACACTCTCATTGCTCAATGTATTTACTAACAATGATATCAAATATTTCTCAGGTTAAGCCTTCACTGCACAACACAGTTATTCCTTTGAGAGATTCGTATATAACATAAAAAATATCTTTCTCTGCTAGCCTAGCTCTAATAGCTCAATGGGGAAAAAGCTAGCTTGTAACATTCAATACCTCTAAAACCAAACTAGTAACATTACATTATCACCAATCAGACCCTGAGCTTTTTCCAGGCACATTGAATGATTACACACTCAATGAGACTCCATGCTTTGAAGGTTTATTTGGACCCTTCACTCCAAAGTTCAAGTGGAACTCATACATATGATTCACTGCCAAAGATGCTGGAAAACTGATTATTTCCTTGTATTGCTCCAGAAAGTACTTGACCCCTCCAGCCATGCTTTATCTTTACAAGTCATATTAGATCCAAAATTGAGTATTGCTGCCCAATCTTTACTTTCCAACTTTAATAGAGTTCAAAATCATGCAATCTTGTAAGGGGTGACTTATTTTCCACTCTACATCCTCTTTTCTACAGATACAATATCACTATTTCTGTGGCAAACGTTAAGATGAGCTCCACTCTTTAGTTCCACTAGTTCAGCCCATTACAGCTAGAACTTGCCACATCCATGGAACTGAATGAATAGCATTTCTTCTGTATTCCATTTGCAATCAAGAAGATTCACTCAGACACCTTTTTATGAGAACTGTTACTTTGTGGAACAAATTCCCATGTGGATACTTCCCTGAACACTAAAATCTTAACCTCTTTAAATAAAGGGTCACTCACTATCTTCATAATATTCACTTCCTCCTATCTCCTCTTATATTCCTATCACATACCTCATTCAGTAACTCTCTACTATGAGTGGCTCTTTAGCCTTGTGTTGGAAGAACTTTATTATTAAAAGAATTAGTGAAATTGTTATAATCCTGGCAGTTTGATATGTTCAAACATTTTCGTAACCATTTATTTTATATATGGCATATTATAATTTGTAATATTTGATATACTTTCAAAATATATACTATGAAAAACCATCAATGGTGCTAAATTTCTTTTATTCTTAAGCAGTGATCTAAATGTTAAGGTTGTTATTACTTTCTCGTCAAAATGCAACTTTATTTGAATATCTAAATTTATATAGAAGCCTTCAATAAAACAATATATTTATAAAAATCACAAAAGAATAGACAGGAAATGAATAGAACAGTACAGTTATAATTTTAATTGATTTTTAATGCTGAACATGCAAATTACGAAACAAGAACCCCTAAGATTGCTAAAATGTCTTGTACTGGTAGATATAAATGATAAAATTGCATTTATTTGATGTCACAGTTTTAGAAAATATCTGGGGGCACGCAAAATTTATAGAATTTTCAGGATTTTAAGTGAACATAAACATACACAGACATCAACTTTCCACTTTATATATTAAATGGTTAAAACTATGTCATTACACATATACATAAATAACAGAACCTGATTATGTGCTTTGTTTTCATTGGATCATGTTTAGCATTTATGCACACTACTATGAATTCTGGAGCCAAGCCATACTTTATATTGTAATATACCTGAGGAAGGTAAAAGAATATATCAACTAAAATGATTTTATAAATGCAATGAAAATAACTTATTTGAATAATTTGTAGAATAACAGTTATAGCTTTAATTTGCACCTATTATCATTGTTCCATGATATGTAGTGTTCAGGAAGGGTGATCAATAAGCCTGACATGGAGTTATTAACTGAATTTGTTCTGAAGTTTTTATTATATAATTGTGTATTATTTGTTATTACCCTTGCACTATTTCTATGAAAAATGGTAGCAGACTGAGACCCAGTAATTTTGTGGGATATTTTATATTGTTTTGTGTTGTACACATTGTCACTTATACTGCATCTCAAGATGACAACTCAGCAGGATTTAAAATTGCCACCACCATTAAAGACCAAAGAGAGTTATGTTAAATGGAAAAATGATTTAATAATATAGCAGATGTACATGGACTTAAATCAATGTAAACAAGGTCTTCCAGTTTTTCTCAGTTTGACTGGACAAGCAAGAGATTATGTTAGGGATTTGGAACCTCAGGAAATTGGTTAGGAAAACAGTCAAGAAAATAACAGACAAACTGGACATATGTTTTTAAAAGATGAAAACAGTTGTGCTTAATTAGCCTTTAAAGAATTTTATGATTACAGGTGCCTTTATGGATTAAGTGTAACAAGCTTTTTGATTAAATTTCAATACCTGTACCACAAACTGGGTAATTTTAGAGTTGAATTACTGGAGGGTGTACATGGCTTTTTCTTGCAGTAAATGTGTCTGATGTGTGCTACGAGTGGGTATGAAAATATGAAATGCACAACGATAAAGATTTTTGCTGCAACTAATAGCCAGAGAGGAGCACTATGTGTCAAATCTGAATCATGTTTGTAACCGAAAATGAGAATATATTTCAAATAAGAGGTTTTCGTGGATGAGTAAATTATAGAGGTGGTTGAAAATTTCCCAGCAGCACTTATGAAGTTAATATAGGTTCTAATCCAATTGCAAAGGGTGGAAAAACTAGGAAATGCTTTAATTGTGGCTGTAAAAAACACTTCTCAAGCAATTGTAAACATCATCGAGAAAATACAAGAAACATGCAAGAGATTCACAGAACTCTTTATAGCACAGAACTCCAGGCTTCTAGGTTAATTAAAGAGTCTTTTGGAATGGGCATATTGGACAGTGAATGTATGAAAATTGTCACCGGTAAAACATGACTGGATGTTTTTATTGATGGTTTGTCTGATCAATACAAATACTTTTTCAACTGAGACAACATTCAAGTTTGGAGATATAGCTGAGGTTACTGCAACTATAAAAGTGAAATTTCTGGCAGTTATTGGCAGAAAAAAGGTTATGATTCAGTCTTGTGTTGTAAATAATGAAATTCCATTGTTATTAAGTACAGCCTCTATGAAGAAAGCTGGAATTATTTTAAATTCTGTGAATGATACAGCAAAGGGTCTGGGTGATACAATAGATTTGGTTTATACCTCATCAAGCTATTACTGTATTCCACTTTGGAAAGAGAGATATTTCTATGCCCATCTGGTGATTGTTGAAAAACTGAAGTCTGGCATCTTAAAATATGCATCTACGGATTGAATGATGCATCCAGATCTTGGTATAAAAGAGTTAAAGAAGTACTCTTACATCTAGGGGTACAATTATTTCATATGACAATGCCTCATTCAAGTGGTATAAAAATGGATCACTTGTAGGAATTTTGGTTAGTCGTATGTACGATTTTGCCTTCTGTGGTAATGATTTTTTTCAGGAACAGATCATAGAAAAACTAAAGAGAATATTTAAGGTCAGCATGCATGAAAATAGAAAATTTAAATATCTAGGATTGAAATTTGTGCCTACTACAGAAGGAGTACAAATAAAACAAGAATCATATATTTCCACAATAACTCCAATTAGCATATCTAAAAGTCATACCACAAGGAAGATAGATGAATTGACTGCAGAAGAGACAACTGATTTAAAACACTTGTGGACAAATGATGTGAGTTGCTTCACAAACAATACCAGATATAAGCTATGAAATTTGTTATGAGCAATACAAGAAACCTTCCAATTGTGAAAATGCTACAAGAGGCAAACAAAACTGTCTAAATTGAAAGCTAAGAAAATTGCACAAAGATTTGCTAAGTTGGGTGATCTTAAAAAAAAAGAAAAATCAGTCTTAGCATATTCAGATGCTACATATACAAGCTTGGAGGATGGATCCTCCCAGGGTAGTATTATTGTTTTTATTCAAGTCGGGAACAAGAAAGTAGTACTAATTAGCTGGCAATCTAAAAAGTTTGGACAGAGTAACAAAGAGTCCATTCGCATCTGAAAGTTTTGCATTAAATTAGGTAGTTGTTCTTTGTCTCTTCTTTGTTGCAAGAAACTTTTGGTATGGCTGTATTGCCACCAGTACAATTCTATACAGACAATGGATCGCTGATTAGTTCTTTAAGAACTACAAACATTATTAGTGACAGAAGATTAAGAGTGGTCATGGCAAAATTGAGAGAAATGGCATCAGAGGAGGAAATAAAAGTGTTTTGGGTGGATGTGAAATTACAATTGGCAGATTCCTTGACAAAAAGAGGTGCTTTTACACTTACATTGTTAGAAGTACTTTGAAAAAAAAATAGTAGTAAATGAAGAGAGCTGCAATGTGGATTATCAGTTATTTTGCTTGAACTATTTCTATGAAAAGAACTCTTCAGTGCGGACATGGCTCCTAGGTTGTTTATCATCTAAGCAAGCTAACAATAATGACTAATGGGAAAATCTGCTTATGCAAACTCCATACCTTGTTGTATGGATCAGTTACAACAAATTTAGTATAAGAGATAAGGAACCAGAATATAAAATAGGCTGCACTTGGAGGCAGTTCCAACCAACACCGAAAGCTGCTTCAAAACCAAAACACTAAACTAAAAACAAGAGTCATGCTCTTAAATAGCCTCATCAGATCAAGACTTTCATTTGGATACCATGCATGGAACCAAATTTGTTTAGAAATATCTAAACTCTCATCTATATACAACTGCTTTCTTAGATCAATGGTTAAAAATGGCTTTGAGTAAATGAAGTATGTGGGTCTTAACAAGGACCATCCTTTCATCAAACTTTGTGGAATGGCATTACAGAATCACAAAAAGCTGGAGCAAAAAACAGCAACCACATCACTTGAGGACTTGAGCAGCAACAATTAAAATGGGTAGCACATGTAATTCAAAGAGAGAATAATGACATAATCAAGATGATGACATTCCACTCTGTTCCAAACAAAAGGCAAGGAAAGATACTGGAAAGACTATTAACAGTAAATGGCCTTGAGAAACTTATTTTCCTGAAAAACTTTTTATGAGAAGGATTTTATAAATTTCAACTTCCAACAAGTTTAAATTTTTAGTCATTGAATGCCAAGTGTTTTCTTATAAGGAAACTGCTAATATTACCATATATCAAACTAATAGTGGATAACTATATCAAAATGGAAAAAAATCCTATGTTATGAGCATTCTTTGAAAGGACTTCTTCAGACTAAAGTTTTATCAAAAGAATCACATATATAGAATGGGTAGGAGCAAAATATAACCAAAAGATCAAATAAAAATTTGTTATATAAATTGCTGTAATTTTATATAATTATTGAAATCCAATTTCTGTTAAATTAAAAACTAATACAACTATAATTGAGCTGATGACATATCTTACAAGAAATTTCTTTGTCCTGGAGTAGAAGACTAGATTTTTCAGCAACATGATATCATTTATTGACAGAGACTATAACTATCTATGCTGTACTGAAAATAATGCAATTTAATTTCACTTTGGTAACAAACTCTACATTTACATTGATTTGTTTTTATGGCTTATCAACCTTATTTTGAGGTTATTTAAAACCAAAACTTATTTTTGGGTTGTAAGAATTTTTTTGGAGATAATGATTTTCTGATACATGTCTTAATATTTAACCCACAGCTGGAATTGAGTTCTACAGATTATCATAACATGATGATATGCCTATTTCTGATAAATGTGATTTAAACAGTATCTAGTAAAGAACATCCTGGCATTTAAAAATAATGGTGTCCATGAAAAAAATGAATCTGAAGGTGATGAAGACAGTAAGATTCACTAATAAGATATTTCAATGATATTACATGCAGACAATGGGAGTACATAAGAATTGATTCTCTTTAATGTAGTAAGCTTATGAAAGTACACTGGCTTACAGTGTTGAACAATTAACAAATTAAGGCCATAATTACAACTAGCTACATGCAAATTGGAAAGAGAAATTGGCATGCCAAGTTCAATTACTGGTCACATTCATTATATTCACTTTTTTTGTGAAAGTTATGAATCCATCTTTTCTTCAAGTTAGGGTTTAAATAACAGGACAAACTAAGCTTGTCGTGAGGTTTGTAAGCAGTCTAGAAGAAGGAAAATAAATTCAAAATCAGCCTGGAGTGGAATGTATTTCATCAGGTTGTCTTGACATAGACATGCCACTGGTGTTAAAGTTGCCATACAAGTGGTGCCTCAATGACTCTAATGATTGAGTAAACTCATGGTAAGTTCTACAACAATAAAATATCCATAGAAATTCCCTTATAACATTGTTAAATATTTGAGCACAATAACTTTAACAAAATATAGCAATAACAATCATAAATATGAATGCTGGTCGTTATTTTAAGAAGTAAGGGGGTAAAGAAAAGATCTGAAATTGACAACTTTTTCTATTTCGCAGAAACAGGCGTTAAACACTTCTATCTTCCCTTTCTTTCATTTTCTGACCGGAACCAAATAATTTCTTTCCCCTATATCCATGCAATCAAAAAGGAATAGTCCATTACTTATGAGGTATTGGCAGGGAATATTGGTAGTACAAACTAACGAAGGAATGGACAAGCACAATTATAATAGGATTTTCTTTTAAAATGATAAATATTATGAAGTCACAATAGTAAATACTTTTGAAAATTGCATTTTTTCTAAACTTTAAAAGAAATAAAGCTTATGAAGATAACAATATATATATATATATATATATATATATATATATATATATGTATATACACACACCAACATAAATTTTTATATACCAAGAATATTAGGTAAAAATGTATGACAGATCGGAAAAAAGTTTTTGTGACAAAATGCATCACACAAAAACTTGTTCGACTTTGTCAAAACTTTTTCCCCAATAAATAAATATATATATATATATATATTACAAAGAAAAAAAATTCATCTTTTAAATTTAAAACTGCTAAAATGATGAAATGACCAAAATCAATGCCAACTTGTAAAACTTAGATTAAATATAGCTTAGGAAACAGTATTTTGTTAAAAAGAAAACAAAAGGATTAATTAATAGTTATCTAAACTAGTTTTCTTTTATCCCAATTTCAGGTGCTTTTCATTGCAATTATTTTAGATTCAATAAACAGAGTGGATTGGAAATAAAGTTCCTGATGAGACACAAACTCACTTCCAGTTGCCTTGAAAAAACTTGTTAAATGTACTTGCTTCTCTGCCAATTAAACAAGAACTTTTATGGCTGGTAAAAGACCCCAGTTTTAACCACAAAATATATTCTTTATTGTATTTTTTCCGAACGTCATACTTGTTATATTTTACCTCCATTAGTATGACCCTTGTATTTAGAATCGGAAACAGTTGAAATTTCTGGGACGCATAATGAGGAAAGAGAATTTGGAGAATTTGACACTCGCAGGACATAGTGAAGGCAACAGGTAACGAACCTAATGAACTTGTGTACATGAATATAGTAGAACAGGACGTGGGAGGAATAAAGAAAAAAAAGAAAAAAGACATATTGCTTGGGCAGAGCCATGATCACTCACGGCGTATAAAAGAAGTAGGAGTATATCATTATTTACATTAGATAAAATAAATGTCAGTCATCATCCATTTTTGGCAAATGTTTCTTTCATCTTCATTTTAGCTGCTTTTTACATCGTAAGTATCCAGAGACAGTAGTAACTAGAGCAGACCGGAAATAAAGAATGCCTTCTCTTCTTCTTAGTAAGACATTTAGAAATTTCAAGAAGCAGCTAGAGATGCTTACCTAAGATTTTCTTTTCGGTTATGTCTTTATCCAATAAATAGCTAAATAAAAGAGTAAAACTTCGGGTTTAAAGTAAACTTAAAGTAAAATCAACTTAGAAACCATTTCTTACGAATGGGAAGAAAAGGCAAGCGCAAGACGGTGATGACCAAAGTTGATTCCTCCTAAAAAAAAAAAAAAAAATTACGGCGTTCGATTTCTCTTTCCATTGACTTCTTTTTATTGAAATGAAAATACATAAGTTTTAACCTATTTCAAATATTTTTTTTTTATTATTCATCATCCGTAATTATGACTCCCCACTCTAACAAAGTATCTCTCATGACCTTTTTTTCCTGGTCACCTGCATATGATTCAAATTTAGCACCCAAGAACACTGTTCATTTTTATTCGTGTGTTTAGAAATATGCATTTTTAGCATTAGCAATTTTTACTAAAAAGCGTAGCAGCTTATAACACAGCTGAAGAAAGTGATGCGCCCAGTGAGAACTGAACTCACTATTCCGTCGTAACTGGACTCTAGTGATATGAGCTTGCTACACACTGCGTCGGAATGCCGAAATTATCATTGAAAAAAATATATAGTCTTTTTTTTTAACCGTGAATGTTTTTTAAAAAAACATAAACTGCTCAAGCTTAGCTTACTTAAAGATTACAGTTTAAAATATTTATTGATTCCAGTTAAATTAAATAATTAAGACATTATTTTTCTCGTTAAAAATATTATTTTAAAAATGAAATTTATAACTCATCTCATGACTTTTTTCCACTACCCACAAAAGCCGAATCTATGAATGTTTCCTTCCTTCACAAAGTACACCTTTTTCTTTGATAACTTTTTTCCTACAACTGATTTCGTTTGCGCATTTAAATTTAAATTAAGGAAAGATGAAAAAAAAATCGCTAAAAACACTTGACCCAAATTCACATCTAGTCGTTTTTTTTTTATTTTTACCAATAGAATTTTCTCAAAAAATTCAAGTCAAAAAGTAAGTAAAACATGCATAATGCAATCATGTACATTCATTATAATTAAACTGTATGATTCTTTAAAGAAAGAACAAAAATCATCAATGAAAAATAACGATTCATTCTCTATTAATTTGTGGAGAATAGAATTTTTTTTCAAGAAAGAAATTTAAATTACTTTTTGCTCCGGACACCTTCTGAAATAGTAGATTTTTTTAAATTAATTTATATTTAATTTGCAGCAATGAGTAAATTGGAGATTTTAGGCGTCACTTCATCCTAGTGAAAAAAAAAAAAAATGCATCGTTTTTGTCTTTTTTTTTCAGTTTTGTTTATTTTTGATGCCTTTTTAATCGAGGAACTTGTTTTAGTTGGCACCGTCTCCAGTATTATCTTTTTTCTTTGTTCGATCGCTAATTCTGGTTTTATTTTACTAAATTATTCCGTGGTTACAGTTATACGAAAAGGAAGTTATTAAAAGGATCATTGCAGAAAGTTGAAATATAACGGCACGGGAGACGATCAAGGTACCTAAAAACTTTTTAATTTAAGAAAGTGATCTTTTAAAAGCGTTAAAAAAATCACTACGATCGTCATAGACTTTTTTTTTAATTTGTTTAAAAAGCTGCTTATTTTTTTGTTATGTAAAGCTGCTTATTATTTGTTATGTAAGTTCTTTATTTTTGCTGGTTAATATTATTTTTAAACGGTTATCAAATTTTTTACCTTCATGTTTGAGAATTATGATATTTGACGTGCATTATTTAGCAACGATGTTTTTGTTTTAACTTTTGAGATAAGTTTTTTAAAAAATTGCTCAACTGTTTTAGTACTATATTGTTAACTAACAAGAATTGCTAACTAACAGTATTATTATGAGGAAACTTATCAAAACGTCATTAAAACTGATTTGTGCGTTTTAAATTAAAATCGGAATCCAGTTTTATAGCGAGTAAAATGTAGTATTCTTTATTTTTTTCATGCCATTTTTTTTATCACAACTTGATCATTTTTTCTATAACCACCAACAAACAGCCCCGATGCAAAATCAGCTTCTATCCAGGCACGTTTGCCACGAAATAAAATGTTGGGGTGGGGCCGCGAAATAAAATGTTATGTTTTAACTTTTAATTTTTTTTTTTTTTTTGCCTGATCTCATCAATTCATATTTTTTAGATAGCAATTATTTTTTTGTTTTGATTTTTTTTTGCTATTCGTTTACCTAGAATCTGGTACATGACTTCGCTTTTGATCGGAAGTAGAATATAAATGTTTCTCCTCATTTCAAATGGTAGAAAGTCCGGTACCGGTGATTCCAACCCTTCGATTGATGGCAGCGGTCGTGGAGATTAAGCAATTTTCTTTCCTTTTTCCCCCCCATATACATACGTACGTGTAATGATGCTCCCCACATAAAACAAAATCGATCTTGTGTTTTAGTTTTTTTAGGTACCTCCATGAGATCGCTAAAAAAAAAAAAAAAAAAAAAGGAGCATAGCATGATGAAAAAGACGCCAAAGTTGACGAAAACAAAATTTTATCGTCTAAATGTTTGTTATTATTAAGAGGAAAGAACAAGTATTTTTTAATTTTAGTTTTTTTTTTTTTTTTTTATTATTTTAAAAAATTTTTCCTTCTTTTTAGAACATTCTAAATTTGATATAAAAAAAAAACCTTGTTTCTCTTTACTTTGTATCACCACCGGAACTAGTAAAATAACATATACAATTTTTTACCATTTTTTTTTTTTTTTTTTTTTTTTTTTGTACACACATTAATTTGGAAAATCTTGCAAAAATAATTGTCGGATGTTAATGAAACTTTCGGAAATTATTCACAGATGATCAAAATTATTATAAATATTTTTTTTTTTTTTTTTTTTTATTAAAGTCATAGCAGAAATGTTTTTTATATTTATTACCCCCCCCCATAATTTTCTGAAAACGCTAAGAAATTCGATCGAATCCAATTTAGTGATTTCAATAGTTAAAGGCACAAGGCTTTGAGGAATGCAAATCATGTTTTTTTTTTTTAATTGGATCCCCCTACCTGAAAATCAGCTCTGAATTGTAACATAAAAAACTCAATAAAACAAATATATTATTTAATTTCAAATGCTTTTATTTGCTTTTATGAATATGGACAATATTTTCTGAAAGCAAAAAATTTTTTCGGTTAAAAATGAATTTTTAATACAATTATTTGTTATTTCTTTAATTATAATAGATTTTTACATTTTTTAAAATATTATAAAATTAGTTAAAAGCCGCATCCATTTTTGTAAGGGTCCTTATGAGATAGATCTTTTTTTTAGCGCATTGTAAGTTGTATCGTTTTGACTAATCAGAAGACCCACAGTAATTAAGAAATGTAATTTTCTGTTTATATTTGGGCTGTAATTATAAAGTACGGAAGACCAATCAGAATACAATTAAGTTGCGTTATTTGAGTTAAGCATTGTTCTCTGCTGTTAAGGCCATTACTTTTGTGAAACACGTATGGAGAAGTTAATTTGATTTTTCAATTTCACCTGAGAAGGGTATCAGTATCATCTTATGAAATTTATATGATCTTATTTTTATATTAATCTCAGTTATGACATTTTTCCATAAATGAAATATCAACATTAATAATAAAATGAATGGAAATACAAATAACACAGTAAAATGTAATAAATGTACTTAAAATTATAGTATTTTATGTACACTTCTGATAAAATTTCATAAGAAAGATATCTAATTTATAGGTACCTTTCTTATGAAATTTAATCTCACTCTTAACAGTCTTATTTTAATTTCTTTGTAATATATTTTCCATAAAGCATCATAAATGTAAAGGTGAAAGCTAAGTACAAAAAACAAAATTAGAGCGCTGAAAGTTTTCCTTAAAAATAATGAGGTAAATAATTTGTTCACTTAAATCTAAATAACTTCACTTTTCGCCTTCTGTAGAACAAATTATCCTTACGTAATCCATCAATATGTCATTTAACACCAGTCAAGTGATGCAAAAGGTTATGACCTACTTTGTTTTATTTTCAAATTACATCTTTTCGGCGCAAAAGCTCAGTTAACTTTGGTTCAAAATATTTAAGAGTAAACATTATTATTTCTGATTTTCTTAAAATAAGTTCTTTAAAAGAATTTCAAAGTGAGATTTTCATTTTTTTTATAAAATGGAAAAAATGGTTGCCATTATTAATTATCTGTCAATTTTGCCAACTAAAAAAAAAACAAGATTTTTAATGAAAATTTCAGACGTGCTAGGAATGATTAAAAAATGTAAAAAATACCCCCAAAATATTTTGATCTTTCCTCTTAATAATAACATGAACATTTAAACAATAAAATTTTGTTTTTGTCAAGTTTGGTGTCTTTTTCATCATGCTATGCTCATTTTTAGTGATCTCATGGAAGTACCTATGTTACATCCTGCCTTAATGTGGAGGCTGGGAAAATTCTTACCTTCAAGAATGAGTCCTTTTGGTATTTTTTCACATATAAGATTTTTATAGAAATATTAGAAGCTTATTTTGAAAAGAAGAAAAAAAGATGAAGTTTTATTATTTATTTTGGAAATAAATGATTTTAGACAAATGATACAGCTGAGCCCAATACCATTGTCATAAATTAAGGACAGGAAGACAAATTTCAACATCTGATGAGTTTTCACTTTTCAGTTTGTTGCTGTCAGCACTGGAAAAAAAGAGGAAGGTAGAAATTTTGGGCTTGTGTGTTCTTGTATCATTCTGTATCTGTTGATGATTGTTTTTCCTTCTGCTACAATCAATAATATGAAATTGAGATTACTGCTGAGTTAGATAAATACAATATTTATTAAAATAGTGAATACATAATAGAACTTTGATGATGAGAAATACACTTAGCTGAAAGATTCACTCGATTCATGGTTGAGCAGATGAAAGGTTGTAGAAATAAAGTTCATAGTGTTCCCATAGGATATAATGTGGAGATGTTTACCAGTGTCAAGCAGTTTGTGAACTACATTCTTGGAATGTAGATTTATTATTCATAAAGAACAATTTTGGCACGAGGCTGATCAACATTATGCTAGACTGAGCTAATCAGATTCATGACCCATTCATCCATTAGAATTTGCTCATTCACCACAAGAAATCACCCATCACTATTCCATCCACCATATACCACAATACCACATATTCACAGGGAACTTTTGGTTTTTTACAAAAATAGTTAAAAATATATGATCTTGGAATATTTCCCCTTCACTTAAGCTATCTGAGATCAGGGTTTTTATACCTGATGATTGACTCTGGCAGAGATTTGAATTTTAGTGGGAAAATGTTTCATTGGTTGGTGTTAACCAATGAGAATGTTGTGTTTAATGTGTCATTTTTTTCATGTCTAATGCTGGCAAATATATGAGGTTGTTGAAGTCCACCACATGATCTCCCTATAGAGCTGTGGATGCCAACCAGATTTTAAATCAAATCCCATATGTAATCAAATCATTAATAATACTGTCACAGAAAGACAGCCTCTCAAATATAAGATACAAGTTCAAGACTTATTCTTTCTCTGTCTTCAATTCACACTTTAATTATACAAAATCATAATTTTGTTTTTATTCATCCCTTATTTATAGTTTAGTAATTAAAATATTCTTTTTTATTTTATTTTCTCTTTTGTTTGCACTTGTTTTAAGAATAGAGATCCTTTTCTTTACTTACGATTTGTACAAATGAAGAGATGGATTGCCTTATATCATGTGAGTATAGCATAAGCAATATAAACAATGTGTTCAGTTGTCTGAACAACTCTATAGGACAATGACCTAGTGGATTAAAGTGTTCATTTGTGAATTTGGGGACATAGTGATTGTGAGTTCAATCCTTGAGTTGGGTAGTATGTAGTTGCACTTAGTGGTAATGGGTGAGCAATAATTTAGCAGTACTAAATAAAATAAGAACTAGATAATGTCCTTAGATATGAGCAGTGGAATGAGAACAGTTTACACCATAGATTAAATAAAGGGTTTGGTTTGGAATTTACTGTAGGTTACCCAGATTGATATACACCTGAGGAAGACTGGAGGATACAATCACCAAAACAATGTGATAACAACAACAAAGATGAAGACAATAGTCCAAATATAAATAGTGTAAAAAATCTCTTGTGATTATTATGAATCTAATCAAAATCCTAGAAGCTAATAAAAAGAATGAGTTCAAGTGATCAGAACAACTCTTGGAGTGATTATGACTCTTCTCTTCTAATTATGGAAAACAAAGAGTGACAGGTATTTGTTAATTTGAAAAAGGACTTTGATATGTGCCATATTTTTTTTAAGTCATCCCTGAATACTAAAAATTTATTTTGTTAAGCCAATTGTCTGTACTCTCATTATGAACATCAGCAGGAGCAATTAGGAACGTGTTGCTAATTTAATGGAAAATATGTAAAACATCTACTAAAAGAAAAAATACATACAGAAAAATGTCTCAGAAATTCATTATAGAATGGTTTTATTTTGTATACATTCATCAATTATTATGTTGCAGAAAAATGGGTATGCTAAAAAAAAAACGAATAAATAATTTTGTGTTTAAAAGAATATTACCAGTTTCATTAATGTATCAAAAAATTACATTAATTTCTTTTACCCATTTCTTGTTTTTCTACTTGTAAGATATTGTGATAGTAAAGTCAGTGTTTTGTGAAATTATTACACATTGATTATTATTGATATTTACAAATATGTGTATCTTATATATTTATCTTCTGTCACTTCTGTTTGTGTTATAAAACCTGAGCAAATCATATTTGATTTCTTTTACTTTTTCAACACTATAGCTGTTTAGTCTGTATATTTCACAAAAATAAAACTAAAAATGATTGTATTGTGTGTAAAATTTGGTTCTCACTTATATTCATGCAATAGTTAAATATTATGACATTAATGATGTCAAATATTTCATAGAATATACCAATAACAAATATAGAGGGACCAATTTTCCATTTCAGGTTTTTGAGAATTCTGCTTTTTTCCCCATTTTCAGTATAGATTTTTGTATTTTACTTCATTATAATACTTTGTGAGAAAGTAATAATATATAAATGCTATTAAAACAAGAAAATATAAGAAAAATGAAAAATTTTTCTAGCTGGAATATCCACCTATTGGATAAATTGCTCCAGCTTGATAGGGTTTTGTACCTCATACTTCAACCCTTAAACTTACTTGATGAGTTTCTGTGACAATCCTTGAAAATAATTCTACAATCTTAAATAAGAATTTAGTGAAAGTGGAAAAACTTACAAAAAATTAGTACCACAAAGTCATCTGGAGACAAAAAGTTAAATCATCATTTGGTCACTTTATTGGCATTTTTTTAAAAAAGTCTAATTCATAAAATTTGGTTTTCTCAAATGACAAACTGCCCTCACCTCCATCACCATGTGTGATAGGAAAATGAAAAGATAAAAAGATGAAATTAATATTTTTGTTGTCAGTTCTTGAGAAAAAAATTATTCCTTGATCAAAGCCTTTGGAAAAATTCTGTGTTGTTGTGTCTATGACTTTTGACTATTGTATCAACTGGGTTTTGTAAAATATTTCAAAATAGTGGACCATTCTGACAAAACCAAAGCCATAACTATAAAAACAAACCTAGCATCAATGAAATGTCATTCAGTTTAAAAACAAAATAAATATATTTCATAATAATAAAAAGAAAAATGACACAGTACCAATAAACTGATACGTAATAATTCTGTACTTGATAAAAAACTGATATAGTACATTAGGGCAGGTTGATTTTGGAATCATGGCATTTTACTCAATTTGAAAGTTGGAGTTTGACATGATAAATAATAACATAAAATATTTTTTTCCAAACTGTTACTGTTTTTTGAGGGAACTAGTTTGAAGTTTAGGTTCGAAATTGTAGCATTGGAATTTTATTCTGGTGATAGCACAACCTTATAAAATTCATAATTTATTGAAGCTTCAACAATTTTATATGTACAAGATGCATGGAACAAGCACATTATTATTAAATCATTGTGCCATCAAATAAGACCTTAATTTACTTCAAAGGGAAATTATACTATCATAAAATAATTTAGCTATATATATTATACAGTGCTGTAGTTTTAGTGCAATTTTCAATAAACAATGTAAATTTAAAACATTTGTGTCCAGCAATATTATATACACTTATATCTATTTTATGTTTTTGTTATGACCTAACAAATGGTCTTATTCATTGAGTAGCCTTTTTTACAATTTTCTTTACACAGTTTTTACTTACCAAATAGAGTAAAAATTGTATATTTTGCTTGTGGTGATTTAATTACAATTCTGGTTTAAATATATTTTCCATTCAATGTATCTAATACAAAAGATATCAGCTTTGTATTTATTCTTGAAATCATAAAATTTTAAAGTCAGTTTGAAATTAGAAAACCTGCAAAAATGAGGTATTTCTGTACATTTTTTCAGATGATTTTTAAAAGTAAATGCTAAAATTGGTAAAAGATATGAATCTAATTTTTGGTGTCAGTACTTATCACATGAAACCCCAGCTTTCACACAAATGTTAATTTTCTAAAAACAGTGGAAAATAAACCTGGCCTAATGGTACATGCCTATGTCTGAAGATGTGACACTTAAAAGATACAAAAAGAAGCAAACAAAAAGTTCTGTCATATTTATAATGGCTTATAAAAGCTGAAAGTTCTCAGAAGACATTGGACAGATTTTTTTTACTTTTGATTTTTTTAATCACCCCAAGCAAGGCAATAAAGACACTAAAATGCAAGGGGTTACTGAGTGAAAGGATATGAGAAAAAGAAAACAGTATTATGGAGAGAGAACAATAAAAGAATAAGAATTAAGAAGACAGAAATAACCACTGATATTGCATTTAAACTTTTGAAGATCAATGTTGATTGGAAAGAGTATGAAAGAGCATAGAACTTATGGTTATATCTAGACATTTCAACTGTAAAACGATGAGAGTTGCCACCAATCTTGTACTGCACTTAATTTCATAAAGTCTTGGTACCCAAAAGGAAAACTCATCAGAATAATTACCATGAAAATATTTATAGAAATGGCACAAGGAAGCTGCATTATAATGACGGGAAAGTGACTGAAGTTGAGATGTCAAGACCAGTATCATTGCAGATTCTTCTTTGTATTTTATCAAGAGAATACATAGCAGAAGCATCAGACCCTATCTGGCAGCAATATTCAATGCATGGACAAATGGTAGACTTATGATATAAGACAGATCCTGGCAAGAAAAATTGTCTAGCACAAAACAGTAAACTAACTTTTGTAGTTTACATTTGAATCCTATTCAAAAACCAGAAAAAATACCAAAACTCTTGAAGAATTAAAAATTTTGTTGGTCTCTAATGAAATATGTATCAATGAAAAATTAGTGCTATATATAATAATAAATTATTCATTATCCACCTCTTTGCTGTTTCAATCATGACATTAAAGTTAGTGTGTTCTTGCTTCTTTCTCAGGTGTATACAAGCAGTCTCTGTTACGAACGAGATCTGTTCTTAGATCTGTCATCAAAGCAAGATTTTAGGTAAGTCAGAAGAGGTAAATACAGGACTTACTGAGGATTATGTAGTTAAGTTTGTCTTGTATATTTTTTTATCTTTCTATACATAAGATAAATATACACTTCCAAATGCAATGTACATCTTTAACATAATGATTAAAAGAAAAATGATGGCATGTCTCTTCAGTAAATCACGACTTTCCGCAGTTTTTCTTCATTATCTGTGAATTACCATGCATATAGTTAAGTGGTTTCCTATTGCCTTCTCCATAGATGGGAATTCTTTTTTTTCTATTTCTCTTAGACTGGTTGCCACCTAAGGATAGAGAGTTCAGACTACCCTACTATTTAACCCTAGCTCTGGGTGGGAAGAAGAGACACATTCATGATTTTCTGTTAGGGAATCTGTGCAAAAATGAATGCAAAAGAATAGACCAGAATTTGAACTTACCAATTCCACTTTTCACATAGATATCTGTTACACTACCCACATAACACAGTCATAATAAAATTAATAGCATGTGATACTGTGCTGAAGAGAAGGGGAGAATATTTCTCTGTGTATTTAATTGTTTTGTTTTTTTTGTTGTTTTCTTTTTTGCATTTAGATATTTATTTTTGCTTTTGTCAGAAGAATTATTAAATGTCCAGTCCATCATATTTACATGATGATAGCCAAATATACCCATAAAAGTGAACATTTACACACACTATCTCTGATATTGAGCACTTTATCCCATAAATATAGAACGCTTTAAGAGTATATTTCTTCATATATATAAGTGATGACTCCAGGGGTTAGGCTTAGTCTGAGTTAGTTAACATTCAACAAGTATATCTATTTCAAAGCAACAAAAATCTTTTGTAGTGCGTCATTTTCATACTTGACTTCAAATGGATCCAAAATTATTTTAACTCCATGACTCAAAATATTAACCAAAATACATTTTGTTGATACTGTTCATAATAAAGTAGAAAGAAAAAAAAACAAAGAAAAAAAGTAAGTAAAAAAAGAATGAAATGAAATTAACATGGCTAGTCGAGCTACGTAGATCTGAGCTATATCTGACCTGGAGACATACTTAATAGGTAATGTATTTCTTGCTTTAATTTTATAAATAGTCTTTTATAATTCAAAGAATACATTTTTATTTCAAACTTATTGTTTTCAAATGTTCATTTTAAATTTATTCCATATGGTATAAGGTTTTTTGTCACAATGTATCAATTGAAAAAGGGCAAATTAAATTTAGCCCAACTTAAGTAGGCTAAAATCAAAGAAAGTAGCTGCCTTAACAGCTGAGGGTTGGGGGAGGAGTGCAACTGGGGTAGCGTATAAGAAATATGATATCAGTCAGCAGTATTGATCATAAACATACAATAAATTAAACTAAAAATTCACAGAGATGCATAAACACATACTCAAGATATATAGATATTATTTTAAAAAACCCATCTGGTGAGAGATTTTTAAAAATTATATATTTTAGTCAGAATAAATGAATCATTTTAGCATCTAAGTTATACCAATAGTATATTTTGTTAAAGATTGTAATGAGCCCAACAAACATTGATGACCTAGAGTTGCTACTGATATATATATAAACTTTTTTGCTGTCTGTTCATAAGCAGTCATTCAGACATTCTAAGAATTATCCAGTAATTTTTACTGAGCTTTGAACAGAATCATTCATTTTTTTTTTTTTTTTTTAGTTTCGACTCTCACTACACGAATTTAAAAAAATAATAGGTGGCAGCTTGAAAAATTATTTCAACTGCTGTAATATTTTAAGTATCAATGCAGAAAAATTTCAAAATGGAGGATTAACAACATTTATTCTGGAGGGCTTTATTTTATAGTACATTATTTTAAAAGAATCATTTATACCACCAAAATTTTTTTATGTATTATTTATGAAAAATATGTTACTTTTTTCAGGTTGATGATATCTACCTGCAGAAAGCATCATGGAAAAAGAGTCTGTAAATGTGGATACTTACTCTTGGGACAACAAATTTCAATGTAAAGTTTGTGAAAAATCATTTTCTAAAGAAAAATCATTCATTATACATATGAAAGGCCATGAAAATAAAAAATGCCATATCTGTGATATATGTGAAAAAAATTTCCCAACAAATGGAGCTTTGGAAATTCACTTAAGAACTCATACCGGAGTAACACCATTTCATTGTAGAATATGTGAAAAAGCTTTTTCCCAGAAGGGGAATTTGAAAGTTCATATGCGAACACATACAGGAGAGACACCATTTCTTTGTGAAGTGTGTGGTAAATCATTTTCTGTAAAAGGTCACTTGAAAAATCACATTAGAACTCATACTGGAGAGACTCCATATCAGTGTGAGGTATGTGATAAAGCATTTTCTGAAAGTAATACCTTACGACGACACATGAGAACTCATACTGGAGAGACCCCTTTTCCTTGTGAAATATGTGGAAAAGCTTTTTCTCACAAGGGTACTTTAACAACTCATCTGAAAGTACATACAGGAACAATTCCATTTCCTTGTGAAATTTGTGGTAAAAATTTTTCTACAAAATATAATTTGAAAAATCATACGCGAATTCATACTGAAGAGATGCCATTTTCTTGTCAAATATGTGGCAAATCCTTCTCTAGACGGGATTATTTGAAAGTTCATAACAGAACTCATACAAGAGAGACTCATATCAGAGCTTGAGAAATAGATTCAAGAAAATGTTTAGATTGTATAGAAGGTGAGATGTTATCACTTATCTAAGCAGAATCTTCATCCTTTGAAGATCAAAGTGTAGTATCTTTTTTATGCTATTATTTTTATTTAATAAAGTTATTTTTTCATACCCAAATAATGTTGCAATTTTACAAATATCTTCAAAAGCTTTTAACAGATGTTTATTTTCTATATATTCTCCATTGTAGAAGCAGAAAATTATTTCTTCTGAACATTTTATTTTTATTTGGTTTTTGCTCTTTTTTGTTTTTTTTTTAACTATTGGATAATTTAATCTTAATTTATAGTGAACACAACATAAGAGTTTACAATTCTACCAGCAAACTCTTTGCCTGCTAAACTTAGAAAGCATTTAACTATTCCAAACACAAAACTTATAAACTCTAGTTCCAAGACAGTCAAAGATTTTGTTTATAAAAAATATAGTCAAAAATGTGTCGGAAACTTTAATATATAAGATAGACTGCCTGCTCTAAATCTAAAGCCTGGCATTTATGAACATAGAAGAAAACTCTGTTGGGATAACCCATTAAACACAGTATACCAAAGAAAGAAAACGGGCCATAAATTTGATTTTAAAAATGTTTCTTTTTCTATGTGCTGTGTTCCTTCAGGGTATGGGCATTCATGGCTTTCCACATCTTCCTATCTATTGTGGCTCTTATTAATATTCCTTCTTTTGCCAAACCTCCCTTCCCTCATTGTGCTATCCCTTAACTCATCAGATAGGTGGCTTGCTGCTACCTTCTGCTATCATTCTTGCTCTCAATATGCCCTGTGTGGATTAAGTTTAGCAAACCCATCTCCCTCATTATGCATCCAAGGAATTTCAGCTGTCTTTCTAATTCTCTGTGTTTTTTGTTGCCATCTTCTTTAAGACTTCTTTGTTGCTTACTCTGTCCACTGAATTCTCAGTATCCTTCTGAAGAAACACATTTCTATTGCCTCCAGTTTTGAGAAAATACAAACTATTATTCATAAAACCTATACATCAAGAATGAAAAATCCAAAAATTTTCAGATGACATAACTTAGGATTATATTCACTTCCAACATTTGTCATATTTAATATACAATTACAATACCCAAATTTTAATATACACTTAAATTATATTAAAAATTCAAGAATTGAATATAAACACAGATGTCATAAGATAGACATGTGATGTCTACACAACCAATGAAAATAAAACAATTTAAAAACTGATAATGCATAAAAACACCATAAGATATACACATGACATCTACATAACAAATGAATGCAAAACAACATAGTATTAAATAATTAAAAAAGTGTGTAGTGTGATTACAACCACTGATTACCAGTGTCTCCACTGCTCCAGACTGTGTGTTTATACTTGGATTGCAGAGCCACTTCCAGATACTTTGATGAATTGCAAAACAAAGTCTTCTTCGGATCTGAAAGACAAACATAAAAATTAACATAACATTGCACATAACTATGTGTTATTTCATGTTCAAAAATTTTTGTTGAAGATAGTAGCAAAACATTAAATATGTAAAGATTTTCCTACATATTCCTTAATTAATCACAATTTAACCTCTCTTTTAGGTTTTTAATTTTTTACCAACACAACATTTCAGTCAATCCATTCTATGAATGTATAATTTCTCCTGTATAACATTCATATAATGGATTAGGCCAAATGTTGTGTGAATAACATGAAAGACAAAGAGATTAAATCATTTGAAAAGAATGTTTGAATGTCAATTATGTTTTACTCTTTTGTGAGCATTTTCAAAATATATCTGAAAAAAATCTATGGAAAAGCTTTTACCATAGCAAACCCGTTACATTAAAGCACTGTCATTATAAACTGTTCAAATTTTTCCAATTGACCACAGCATTTTTATGTAACAGGGTTGTCATGGTAATGAAAATTCCATTAAAATTTTTCAGTTATGTTTTGAAAATGCTCACATAAATTTAGTGAAATGTCAATGTGAAAAAAATCTTCAACATCCAACTGGTTTTCTTGGATTTCATCTTTATATTCAAACCTGTTTTATTGAAATTGACCAATAGGTATATTTTAAAAAAAACAAAATTTTAATGTTAGATGTTAAAATTATTTGGTCATGAGTCAGATCCAACATAAAAATAATCACAGGTTGTAATTCCAAAGGTTGAAAATCAGTTTCACAAGTTCAAAATCAAAAATACCATGGACATGAATCAAAAGGAGTCAAAAATCCATATCTACAATTCACAATGAATAACTGCTGGGTCAAAAACCAGTAAGCATGATTTGCAACATACAGCTGCCTTCTTCACCCAACATGAACAGAGAAGAATCTTGTTGTTATCCAAAGCAGTGTTCTTTTATTGGGGTAACAAATGGTGTGATTGGTGAAGACTGATAGAAAAGCACAAAAATTGCCATATTTCAAGACCTTACTAAAGTAGATCGGATCTTGATTTTTTTGTTGTAAAATATGGCAAGGGTGTATTGTTCTTCAGGGAAACACTTAACCAATTGCTCTCCCAACTGTTACAAGGTTAATAGGCAGAAAAAAAAGAAAGAGACAGGAGGTAATAAAATGACACTACCTCAGAAGGCAGGAACAAAATTCCCATGAGACACGGATTCTTGCCAACGTCCCACTACTAACTGCTGGTTTTCCCATCACTTTTATTGACAGGAGACAATTGACAGAAATCCAGATCTAGACAAGTTGCAGAGAGGCCCATATATTTTGAATATTTTAGCATTGTAAAGAAAGATTAGAAATATTTTTAAAGCTATTCTTATAGAAAACAATAATAAATTCAGTTTCTGTCACCATATCTATGTAATAACATTCAGCTTGTAATCAACACAGTATCTTTTACCACAAAGCATTTTAAAATATGTTTAAAGATTTAAAAATGTTTTTCTCTTTAGGTACTTTCAAGTTTGGTTTTTAACCCTATAGACCATTTTTATAAAATTTAAAATGTTTATCCCTTACATATAGTTTTTAAATTAGAATTCAAAAACTGTTTCTAAAAATTGCCAGGATGAAGCTAATAAAGTTTTTCCAATCATAACTGATAATATTAACATTCCTGATAATGAGCAGAGATGGTCGAATGTACTTGACAAAAGAATCATGGACTTTGGACAGTTACTCCTTAATTGAATGAGGATGAGCAACAATTTATGTGCAAACTGGGAAAATATGATAATAATTAAACAAGCAGACCATCTTGAGTAATTTGAATAAAACACTCAAATGAATATGAACTGCCTAAATATACATTATATATAATATATGATCTGCCAAAAAAAGACAGGAGAGATAGATTTATACCTTTCTCAAGCACATTTGAATTCAGCTCTCTCATTCTGAGTCATTATCCATTACATCACCCAAATACATATATAATTCACACTGTTTAAAATAAGAAAAGAGGGCATCTGCTGAAACATGTATGCACAAAAATAACATCTGGAGTAGTGTGTGTGTGTGTGTGTGTGTATATATATATATATATATATATATATATATATATATATATATAAAATTTTATTTTTAGACTATGAAGCAGTGTTCCTCTCATCTGACATCTGTGCATTTTTATAAAAACGTAAGATATACTTTGTACCTGATTAGCTGGAAAACCAGCAAAACTTAAGAAAAAAACTTAAAAAATGCCTGATAATTATGAACCTACCTAATATATATATATATATATATATATATATATATATTTATATTTATGTTATCCAATTTTAATTACTCCTTGCCAACCTTACCAAGAAATAAACAATTTATAAGTTTTACTTGGTAATAGTCTGAAAAATACAAATGATTCTGGCAATTCACATATACTGAAGAGAAGTTGTAAAATGGTTCCATTTAGTAAAAAACTGAAAATTCTCAATAAGGAAAGAAAAAATCATATATGAAGTTGCTAAAAACGCGTGTGTGTGTGTGTAAATATATATTTCTAAAGAATTAACAGATTTATTTTTAATCCAACATTTTTATTACTTCAAACATTATTTTAGAGAATACTCATTTTTGAAATAGACACCCCACTTTTTTATTTTATTTTAAACAGTGTGTATTATGTTTATCAGCCTACACATTTGAAAAATCTTAAAGAAAATGTGCCCTCTAACAGGGATTGAACCTGCATCCTCCTTTGTAAAAGAAAATACTGTTTAATCCTACATGCTTTACCACCCAGGTGTCGAGAACATCACAGTTCAGCATACCCACTATAATAATGTTTGAAATATTATAAAATTTCAGATATAAGTAAAATATTTATCTGTAAAAGGACAATATGAATAAAGACAAAAGAAAAACTTAGCCAACACTAAGAGACACCCACAAATATTTATGAATATGGATTGATGAATATTTATGAGTATTTTGAAAAACAAGCAACATTTGTAGAAACTTGCTGCAAAGTAGAATCCTTATATTTGCCTTGATAAAGTCCATTAGAAGATGAAACGCATTGGCTAAGATATGTTTTCCTTTTCTTTTTAGTCACATATTATATAAGGAGGCACGTGGAGTAGATAGCGGCTGAGGATTGGAAAGGTATTAATCCTCTTCTCCTTCCAGCTTTGGGTAAATAGCAGGACAGACTGGGTTCTATAGACTTGGATGGCAACTGGTCTAAGAGAAAGACAACTCTGAATTCAAAATCTGCGGAGGGTTGTTTGGGGACCTTGTGGCATGTAGCGCACCAGGTCTCTGTATTCGTCCCTTTAAAAGGTGTGGTTGGTTCTGCACAAAACCTTTACTACTATAATCAAATCATGTGCTTGTGTCTGGGCTGTTGGTCCCTAGGAACTGAGCTGCTTGACCTTCATATGTCAAATATAGCAGGTGAGTCCACCATATATATATAGTCACTGTGTGTTTATCTAAAAATAAATATGCTTAAATTCACCTTCATCCCTGCTGTGCACCAATGGCTTAGTGGTAGAATCCCCGACTGATGCCAATTCAGTCAGGTTTCAATCCTAGCTAGAGGCAACCAGACGTTTAGCCACACTGATGAGCTGTGATACAGTGAAACAGTCTGTGGATGACAATATATTTATATATATATGACTTTGTATGACTAGGTTGGCCAGAAGGTCCTGATTCACTTAGGAAACAAAAAGAAAACAAAAAAAATCTTGATCTCTGGTGGAATTTCCAAGGAAAAGTGCATTTTGAGTTTGTTCCAAATGGTTGTGCCATCAATGTTAAACTGTAATACAAACTAATATGCTTGACAAACTAAAGAAGGAGTATCCTGCTTTGGTCAATTGAAGTCGGGCTTTGTTTCAGCAAGACAATGTGAGGCCACACACTGCTTGGTTGACAAAGGAGAATTTCAAATAGATGAATGGTGTTGAGATTCTTTCACATCCACAATTCAATCCTACTACGATTGACTATGGCCTATTCCACTCAATGGCACATTTCTTCTGTGGCCAGTAATTTAACACTTTTGATGAAGTGAAGGTAGCTTGTTTACAGTTTTTTATTCAAAGCAAGTGGACTGGTATTTGGGACACATTTGGATGCTGGCTGATCACTGACAGAAGATCGTCAAGAATGATGGACTTTATTTTGAAGAATAAATGTTGGTGTTTCTCCATGTAATTTTGTTGTTTTCTTTCAGCTTTCTAAGTGAATCAGGACTTACTGGCCAACCTAACATGTGCAATTTAATTTCAGGCATCTATTGTGATCTTTGAATATATTCACTATGAATTTTTAAATTATATAATGACCCCAAAATTAAAATAAACCTACATTGCATACCAGTAACAATACAAATAAAAATCACAAAAAAATACATTTAACTTATTCCACTGTAATGAAAATTTGTAATAAAAAACAAACATGCAATTCACAATAAATTATACAAATTAAATTACAAATTGTCAGCAATATGTGTCCATAAAACCAATAAGCCAATTTTGATACTCATTACAAGGGTTAGCTGAAAAGTTCATAAACTGACCAATTGTTTATTTTTCTTCATAGTCCCCCTTGCAGTTCACACACTTCTTCTATTGGTATTGTAGTGCTTGGATCCCATTGGTGAAGAAGCTTTCATCCTGTTGGTCAAAAAAGTAATCAACAGCAGATATGACATCATCATCACAGCAATACTATTTCCTCGCCAAGTGTTTTTTGCAGAACATCTAGACCTTGGTCATCTTCAAGACTCCCTGTTCTCCTCCTAAATGCAGCTACCCACTTTTGCGCTCTTGATAAAACTGGAGTGTCATCCTCTAATGTAGCAACCATGTCAACATGAATGTCCTTAAGTGCTAAACCTCTTTTTTCTTCAGGCACTTGATAACATAACGATACCAAATTTTGTCCATTTTCAAGAGAAGTTGCTACTAGTTATTTTAAAGTCTTTTTTTCAGCAGTCAGATGTCAGTTTAACTGGAAATTTTAACAATGCAGTTATTAATAAGAAAAGTTGAAATTATGCAAGATTTCACAGTCTAGCATCACTCCCTCACATTCAGCCTATGAACTTTTCACCCTACCTATGTAGGAGACTGTAGTAATAATTTTAAAAAAATATACTGTATATGTTGGTTATACATCTACATCCCTATCATATCATTTGACACGTCACTTCCAATAGAAGTTACATAAAAATCGGTATTACTAAAAAAAAACATGACAATAAAAAAGAAAATCTTACTCCAACCAACAACCAAAAATTACTTGTAAAAAAACATAAACCACTTTATAGTAATTATTGGAAAAACATTAATTATTTTTTAAAAACTGAAAAGAAGCAGATGACAGTAAACTATCACACACATACAAAGTTCATATTTGCACCAAAAAAAGTCAATTAAGATTTCACGCCAAGTTTCATCTTTATTTTATTCATTTTTAATTCGAAGTTTTTTGACATTTTTTTTAAAAATGAGGAACTTGTCCTATTTGACACCGTTTCGAGACTTTTTTTTTTTTTCCTTTGTTCGATCTATAATTATTGTTATGGTTTTATTTTACGAAATTATTTAAAACAGTAGCTCACGAAAAGGAAAAAGTCTTTTAAAAAGAAATGATAAAACAGACGACACAAAAGACGGTCAGGTACCTTTACTTTTTATGGCTTTCTTAAACTAAACACGAATTACGCTAGTTTTTTAAGCAAATTTTTTTTATTTTTTATGATTATGTAATTTACTTTGGACAGTGACTATAGCCTCTCCAGAGACCATTGCATTATTGTTATTATCTCCTCATATTTGAAAACTCCGATTTTATTGTAAATGGCACGAGATTTTACACAGGATTTCTTTATTCCCTGTCTTTGCTTCTAACAACTTTGAGGTTACGGTTTTTGTTAATTGCTATTATTTTTATAAAGAAACTTGTCAAAGACAAAACATTATTTTAAAAAAAAAAAACTTATTCGTTTATAAATAATCGATCCAAACCCGATTCTAGAACGAATGAAAAAAATATTTTATTCTAATTGCTTAGAAAGGAAGTATTTGTCATTTTAAATAATTAATCAGAGAAACTAAAATTACACTTTCGACGCTTTTTATTGTAACTCGAAAATCGTTTCGTTTTTTTTTTTTTTTTTTTTTTTACGAGCTTTAAGCTTGAACTAATCAATATTTCAAAAAGTCGGGCTCCCAAGGATAAGGAACTTAAGTTCAAATCTTCCCAGAGGCAGTTTCTTATTCCTCATTTATTTTCTGATCCACACTCAGTTCTTCTACGGCGACCGTACGGTTAGAAAAACGGTTTTCTAAATAAAAGAAATTATTATAAAATAAAAATATTTTGGCATTTTTCTAGTTATACGTCAACATACATATCATAAATTGCACAACTCATCACTTGCATTATCACATAATTCAAGTGATGAGTTGTGCAATTTTACCTGACTGCATCAGTTTTGTTTTACTTGGTTGTTTTTTGTTTAGTGCTATATCAATCTCTAAGGGTTATTTAATGCCAAAATCTAAATATTTTGTACTCAGTTTCATTTTGTGGGTGGGGAGATAATGGTTTTCCTGATACAAGTCTTACTAATTAACCCATAACTGGGGGTAGAAGAGGTGGATTCATACCTTTCCCAAGAGTATTTGTGCATAAGTGAACCCAACTGGAATTGGAATTCAGTTCTCTGATCAACAATTCCAAGCCATTATTCATTACATCATGTGTACATCCAAACTTACAGCAGCTGGTATTCCCAAGCAGGTACCCATCTAGGTACTGACCAGGCTCAACATTGTTTAACTTTGGTGATTGTACAGGATCTGGTGTTTGAACATGATGTGGCCATAAGCCTGTTAAATATTAATCTTACTAATTCTATACTAACACCTAGTGTTCCCATGGTCAATTTTCTGCACTTGGCTTCTTCTAGGGTTAGTGTTTGACTAAAATATGTAGTTGTATAACTGAATATGACTAAAATATGTAGTTGTATAACATCTCATACAATGTAGTCATTTAAGTTAATAAGTGTGGGTAACTACTGGGAGCCATCATTCAAATTATATAATCTTATGATTATGATAGGATCTCTTCTTTCTTGAGAAATCTAAAAGAGAGAATTAATATATAAGATAATAATGCATTGAAATAATAGTAATCATATACCTTGAAAATCACTATTGAATACTGGCTTTTACTTGGGTCAAAATTTAGCATCAGAGTTCAGGTAAAAGCCAATGGTATAATGGTTATCGTCACATAAAAGGGAAAGGGTGAGCTGAGATCAAATTTCAGCAGAGGCTGTTTGCATTTACTTTATACTAATGCTCTTTGGGAAATCATGAATATATCTATTCTCCACTCTTTGAATGAGACAACAATGCTGACTGGGCACTTTAGCTTTGGTAGGGCAACACTGAATTCAAAAACTAGCCTAAGATATACACTCTGCTGCTGTTGCCGATGCAATAGATGTGGTATCCCAACAACTCTAAAATGGTTTTCAGGATTCATGTATGCAAAAGTCAGTAGTTTGGAATGCTCATTTTCCAGGCAAGCAATTCTATTCTTTTGGGAAGACTAGCAAAGCACACTATTCCTATATACATGTCCCTCCCCTTTTATTTAGCCTTGTATTCAATTAAGTTAAAACTAATATATTTATATATAGATATATATATATTATCAAAAAATAAATACACTTAAATTCACCTTCACCCCTGACATGCACCAACAGCTTAAGCGTAGAATCTCTGATGCCAATTCAGACAGGTTTTAATGCTAGTTAGAGGCAACCAGACATTCAGCCACACTGATGAGCTGTGATACAGCAAAACAGTCTGTCTATGGATGACAATATATATGTCAACCTGATTGAAACCTGATTGATTTGGTATCAATCAGAGATTCTACCCCTAGGTTATCGTCACATGGCAGAGAGAAAGGGAAATTTTAATGTTTTCTATGCAATATATGTCAGTAGCCTGGAGAGCTCAATTCAATTCAGTTGAAGAGCAATGCATTAATAGTGGTATGAGCCACTGTTTTTAAAATTACCCTTTCTCAAGAGAGCTCAATCAGATTTTCTGGGATTATATATGTGTATATATATATATATATATATATATATATAAAACATTGGCTAAGATATATAACATTGGCTAAGTTTTGTCCTCTGATGGACTTTATCAAGGCAAATGGGAATTATGTCATTTGCTATCAGAGGACAAAATGCATTGGCTAAGATGTTTTTTTTTTGCCTTTATTATTCATATTGTCCTTTTACAGATACATTTTTAGTTATATCTGAAATTTTATATACATATATACAATGGAGTGATATATTGCCATTCAGATTGAGGAAGTTGATAGCTGAATTTGAATTTCAACTGAGTTCATTATATTCACTAATGTGCTAATAGCCTTGGGAAAGGTATAAATCCATCTCTTCTTCCTCCAGCTATGAATAAATAGCAGGACTGACTTGGTTCTACAGCCTTGGATGCAAACGATCTAGGGGAAGGACAACTCTGAATTCAAATCAGCCTAGTGATCTCACCACAGCTACAAGTAAATAACAGGACAGACTAGGTCCTATAGCCTTGGATGACAGTGGTCTATGAGAAGGACAACTCTGAATTCAAACCCTGTGGAAGGTCATTTGGGGACCTTGTTGCATACTGTGCATCAGTTCTCTGTATTTGGCTCTTCCAAAAAGTGTAATTGGTTCTGCAGAATCCTTCACCACTATCATCAAATGATATGTAAAGGTAGTCTGGCTGTTGGTTCTAAGAACTGAGCTGCTTGACCCTCTTACATTGAAAACAACAGGAGAGTCCAGTAGTATATATATGATAAAAATATAATTTTTAAATATGGTATATTTATGGGTAAAATTGCTCAATAGCAGAGATAAAGTATATGTAAATATAAAAGTGAACACTGAGGTCAACACCGAGAGGCAACAGTCTGTTTCATTGTTGAATGCAAACTTCATTTAAATTGTGCATAAACTACCCAAAGTACATGAACTTCAGAGAGTTTATACACAATTTCAATCTCAATACATAACATTTTATTTGAAAAATGGAAAAATAAAATGTTAAACCAACAAACCATGTCAGTTCTATTTAATCAAAATCATTTGGATGAATACTTGCTGCTTAAATATACTTTAGATATATAATAAAATGTATATTATCAAAATCAAGTCAAAAGTACACTGAGTTTCATGCTTGGCATATATATATATATATATATATATATATATATATATATATATATATGAGAGAGAGATACATAGAGATATAGATATGTGTATGTATACACATTTAATAATTTAGTATTATAGAATAATGAGTTTCTTGTTTGTGGAATTTGGTTTCTTTATCATTTATACATGTTTTTATATTGTTGAAGTATTCAGAAAAGTTATTTGCTTGTATTTTCTCACTATTCCTTTTTTGTTTTTGTTTGCTTTCAGATTGATATCTGCTGATTAGAGGTTTATCTTGGAGAATAACATCTCACTAAAAAACAATGGATTCTTTTTGTGAAGCTAAAAAATTTAGGTGTGATGTTTGTAATCAATTCTTTTATGAAAAGAATCTGTTTACCTTACATATGCAACAGCATGCCAACAAAAAATACTGTGATCTCTGTGAAAAAACCTTCCCAACAAAATGTGCTTTGGAAATCCACTTGAGAACACATACAGGTTTGAGGCCTTTTCAGTGTGAAGTATGTACAAAAGCATTTGCTGATAACAGTACCCTGAAAGCTCATTTACGAATTCATACTGGAGACACTCCACATCGCTGTGAAGTATGCAGCAGGGTTTTTTCTGAAAGTAATACCTTAAAAAGACATATGAGAACTCATACTGGAGAGACTCCATTTCCTTGTGAAATATGTGGCAAAGCTTTTTCTCATAAAGGTAACTTAACAAGTCATATGAGATGTCATACAGGAGAAACTCCATATCCTTGTGAAGTGTGTGGTAAAGCTTTTGCTCGCAAAGATGGCTTAAAAAATCATATAAGAACACATACTGGGGAGACACCATATTCTTGTGAAGTGTGTTCAAAAGCTTTTTCAGTTATAAGTGGTTTAAATAGACATATGAGAACTCATACTGGAGAAACTCCCTTTACTTGTGAAGTTTGTGATAAGGCTTTTTCAGAAAATGGTCATTTAAAGACTCATATGCGAACTCATACCGGAGAAACTCCATATCATTGTGATATATGTCCAAAAGCTTTTGCAGCTGTGAGTACTTTAAAATATCATAAGAGAACTCATACTGGTGAAAAGCCATATTCATGCAAAATTTGTGGGAAAGCATTTTCCCTAAAGCGTAATTTAAATAGACATGTATCAATACATGGCAAAGAGACTCTGTTTAATTGTGAAGTGTGCAAGAAAGGTTTTTCGCAAAACAATCGTTTGAAATTTCACATGAGAACACACACACGGGAGAATGTTAAGTTACCTAATATTGTAAGTTAATGTATCAACAAATTCTAGCACACTTGACTGATTGATTTATGAAAATTTTACAAATTACAATCTTTTGTCTGTTTTAGGTTTTTTTGTTTTTACAGGTCCATAAATCTTTGCAGGTTTTATTTTCAGAGAACCTGGTAAAGATTAACCTTCACAAGGTTAAAATCAGAAACAATTCAGGATTATAATGGATTAAAAAGATTGTATGGCAAAACCAATGTCTTTAATTTCTTTTCCACCTTCTCTTTCTTGAAAAGAAGTCATATCAGTCTTCGTTCACTTTTTCTCTTCCCTTTTTTATCTGCTACTGTCATTTGTCTTCTTTTATGTTTATATGGCAAAAACCCATGTTTTTAATCTCTTTTCTTTTTAATTATATCAGACTCTTATCCATTTTTACTTTTCTGTCAGCTGTGATCTTTTGATGTCGATCTGTAAATGAAAACTGATAAAGCACATAAGCATGTGTAATTTTTTTTCTAGGGATGGAGTGGTTTCTTGCTGTTTTCTCTACATTTTGAGGTTTATAGTTGTCTTTCCCATGGACTGCTTGCTATGCCAAGGCTAGAGAGCCTAGTTTAACTCTACCATGCTATTTTACTCAAAACTGGAAGAAGAGATAGGCATCTATGTGAACATAATAGCTTCAGCTGGACTTTGAACTTGACTTGGTAATTTTTATTTTTCACATTACCAACCATTTCACCACCCACACATCCCTGATATATGATCACCCAACTAAAAACAAAAAGTAAAAGTGTCTGTTTCTGTCTTAGTTATTGAACTCAAAACATTTATTATCATATGCTGGCAATAGTAATTACTGTATAAATTAGTCCATTGTACTCAGACAGGCTTAAATCCTATGAACTTAAATAAAAAATGATAGAATCTTGGTGAGAAGAAAGAATCTTGAAGACATTTAACAGTTATATTATGTCAGTACAATAAACACTTAATAGTCCCTAGTATAAAAAGATTTGTGCGTAAATCCCTCCTTTGGGGGATTTCGCATTATTTATCATCTCTCAGTTGCGTCTCTCTCCTTGGACAGAGTGTGCTCAAGGGCTTCTCTGTCAAAGGACAGAGGGGCAACTGAGGAAAATTATACTGAAGAGGTGCCCAGCCCTGTGGAACAGCTGCCCGAGGCCACGCTGAGGGGAATTTTTGTCTCTACCTGGGTGTACGCGCTTGGGTCGCCACATTAAACCGACCTTGTGTCACATCTTGTTCTAGTGGGGGAACGAGTAAATACCAGTATAAAAAGATTTGGAATTTACAAACCTTATAACAGGGTTTAGATTGGGCCAAAGCCAAGGCTGATTTGGAAAAAAAATATTGAGGCTTTACTTTATTAGAAACCGTGACTGGTTATAAAATGTATGTGTAGTTTTACTAAACATGAAAAATAATGAATTATCTAAGTCTTTATAAAAAAAAAAACAGGGTAAACTTAGACCTTCATGACTGAAAAAACAATGTATCAAAAGGACGCCTTTTCCATTGACACCACTATTATTTTAACTATTTCATTCCTCGATAATGTTTACTGTTTTAAAACCTGATGATTAGAATTGTAATAAACCTTAAACATATGATGAAAGTGAATTTATACATTTTTTGTTCTTGAGAATTGACAACAAAAATATTAAACATGATTAGATTGTTTATTTACAAGAATAATTTTATATTTACAACATTCTCAAAACTCATGCAATATTTATCATTTACCAATTTATAAAGAAATAAATATGAAAACAATTTTTTATTCATAAATTTATAAACATTTACTAAATTATTAAAATATGTGAACCACTATAAGGAAATCCTTATTAGTTACTATTTTATAGAGTTTGAATTGATTGGTAATTAGCCAATAATTCCAATAATCTAATCTAATAAATAGTGTTTATTATTTTTATTGTCAATTCTCAAGAACAAAGAAAATGCATAAACTCAATTTCATATGCTTAGGTTTTATTAAAATTCTAATCATCACTTTTTAAAACAATACTAATTGCTGAGGAAGTGAAGGTAGTTAAAATAAAAGCAGTATCATGGGAAAAACCATACTTTTGACACTTTTGATTTTTTGTGGGCATGAAAGTCCAAGTTTGCCAAAAAATAGAATGACAGTAATCATACTTGAGACTTTGAATTACTAAAACTGAATATTGTATTAAAGAAATTAAAAAAAAAAACCATATAACATGTCCTCTTAATTTAGATTAAGATTTAACAGGTTTCAGGATTAATTTAGTCCCATTCCCCTCTCTGTTAATCCATTAAATTGAGGGCTTTAACTTTATTGAACAGAATATTTACCATTTTTATTTTACTGCCTTCTGCCATCATAAGACCACTTTCATAATTCCAAACTGTGAGAACCTCTTGCAGTTTTCAAGAGAAATGAAATTAATTGAATTCTCTAAAGACTGGTATAAAAAGTAATCGGAAAATGATGAATATAGCAAATGAGTAAAAACTTCCCAACAATGCAGTAATGATTACCAAATAAATATGCTGATTAACTAGATTTTCTAATTCTGGGTGCTTTTTGTCCATTTATTGCAGCCTTCAATTTGTCTAATTAAGAGCAATCACTGTATTATTTGTTTTGGTTTCTGGAAGGAGTTAATTGTAGTGGACTCCTATCCAATCTCTCTCAAATATTGTACACTCCAACTGTAGAGTATGTGGCCACAACTTCAACATGCTAGCCTCTACTGCCGCAGTTTCTAAAGCAAATACATTTTTAATGGGATAGAGTTCCTAGCTCCATGCCCAAATGATTTTGAATTCATAATTGTCCTCCTAGCTTACCAACCAGGTCTAGAGTTCTCAGTCTACCCTACAATCTAACCCATAGCTGAGGGGAGAAGAGATGGAAAGTGAATGTAACGTATGTGACTGGAATTCAAACTTGGCTTGACAATTACTTGTTCTGAGCTGCTTATCATTACACTATCTGCATATCCATATCCTGCTATATACACATTTTCATTCAATGAAGACTGGCATTTGGTACAATTAGTAATGATTCATTTCACTTACGTTTTTGTATTCCATGTTGCTATAAAGTATCCACTTTTCATCTTTCATCAAAATTTGTTTAAAAAAAAGAGCACTTTTATGTCTAATTAGTGAATTGCCTGTAGAAATATGCTCCAGAAACTTTTTATTTTTAACTTATGTGGAATCCCTATATGGTATTGAATGCTGGATAATCTCTTTGCAGATGAAGAGACAAGGCAATAGAGATGTGGTTCTACAGAAGGACATTGAGAATATTATGAACAGAGCATGTGAGTAAGAAAGAAGTTTTATGGATAAAGGAAGCAGAAAGGACATTTATATTGAGAATCAAAGAGTTGAAATTTCTAGGGCATGTAATGAAGAGAGGCCCGAAGAACTTACCTCTCACATGACACACTAAAGGGATGATAGTTAAAGAAAAACACTAAGTAACCTACCTAATGAACTTGTGTAAATGGATGGTAGAACAGAGAGTGTGTGGGATAATAAAAAGACAAACATTGCTGAGAACTACGAAGAATGGGAAGTTGTGCAGAGCCATGATCAGTGTATAAAAGAAGTAGGAGTAGGTATCTTGATTGATATTAGATAAAAAAAATGTTAACCATCATTCCTTTTTGACAAATATTTCTTTCATCTCCATTTTAGCTGCTTTTCATTGTAAGTATCCAAACAGTAAATAGAACAAACTGGAAATAAAGAATGACTTCCTGGCAAGACATTTAGAATTTCAATAAGCAGCTAGAGATGCTTAGCTAGGATTTTTTTTCAGTTATATCTTTAACAACATCCAATAAATAGTAAATAAAAAAGTAGAACTTTAGGTTTAAATTAAAACTTCTTAAAGTTCAACTTTTATGGGTGGTAAAACACCTAATCTAACCATAAATCATCCTTTATTTTCTTTTTCCCAAATGCCATACTAGTTATACTTTACCTTCATTAGTGATGGCCCTTGTATTTAGAATCGAAAAGAGAGCTTAGAGAATTGAAGGCAAGAAGTGGGGAAAAGGAAACAAGCAACCAACATAATGAACTTGTGTACATGGATGGTAGAAAAGGAGTTGGGAGGGATAATAAAAAGACAAAAATTGTTTCATGCTAAATACAAAAAAAAAACTATGCAAATCCATGATCTCCTATTGCATATAAAAGAAGTACGAGTTGGTAGATTATCCTTATTTACATTAGATAAAATAATGTCAATCATCATTCATTTTTGGCAAATGTTTTGTCTATCTTAATTTTAGCTGCTTTTCATCATAAGTATCCAGAGACAGTAGTAAATAGAATAGACTGGAAATAAAGAATGACTTCAATTCTTGGCAAGACATTTAGAAATTTCAAGAAGCAGCTAGAAATGCTTAGCTAAAATTTTCTTCTCAGTTATATCTTTATCAACATTTAATAAATAGTAAAAAAATAAAACTTGTTCCATTTTAAAGAGAGTGGGAGGAATAGGTTGATTCATTTTTTTTTTTTTACTGCTTATCAACCCCTTGCAGGATATTTTAAACCAGAAAATATTTTTAGATTGTACAATTTTTTTTTGTAAGATAAAAATGGTTTAGTGATTCAAATTATATTAATTAACCCATAGCTGGGGGAAGAAGTGAATATAACAAACACAACAGGAATTGGAACTCAGCTTTTTGATTAAAAATTCTGAACCATTATCCATTACACTATCTCCATATCCAAAGTTACAGCATCTGGTGTTTTCAAGCAGTCACCCATCTAGGTACTGACCAGGCCTGACATTGCTTAACTCCAATTATCATACAGGTATCAGTGTTAAAAATATAATCACCTTTATTTTCACTGACTGTATCCCAATGAGTGTGGCAAATTTTCACTTCTACACTTTAAAAAATCTGGGTTTTACCTCAAAGAAATGTTTGAAAAATTGTTACTAACTTCTTTGTGAATGTTCGGCCATATATAAAATGTTCTAGTGATCAAAATAAATGAAAATTTGCCAGTCATAAATCTGGTGAGTATTGAAGATATGGAAGACCTTCTTATTTTAACAATCTTATATTTTTTTGGGTTTGCTTTGCCTCAATTTGCATTAATCCTCAACATGCATTTCCATGCTGGAAAATAACACCATTTCTGTTTACCAAAGCAGGACACTTTTGACATAATGATTCATATTTCTGATCAAGTTCCTGGCAATAAATGTCTGCAGCAACAGTTCCCCCATTTTCCAGTAGCTTTGTTGTAATGTTATTTTTGTTCAAAATGTCACCAACGAAAAACTGGTATAAAAAGAATAGTGAATCATAATGCAAAGTGGACAGAACACTATGATAACAGAAGAAAATGGAAATGGGATATTAGCGCATGCAGATCAAGTTTGATTGCAACACGAAGAAATGTACAGTGAACCTGAAAGTAATAATGGTGTCAAGACAAGACAAACATGACAGTGAAATTGAGATCAACATAGACTCTGAAGATGAACAATTGTTAGAGGAAAACTCCTAAGAAAAAGGAAATAGATCACAATCTCCCATATCTAGACAATCTCTTAGAGAAAGGGAAGAAGATAGTGAGGTGATAGAAGCTCCCAGAAGGAATACCAGGGAAATTAAGAGTATAAAATGTATTTGGTACAGAGAGATGAGGTGACTCATTTACATAGGAAGTCACAAAGACTATAAATAGCTATGGCTATTACCCATGGGCAGTTCAGTGCATACTACTACCTATGAGTCACTACAAAATCCTTATTATTTACTATTTTATAAAGTTCAAATTGATTGACAATTAGCCAATGTTTTGCTAACCATTCCAGTAAATAATATAATAAATAAATAATGTAAATAAATGATCTAGTAAATAGTCTGTCTATATTTCTGAAATGAGGTGTTGTAATTATTTACACTATTTACATTGTTTGAATTTTTGTCCTCATCTTTCTTGCCATATTCACAATGTTTTGGCTGTTGTACACTCCGGCCTTCTTCAGGTGATTAGAATTTCAAACTGAACCCCAGTGGATGAAATAAAAGATTCAGTCGGAGCATACAATGGCCAAAACATCGTGAATATGGTAACAAAGATGAGGACAACAGTCTGAACAATGTAACTAGTGCAAACTAATAATGTTTATTATTTTTTTATGTAAATTCTCAAGAACAAAGAAAATGTATAAATTCACTTTTATGTGTTTGGGTTTTATTAAAATTCACATCATTGTTTTTTTAAAACAATAAACACTGCCAAGGATTGGAGGTAGTTAAAATAATAGCAGTGTCAACAGAAAAAATGTCCTTTTGACACTCCATTTTTTTGTGACCATGAAGGTCCATTTTTTGATCTCTTCTAGCAATCACATTATGATTCTGCTTGTTCCTCTATTAGTTAGCACATGTTATGCCCTGCCATTACCTCAAATAAATAATGGACCATTCTGTTTTGATTGTGAGGAAAGACAGAAGAAAAAGACATATCAAAGACACTGTTTGATTTTAGTAAGTAAATGGAAGCATACATAATAATAAGAAATGTCAGAGGGGGTGATAATGCTCATATGTGTTTAATGTCTGCTTCAGTGAAATGGAAAACCTTTTCAATTTTTAATCTTTTTATTTGTACCTTTTTACTTTAAATTGAAAAATGGTAAATATTTCATCTCAGACAAGTGTTTTGATAATTTAGCAAACCATACTCAATTAATGAATAGCAGTTTTGATTGAGGGACTGGAGAGCTGAATTTGAATTCCAGTCAAATTTGTTACATTCACTTATGTACAAATACCTTTAGGAAGGGTATGAATTCATCTCCTTTCCCCACAACTATGGGTAAATAGTAGGACAGACTGGGTTCTATAGCTTTGGATGGTAGCTGGTCTAGAAGAAGGACAATTATGGGTTAAAGAGCCTTACCAACCCACAATTGGCAAAGCATGGTGAGTATGGCTACACCCCTGAAGAAATGGTCAATCAAGGAGGGGCTTTCTTCAACATGAGTGAGAAGGCCCTGGATTTGGACTTTAACTAATGACCTACATAATTACAATATTTGGTTAAAGTTGTTATGCCCAAATATTTAATAATGCAATAGGGAGATTTTCATGATTATTTTAACCCTTTCAACCTGAGCAGCTGGTATACTGGCCACTCCGTGAAAGTGTATATATATCGTATTCATCAGGGCTCAGGAGTTCAAAGGATTAATAGTTGTAGAACTCACAAGGAGTTTATTCAATCAAGAATTATGATTCATCAGAAAATTAAAATTGGAAAACTGAAATTCTCATGAGTTCAACTGGTCAAAAATAGCTTCAGTGTGATTTTGCTAACCGCAGTTAACATGGCTTAAAAGTAACAAAGGTAGATGTTTATTGCAGTATTTATAAACAAAAGGCTACAAACTTTGAAATCCATTCCTTATCTTGCAATTTGTTGAAAAATGTTAGCTAATTACATTCAACACCATTGCAGTCCCCATGTCATTTAGAGCATTTCATAATGTTTATGTAATGCATTTCATATTACATTTTGTGTCCATGTTATACTCTAGTCATATACATTTGACTAAGAAATACATTTTACTTAACAAGTAAACCAATTGTAAAAATGAAATGATTTAGACAAAAGCACTTTAGTAGACAATGACAAAAAATTCTCTATTTGAGCTTTTCCCTCAGGATCTGATGGATTAATTTAGGCATAAGTTCAGTCATATGTATAATTTGTTCCATTACCAGTCATCTCAATGTTGTGTTGATAAATCAGACTAAGAAAAGTGGTAGTGTTTGGATTTGTTGCTGAAAACTTGATAGCTCTTGCTGAATACCAAAAGCTTTACCAGAGGACTTTCCTCTAGATGTGTGCTTTTCCTAGATCATATCTCTTGTAGTTCTGTAAATGATTTTCAATTATTAATTTATTTATTTTTTAATTTCATTTCTGAAAAAAAATGTAGAAAAATATGGATATTATCAGTGGCATAGCTAGAACATGTGCCACCCGAGGCAGGCAGCACTTGAGGTTGTTTTGACCCTCACAAAAAATGCATATTGCAGAGTGACTCACTAAAACTAGTTTGTGTACCATGATAATTACTTTCACATACTCAAATATAATATGCTTTAAATACACACCAAACATACTTAAACTTTATCAGTAAGTTAAAAATCAAAAATGACATATAGGGAAAAAAGTGTAAAAAAAAATTAGGACAATCTTTATTCCTGAAATGAAAATTACAACTTTCTACAAAGTAACTTTTCTTTCTTTTTTGTTGGCAAATTCTTAAATGACATTGTCAGAAACTATTTCATCTGTCAATTGCCTCTCTTGCTATGCCACTGGATATTATCTAAATGCTTTGAAAGATAACTTCTCAGGATCATGTAACATATTGACAGGTGATTTGATAAACTTTTCATAATGTAATATTGCTAATGTTTATTAAAATAAATTTTCTAATAATAAAGGATTGCTAGCAATGTCTAAGGAGGCTGGAGCTTGACTGACACAATCTCTCAGTACTATGCTGGAGTTTCAATGCCTTCATGCTTGCATTTTATTGGGTGAACTGATTTACATAGACAACTGATTTAATAACTCATGAGTATGGTCTCACTTCCATTAATATGGTGCAGATAAAAAATACAAACATCCTAAAGGTGTTTCTTATGACAAAATAAGTTGCTATTTGATTCTTGGCTCCAAAGGCTCTTGTTCAACCAGCCAATGAGAAAGATTCCATTTTTCATTGGCTGTCAGCTTTATTATAAATGCTGGCTGCTTAAAAGACCAGGTTTAATATGTGGTTTGAAAAAAAATGAATCACAGTGAAGAGCACGTACTTACCAACTTCTGCCAAAAAAGAGAGCTGGAGGGGAATTGATACCTGTGGCTTAAACCTTGGTTCCTTTCTTTTCAATTCACCAGCAGTAGAACAAAATTCTGACTGCTATGACCATTTCAACCTAATATAATTCCTGGATTTCTGTCTCTTTTCATCTTTTAACTCCCATAGAAATCTGCTTCTCCTTCATACTTCGAAAACAAAAAAACCTTCCCACTACCTGGTGGGGATTAATATACAGTTTTTTTTTTCCACAATGCCTTTGAACTTGTCCATAAAAATCTCCTCATTCATTCAGTTACTCTACAGGCACTAGGTAAGTAAAACCTCTTCCTCTGCTCATTCATTAAAACCATATAATACCTAAAAAACTGGTAAAGTGTGTTCAGCCCCAGAGAAAAACCAAAATGATTTCACTAAATCTTGGGTTTTTCAAACTATAAATTCAAAAGAGTGTAATAAAAGGAAGATGATATTATGGAGTTGAAACAATGTAAAATTTTGCAGCTGATAAAACTAATGTTCCATCAGACAAAAGTTGAAGGTTGACCAAGAATACACCCACAAAGTTGTGTCATCACATTGCTCATATCACAGAAAAAAAGGATATATTATGTTTGTTACCATCATATCATAATTTTGCTTGCTTTTTTGTTAGTTAGCAAGAGCATCATGCTCTGACATTACCTCAGACAAATAATAAACCATTCCATTTTGACTACAAAAAGAGATGGAAGAAAAAGATATATCAGAGACACCATTTGGATTTAGGAAGAAAGAAAAATGATAACACTCTGATGCACTTAACATTTGGTTTAGTGAAATGGCAAACCTTGTCAATTATGAATCTTTTCATTTGTACCCTCTTACTTCAAATGACCTGCATTCATGCTTATGATTGTTGAAATATTTTTGCAGGGGTAAAAAATACTATTAAAGCAATAAAAAGAGACATATTAAAAGAACATAACAAAAAAGAGGGGTAAGAAAAAATATATATAACCATAAATTAATAATACCCAGTATGTATGTTTTTTTTAATGTATGTTTTGTTGCAGTTCTTAAGCTGAAATATTTAGCAATGCAAGAGGAGAATTTTTACTGGTATTTTACATTTGTGCCGCTTGTGTTCAATTATTAAATTAAGATTCCTCAGATAATTCAAATACAAAAACTGTGAAATTTTCATAGGTATTGCAAATTAGCTTGTTTCAGGATATTGTGGTCACATCTACAAATATCCAATAGTACTATCTTTGAATCCTCATCAAACCAGGATATCATACCATTAGTTTTATAGTTAATATCATCCCAAGACATCAAATAACAATGTTATATTTGGTCCTGTGATGAACATCTATCTAAACAGCAGTATAAATTATTATACATGAATATAAAATGATATTCTCTGAATTGATATACTATTTACACTAAAGTATTTTTTTGCATTTGAAATAACATCAAGGATTATATCTGGTAGCCAATTTTCATATTGTTTTTAGAATCTTGTTACAAAATCTGTCACATGATATTTCAAGTATCTTTTGCCATATTTTATCTCACATGTTCTTAATTTTCCATTCCTGGTTGATAGGATCTGATAAAATTATATAAACACAACTGATGCAATTTTGAAAATTTCATTTTGCCCTTAAGACACCTGATGGTATGTATTTAAAAAAAAAATACTAGTCAGATTTAAACATAATGATAAAGTTGTTACCAGAGCATATAAACATAGTTTTTAATAATTGTTGCCAACATTCAAAAGAAAACAACACAAATGCAAAAAACTATTATGGGATGGAAGTAATAGATTTTATTTTATAGGAAAGCCTCTTATTTATGCTCATACTTTTTTTAGTTTAAATTACACTATGACAGATTATGTAAGTCAATATTCTCACAGTAAATTTGGTAATACCTAAGTGATGTTCATAAAATTAAAAGGATATATTTATTTGATAAATACAGCATCTGAATTTCAGCTTGTCTGTTTTTATTTAAAAAATTACACTAATTTGGTGTTGTAAGATTCTAGAATTGTTCTTTATATTGTAAATAAATATTCAATAAGTAAAGAAGAGTTCAAGTGGCTTATCTGAGTGGTTAAATTTTTTAAAAAATGCATTTTCCAGGCATTTCTTTCATTTGTTCATGCCACATAAATTCACTAAAATACAGTGTGAGTATCTGGATTTGCACTATTTTTTTCTCAAGAACTGACAACAACAATTATTTATTAGTCAGTTTATTTACAAGAATTGTGTCTAATACTTTTGTTGTCAATTTTCAGAAAAAAGTGAATTGATATATCCAGTTTCATATTATTGGGTTTTATTAAAATTCTAAAAATAACTTTTTAAAAAAAATAAAAATTGCTGAGGAAGTATACAGTAATAATGGTGTCAAGACAAACACACCTTTTTTGGCAGGTACATATGCTAAACTTTTCCAAGCATTTTAATAGTATTGCCTGAACAAAAAAAAAATGTACAAATTCATTTTCATCATGTTTAAGTGTTATTCCAATTCTAATCATTGCTTTTTTCAAAAAATAAGCATAGCCAAGGAGTGAAGAGAGTTAAAATAATAGTGGTGTAAATGAAAAAATTGTTCTTATGATACTGTTTTTTGCAGGGATGTCCAAGTTTGTCAAATCAATTTCTATCTAAATTTCTGAGTTGAGGAATTATTCATTGAACTGTTATCTGCATCTTGGTTGTTATAGCCACAACAGTTTAGCTGTCATATCCTCTGGTCTTTTCAGGTACATGTCATATTCAGTAATGTTCTCAAGATTGCAAGCCAAATACTTTATTCAATCTATGTGAGTAAACTGTTCTCATTCTGCTAAGACATATGATATTAGTGAATTCATCCTTTTTTTTAAATTGTCCTTGTGATGCCACTTCTGCTTATTCCTCTTAACCAGAGGATATGAATTTCACTGCCTGGCCAGAGATTGAACTCATGATCTTTAAACAAATTGTGAAACTTAACTAAAGTTGTACCTCTTCAGACAATCAGGTGGTGTCATTTTGGAGCTTTAAAAGTAAGGTGTGTTCTCCTAATCAAATGCTCCTGTATGGTATTCAATTCTGTTAACCTGTCAGTTGTGTTGAGTCTTTAATCACCTTATTCTCAAATATTGCTTTTTAACTAATTCTATTTGAAATCCAAAGAACATTACAAATTGTGACAGGCAGCTGAACAAGGCTGTAGGGCACAATAGCCAAATATTGTGATGATAATAACCAAGATGAGGGAAACAGTTTGAATAAATCAGTGAATATTTAAAGCAATGTGTTGCATTCCAGGTCATCCCTGACTTCAGATCTTCTGACCCCAATGCAACATCAGAGACTGAACCAATGGAGAACAACTTCTTTCATATCATGCTTTATTATACAAGCAACAACACTGGTAGTATCATTTCTAGGAGGAAGTGGGAAGTAGATGATTTGCGGGACACATGTGGGCTCCTTGGCTTAGCATTTTGCTGGTTAGCCTCATTAAGGAATCTGGCTGCTGGAGATGCACCTTCAAAATTCTTGTGGCTGTTTTTGCACTGTTTTGCTTTTGAATCCCAAACCTAAACACAGGCAGTCTATTACAGTCAGAATTTTATGCCCTAGAGTCTCCTGACAATACTGGGCTAAACTCTGGTCAGAGTTCAAGACCAAGCAAAAAGCCAGGATTTTGAATATAGATTTTCAAAGCAATAATGCTCTCTCTACTCAGGGGATTGATTGAACACAACAGGTTTCTACTTCCATTTAAGTTTTTACTATACTAAGCTAAGCTTTGTAAATAAACTTTACAAGAAAGTTTTTTCCTTTTATTTTTGGTGGTGATGGAGGATTTCTTGAATGGCAAATTCTTTTGGTGAAATTTGGTCAAATAATTGACAAATCTATGAAATGCTTCTGAAATCAATATGCTTTCTATGAAAACCTTTCCTTGAATGATCAGGTCTTTCTAGCATGAGTTCTCATATGGTAATTCAGGGATGATTTATAAGAAAATGCTTTGCTACATAATTCACATGGAAATGGAGTCTCTCCAGTATGAATTCTCATGTGAGTTTTCCATGTATACTTTCTTGAAAAAGCTTTACCACATACTTCACAAGAAAATGGAGTTTCTCCGGTATGAGTTCTGAGATGAGTTTTTAAACTGCCTCTTTCAGGAAAGGCTTTGCCACACACTTCACAACTATATGGAGTCTCTCCAGTATGAATTCTTATATGAGACTTTAAGTTACTCCCTTGGGCAAAAGCTTTCCCACACACTTCACAACAGTATGGAGTTTCTCCAGTATGAGTTCTCATATGGGCTGTTAGAGTACACTTAACAGAAAAGCATTTACCACAGACTTCACAAGAAAATGGTGTCTGTTTTGTATGAGTTCTCATATGAGTTATAAGGTGCCCCCTTTGAGAAAATGCTTTATTGCATAATTCACATGAGAATGGTGTTTCCCCAGTATGAGTTCTTGTGTGTATTTTCAATTGCCCGTTTTGAGAAAAAGCTTTCCCACATATTTCACAAGAAAATGGTGTCTCTCCTGTATGAATTCTGAAATGGGTTCTCAACATACATTTCCTTGAAAAATTCTTGCCACACACTTCACAATGGAATGGCGTATCTCCAGTATGAGTTTTCATATGAGCTTTTACACTTCCTTTTTCAGAAAAGGCTTTGCCACAAATTTCACATGAAAATGGTGTTTGGCCAGAATGTGTTCTCTCATGGGTGATTAAATGACTCTTTTGAGAAAAAGCCTTTCCACATTCTCCACAAGAGAATGGGGTTTCTCCAGTGTGAATTCTCCTATGATTTATTAAGTGACCCTTTTGAGCAAAAGCCTTGCCACAGACTTCACAAGAACGTGGAGAGTTTCCAGTATGTATTCTTCCATGCATTATTAATCTACTTCTCTGTGAAAAAGCCTTGCCACATATGTTACAAGAAAATAGGGTCATCCAGTGTGAGGTCTGAAATGAATTTTTATATTCTTTTCCTGAATGAAAACCGTATTGCTTTTTTAGATGGATATGAAACTTTTGTGTTATTAATTTTCATGTATTTATCCATGAGGCAAACTTTTTACAAAATTTTTTTTCCATGGTTTACCAGGTGTGTACAGTATATAAATTATTCAGTGAAAATGATTTAAAAAAAAAGTACTGCATTCAAAATATCCATTACAATTTCTAATATTTTGTATAGATGTATTCTTCATGACAGTCTCTTGTTATTCCATCTTGATGGCAGATTGTCACAATCTGAAAGTTAAAGAAAAACAAAGCATATTTTGAAAATTCTGTTCTAATCCCTAATACTGAAAAATAATGTACAATAAAATAATTCATTGGTGCCTGAAAATGATATACAGCAGTGTTGTCATTCAATGAATTGTCTAAACTTGTATCATCATCATCATTGTTTTTTGCTTTCCATGTTTTTATGATAATGTTAATATGTTATATCTAATAATCCTTAGGCATCATTTTTTCAATAATTGTTTTCTTTATGGAAAAAATTCAGAGATATTTTAGGATGAAAATATAAATTACTTAGTTTATCATAACTAATGGTCTCTGATAAACAAGACAAAAATGTTATTAGAAAAATAAAACACCAATATATAACAGTTATTGATCTTAACAAGTACCTTATTACAAAAAATTCAAAAGGTCTAATCTAATTCTTAGAAATAATTCAGCATCCCAGAAATCCAAAACATAATATTGGTCATGAATTCTCATGTCCTTTGGGAGATTTTATCCCTAACACTAAAGATCAACAAACAACATTAAGTTCTTACATTGGTCACACATGCACCACTCTCTCATAGACTGACTCATCATTTGTCAAAATTTAGTGCAATTCATGTATATATATAGATGAGATATAACAAATAATCAAAATAATATTAACACAAGACAAATTTTAATAGCTAATGTTGAAAATATTACATAGGATTCAGTGCAAAGAAAGACAGCATTCTGTAAGCTGTTGTAATACAAGAGAAGCAGCCAATATTAAATTGGGTATCTTCCTCCACTGGAGATCAAAATTTATATTAAAAACATGCATGTATAAATTAAGTTTGACTGTTGTAGATGATATCACCTTAAAAATTGTTTCAATTCTTGCTGCCTAAATACACCTGATTTAAATATATATATTATTACTACAAATACTATATTTAGCAGGTACACATATTTCAGTCACCATCTCTGTATTTTTTAAAACAGTGAAATTAAAATCTACTGGCCAAGAGATCAAGATTATATACACTATAGACCAAAATTTGGAGGCCTCCTTTTGGCTTTCAAAGAATCACCTAAAAATTGAAGGTTGTGTGCCTTTCTCAAAAATAACTTATGAGCTCACTTTGAACCAGAGAAACTTACTTTTCTTGAACAGTTTTTGCATATATTCAATAATAATAGCAACAAAATGAATATATAATTGAAAAAACTTTGCTGAAAATTTTAGGTTTTTTTTTGCCTAATTTAACTTCTTGGATAATGGTAACCAGAGTTGGTGGATTTTAAATTTTAGGTAACCCCTTCTCAAAAACAAATCTGATGTCTTGTACTAATGGGTTAAATAGTTTCAGCATGCTAACTTTGTCAAAGTTAATTAAACCAAAGAAGGTATGAAACTTATTAATTATTAAATTCAGATTGTTGCCTCAAACTTTTGATCTATAGTGTATGTGTGAACTTTTCAGTGTTTATATAAGTTTGCCATTGGTCCTTGCATTGAATATTGTTGTCACATCTACTGTGGTGCTTCTGCTGTCTCTAGAGATTCTTGACAAAATCCAAAGAAGAATTTGCATTGTTGTTGGTCCTGACCTAGTATCTCAGCTTCAGTTACTTGTGCCTTTTTCTATAAATAGTTTCTTGGTAACTACTTTAATGAGCTTTCTCTTTGGTACCTGAACTTTATGAATTTAAGCCCAGTAGCTAGGTCTCATGATTTTATAGTTGAAATTGCTAGATGTAACCATATGTTCTATGCTAACAGTTTCTTCTCTCATACTTTTGATTTTCCAGTCAACATTGATCTTGAAAAAATTTAAATGCAATGTCAACCATGATCTTCTGTCTCTTTGAATCCCATTCTTTTACTGTTTTTTCTTCTTAATGATTTTTCTCAGATTCTGTCACTCTTGGTAACCTCTTGCATCTTAGTGGCTTTATTGCCTTGCTTTTGAGAGTTTTTTGATACAAACCATAATCTCATTGCAATCCATTTCAACATCAGTAATCCATACTACTTGTATGCCATATTGTTAAACAGAGAACAGTATGGATGGCTTAGTATTGTAGCACGCCATTCTTCCATAAATCCAGATCAGAAATCACAAATTGTAGCAGGGGTGTTCCTAATCACAGTGGGTAAAATTTAACATATCTTGACAAACAAAAATAAATACAAATGTTAATATAGATTTTGCTTTAAAACTGTGTATATGCATTTATGTAAAACGAGATAAGATTTACATTTCTCATTTTATCTACAGTCTAAAAAAAAAAAAAGACTATAAGAACCCAATTCTGTTTGTATTAATTCTTCATCATTGGTAATCTTTCTTCCTAATTTTCAATGCTTTTTATACTAAAATCATTCACAATGCCTAAATATCTAATAATCCTATTCTCTTAGTAATGCTTGCAATAATACTTGATTACTAACAATCATTCTGATTTTCAATACATATATATTGTAAAATCATTAGATATGCACATATTAGACATATAATAGCATTATTAAGTTAGCAATATTTAGATACATTCCTGACCACTGACAATCCATTTTCACTTGGTTTTCAGTGCACAACATTGTACCAAAATGTATGTAAATTTTAATTTTTAATTAGAAAAATTCAATGCTTAATGTTACATATTGTTCTAACAACTTTTTTTGCATTGTGACACAATATATCCCCACACAACTGGCTCAGTGCACATACAAATTCAAGTGGGCTGGATATGATTTTATTATAGTCTTAAGTGTTTTGTGTTTTTTATAACCAGAGTAAATTCTGCAAAATTGGATCTTCAAAGAAGATATTTTGATCAAAAGGGAATAAAATAATAAATAAATGAAAACTTTTGGGGAAAAGTGACATTTGACCTGACATTAGAGAGATCTGTTCACAGACTTATATAAATAGTCATAGTTAGAACTGAGAGTAGATCCAGGCTGACCAATACTAAGTGTAGTCATGTACCATGACTAGAGATGAACAGTGAGCTAATAGGAGACAGTCATTGCTGGTTGAAGAGAAAAAGTTGATCTGTAGTCTATCAGGATAGAAGGAGCAGAAATTTTCAAAGTGTCACTGAATAAACTATGAAATATATTGGAAGCAGGATTCAAGCCTTAATTTCACCTTTCATTTCCTTTAACATACAATGGACCTTTTCCAGTATTAATGTATGATAATGCAAAAAAAAGAATGAACATGCAATGTGGGGTCATTTGCCCAGTCAGTAGAAAGATGAGAGGAGGTTTTACTGCATGTTTACAGTATTTATCCAACAGCATTGGCATATTCATTTGTTATCTTTCTCATTGCATTCCCCGATAATTATCTGATTTTCTCTCTTTTTTTTTGACTTGTCCCTAGCATTTAATCCTTAAATTTCACCCTGACCTCACTGCTAGAAATATTTAACTAGAGCTGAACGTGGCTAAAGCTAAGCATGGAGAATGGTGGTGGAGCTGTAAAGTCAGTGGACAATAAAAAAAGAAAAACAAAAAACTTATCTATATGCATTGGCAACAAATGCAGTAGATACATGTTAGAACTGTGATTATTGTTTCATTTGCCTACAATTGCTGTCTGAATTTTGTGTCTCCAGATATGTAATTATTAAAATTAATGAAAGTTTTGATACATTTAATAAATCCTACCTGTAAATATTATAGACTACTTAACAAATTTGTTATTAAGACAGAAAGTTCTTGTTATAAAAAATAAGCGATTAAATTTCTCAATTTTCTTAATGATAGTGATCCTTCTCTCTTATATTTTTTCAGACAGTTCTTCTGAGTCCATAAAACACCTTCCTTAAAGCAATAAGCCGATGTCAGATTCCAAGAAATGTAATTTTGAGCCAGACTTCAAATGAAAACGTGAAGATTTCAAAATAAATTCTTCATTAATTCTAGAGATTCACAATTGAATTGTATTGTTTAAGCAAAAAATTTTTTGAACATAAGTTTAAATTAAATAAAAAAACATTTTGCTGCAAGTGCTTTTTTTTTTAGACACGTGTTGTTCACTTTGTTTTTTAACCGAAACGTGTCTTCATTGTTAAAGCCAGCTAGAAAATTTAGGCAAATTTTGTTTATTGTACAAAGGGATAGTGCAAAGTTTTCTAGTTCCAACCAAAGAACCCCCCCCCCACCAGCATCATTTTTTTTTTTTTTTAAATAAATTTGATATTTTGTCAAATTTTGGAAGGTGTGTCGGGTTGAGAGATTTTTTTTCAAGAATTTATTATCATTATTTATTATCAGTGGTCTAAATCTTAGGAAGAGTGAAAGAAAATGTTTCCATTCTTTTCTTTTTTTTGCAATTAAGATTAAAAAAAAAAGTCGGTTAAACACGTGTCTCCAAATTCGTAGCCGTTGTGATAATAAAGGAGAGAGAAATAAACAAATGATGGGGATTAATCTCTAGAGAAAAATAAAGTGTTATTCTTAATCTTGTGTAAATACTTAGAAGAATTTTCAATTTTATACTCAAATTTTAATACATTCACTTACAGCTTCTGCTTAGCTTACAATTCCACAATGGAATGATTAACACTAACAGGAAAACAACCGTAAAAAAAAATGATTTTTACTTACCTTTGCTATTTTTTTTTTTTTTTTAATTTATTGTCATCTGAAATGTCTCCCGAGGACCACTTTTTACAAGAATGATTTTTACTAAAATAAAATTACACTATCAACTTGAAACAAACGATGTTTTAAAAAAATATCGAAAAAACCGGTGATAAATAAAACTAGTTCCTTGCAAAGAAGTATTGATGTTTTAAAGTTTGTAGATGTCTTCTTCGATAGAGTCTAAACAACGCTGCTTTTCTCCATTTATTTTTTACACCATGGATTGACAACCAGAAGTGGTTATGACCAAACTATTTCAATACGACATAATTTTTTTTTTAAAATGAGAACAGTTGGATAATGAACATAAACTAGTGTAAAAACTAAAAACGATCCTCCGGATAGACTTGGCACGAGAGACAAAAACTGTTCTCCCCACCACAAAAAAACAAAACACATCTACTTGTCAGTTCACAATAACATGTTTCTTAAAGGACCTTCTATTCAAATGCTCTGTCTGTCTGTACATATCACATATGATATGTGACAGTCAAGCAAAAATGTATTTGCGTGCTCTCCCTACGCAAAAGGTCGATTTTTTTTTAGGTAGGGAGTCAACATATGGGGTGGACAGTCAATAAAGTAAGCTGTGTTAAATGCTAGTGGTTAATTCATTAATTTATATTGAAGCAAAAAAAAAAAAAGAAAAGAAATGGAGGATAAATTCATGTGCGTGGTACTCTATTCTCTATCTTTGTTGTTTAAATCATTCAGAATATTTTAATTTTTGTCATGTTCTCAGACTCTAGTACAAATTTCAAATTTGAATTTTGTTTGAAATCTTATGAGTAGGATTTATTATGGGGAATATAAAGATGATATATGGTAATAATTCAATATCAGACCTACTACCTCAGATGAATAGTGTACAATGAAACTTTGAAGTCAGTAGAGAGACAAGTAAATTGAACTTTTATTAATTTATTGGCTACATGTTTGTGTGTGATATATAATTGTATTTAAGACTAATAGTGAGTGTTGCATTCTGTGTTGTCATTGAACCCCAACACTACTGGTTGCTGTCAATGAAAGGCGGTTTCTTTTTCTTACTTGTTTTATAAGAGAAGGATAACAGCATGGATTCTAGGAGGCAATGGGAGGAAAAACTTGAAGGGAATGCATGCCACTTGTTGGTTTTAGTGTCTCTCAAACTTGGGGGTGGAAAGCATATTGACACGTCAAAATTCCTGTGACCCTCTGTTGATGTTGCACATTTTTGAACTTACATCCAAAACTTAGACAAAGGGCAATCCATCACTGTTAGAATACCATGCCCACAAGATATTCTGACCAATCATTCATCCTAGACCTGTCTTCACATTCTGTAATATTAGTAACTGAATGATAAAATGGATATGTACCTGATACTCTAGGTATTGAGTTACACACCTTTAACAGGCCAGAAATTAAAGATGACCTATCATAATATCAACAAAATGTTTCATTTTTTATTACATTTTTCCAGTTTGCGTAGAAGTTGCCATGCATCTGGGTCAAATTTGCAAAGAAAATGTCCAAAGTTCATAATGTTTTTGTTCAAGTAGTTTCTTATCATTATCAGGAAGGTTAATTATATGTCAAAGAGAAAAAATTTTAGTAACCTCTTCTTGGCATTTTTAGCAAAATTACATTTCTAAGAGTATTGTATACAAATGATATCATGTGTAGAATGCATTTTTTTTTAATTCTTCTGCTATGAATTAAGAGATTCTTGATAAAATACAAAAAAGAATCTGCAATATTATTAGTCTTGACAGTTACAGTCACTTTTCCTCTGCCATAACATAGCTTCTCTGTAACTTCTTTTTTTATGGTAATTGTTCTGATGAGTTTTACTCTTTGGTACCTCAAATTTTTACAAATTCAAGTGCAGTACTAGATTCCCAGCAAGGTCTCATCATTTTAGTTTCTTCTTTTGAACTTTTCACTTGTGGAATTCACTTCCGTCTTTTTGCTTTCCAATAAAGTCTGATCTTCAACAATTTAACATGTATTTGTACATAAATGAATATAACAAACCCAACAGGAATTAAAACTCAGCTCTCCAATTAACAGTTCCAAGCCATTATCACACCCACACATCCAAACTTACAGCACCTGGTATTCCCAAGCAGTTACCCATCTAGGTACTGATAATGCTTGATGTTGCTTAACTTTAGTGATCTTATGGGAACTGGTGTTTCAACATGATGTGGCCATAAACCTTAGTCTACTTTTAAAAGTTATTACTCAAAGATTCTAAAGTTTCTCAAATTCTGCTACTACTACTTTGGATCTTTCTTCAAAAATTTACCAAGTTTTGGCAAAATTGCTGAAATACTAGTTCTTTTATGATGACTGAAGTTAAGCAATGTTGTACTTAGTCATTACCTAAAAGGATGGCCACTTGGGAATATCAGGGGCTGTAAGCTTGGATATGCAGGTGGCTAAGAATGAGAAATCAGAGAGCTGAGTTCAAATTCCAGTTGGGATTGTAACATTAACTTACGCACAAATACCGTTGGAAAAGGTATGAATCCACCTAGTGTCACCGCCATATTATTGGTTAAATAGTAGGATTTGTATCTGAAAATCCAAAGAAATGTTAATACACTATTCACTTCTGGAAAAAAAAAATTCTTACAATCCAGGAATATGTTTTGGCCTTAAATAACTTACAAAGATTTGATAAGCTATGAAAAACAAATTAATCGAGACTATACCTAATCTATGATCAACTCTACAGTATTTTCCAGCTGTATTTACATAAGATAGCATAACACTTACAAAATAAAAATATTTGTTAGAAACAAAGAAAAAGAGTACTGAACTGTTATGTAATCTTCCTACATGGCAGCAAATGCTCGACAATCTCCTCACAGATGAAGAAGAGGCTTGAAACAACAGAAATGTAGTCCTACAGAAGGGTGATGCGAATACCATTGACCAATCATTTGAGCAACAAGTTTAAAAACGAAAAAGGACACATACTTAAAATCAGACAGAGATAGTTGAAATTTCTAGGGCACATAATGAGGAAAGAGGGCTTGGAAAATTTGCTACTCACAAAACAGATTGAAGGCAAGAGGGTGGGAGGAAAATGACACATAACCTACCTAGCGAGCTTGAGTAAATGCATGGCTGAAAAGGGTTTAGGAGAGACAGATAAAAGGCAAAATTTATTAAGAGCTACAAAGGACAGGAAATTGTGGAGAGCCATTATCGCTTACGTCCTGAAGGGACATGGCACATAGAAGAAGAATAAGACTAATGTTGCTACTAATGAAATTTAATGAAGCTGTAGCTTCTTATAAATTAACCTTTTTTATGTTACTGTCTTATGTTTACAGTCTATTCCTAAATTTATTCAAAAAGTCTAAGCCCAGTAAAGGGTTAGTGATTGAGAAAATCCGTTGAAAAGTCTTTTTCAAACAAAGAATTTCATACTCCAGATTCTGTTGTCCTCGTCATTTTATTTTCTCACCACTGGCAGATGAGATTGATATAGAAGTTGAATCCAAACTAGTTGTTCTTAATTTTCAAAGAAGACTGAAAATTTAATAACAGCATGAGCTAATCTATCAGTATTCCTTATTGTCTCAGGGTTAAGTCTTTTTGTGGAGAGATAACATGTGCTACAGGTGAAGGTAATCCTTACAGAATTTTATCTACTCATTAATAGCAATATGATCTGCATTTCTTGACAAATAAACTAATAAGCATTCCATGATTGTAGTTGTCTTTATAAGTCTGTCTAGTATTTCAGGCTTTAACTTTTAATAACCTGACAAATTATCTTGTTTTAATTCATCAGATCATAGCACAGCTGAAGGAATATTTGCAACAACTTCAACAAGTATGGTTACAATAATGGAGACAAATTTTGTGACTAAAGTACCAATATCTTTGTGGAGAAATTGTGCCTGAAATATAGGAAATCAGCCGTTCATTTTTATCACAATAAATTCTGGTCCTTTAATTGTTCCATTGCAGAATCAACTGAAGTACATGCACCCACCCATTTTTAGATAATTATAAGAACTTTATTAAAAATTCAGCAGGCCTTTATTCAACTGAAGCGGTTATACAAACACTACAGAGGTGCATTTGAGTATTCTTTTGGCACAAATTTATTTTCCCCTTGTTCATCCTCTTTTAAATTTAGGTACATTTTCGACTAGTCACTGTTTTGACCAGTTTCTGTTTAGCCTTTAGAAATTACTGCAACTGGCATGCACAATAAACCACAGGATCAAGATACATGGTTCCTGCTTTCTTACCCTCCTATTCTACCTGCAAATGATAGCATCACCATTTCACTGTACAGCATCCCAATATGCGTTAGTCTCATACAGGTACATAGTCATACAGCCAGATAAATACCTTTTTACTTCCAATAAACCTACTGATAAACAGGACTTTATCTTCAGAGTTTTGATTGCTTTAAGGCATTTATCTGGCTGTGTAAATGTATGCACATGTGAGACGGGCAATCAGGAGGCAGTACAATGTGACTTTTCAAAAAGTTTACTGTAACAAACTGCCTTTTTCATTTATAGTTTTTATAAGGGGGGCGGTCACCATTTTGTAGCAGTAATACAGAACCTCATTTTGTATAGAGGAGCTAGCATAAAGGGTGTGATGGGTAAATTGTCGCCATTTTATATTTTCAATTTCACACATGTGCATTGTTTTCCATTTTGTTGACTCCACAATATGGTAGATTCAGTTGGACACCATCTGTGAGAAAAAGAGCATCATGATGCAATTCACTCTGCCAGAAATTTGGAAACAGCATGCTGTACTGCTTGGTATTCATGCTAGAAGCTTCAATATGAACATTTCAGAGTGTTTTGGGTGTCAATTTGAGGACAATGCAGAGGATTTGAAAAGAGTTGGAGGAGTCTAATGGTGATTACGATTGGTGTTTGGAGTGATCATTAGTGATGGCAACATTATGCCTCCATACATCTGCCCACAAGGCCTCAGATTCAACACAGGCCTACATCAAGTGTTTTGAGGAGGTAGTACTGCCCTGGGTCAAGAGGGTGGCTGCTGGAAGACCCTGTGTCTGGCAACAGGAATCTGCACCATGCCACACAAGCAGAAGAACCCAGTCATGGCTGTCAGACAATTTTTGTGACCACATCACCCCTTATATCTAACTCTCCAGACTGCAACCCCCTTGATTATTATGCATAGGATGCAGTTGAGCAAGAGAGAAACAAAACTCCTTGTAATACCAAAGATGAACTGAAGGCAAGGATTATGGCAGCATTCACCAACTTAAACAACAAGGAAACCATCCTGAAGAGTTGCAGGAGATTCCAAAGTTATCTAGAGGCTGAGGTTGAAGCCAATGGCAATTTTATTGAATAATTTTAATCTTTAGTATTTCAAGATATTTTTGTGTAATTTTGGTACATATATCTGTTAAAACGAGATGTCATTGTTATTTTCATTTTTAAGTAATTTAGATAACAATTTATCCATTGCACACTGTATTTGAATTGACTTGTTGCAAAATATTGAATTCATCTGTTTTCAGGAAGTATAAATTGAAAGGCTTTTGAATTTACTGAAACCAAGTGTGGTGTCATGTAAAAGTCATTTGAGGAGCTGAATGGTGTCCTGTTGAGTTGTGATGAGAGTAAGTTCTACTTTCAGGCAAGTGACAGTCATTTGTTTGTGTGTGCAACATAAACCTGAGTAGTGATCTCTTTTACACTGTTTTCACCCACAACATACAGGCCCAAACACTAGCCTGATAGTGTAGGGTGCACTTGTGTTTTTGGAGGGAATGTTGAAAATTGTATGTCAAGAACATTGCTCAACCCATTCCACTGCCATTTCTGCGAAAGGAAAGGCATATAGTGTTGCAACTGGGTAAATCTAGTGTACATGATGGCGGTGCTATTCAACATGCCCTGAAAAAGATATTTGGCAATTTTTCTGGCCAATATGATCACCAGACCTTGAATATGTATTGAACATCATAGGACAATACCTTACTTGTTCAGTTAGCCCACCTCCAGCTCTTGCTGGTACTTGTCAACAAGTACAAGATTTGTGCAATAACATAAGGCAGGGTAGTATTTGCCATTATAATTATATACATGTAACAGTGTCTGTATTAACACCCATGTAAGACGTGACAGACCCAGAGTTTTATCTAGTTATGATCACTAGTTGAACTCTCAAAGAGGTCCCATTCTTTAAATGCCTATTGAGACTCAAGTTCCTTTCAGACATGAAGTGGAATTCATACATACTGGGAAAATGGTTGTCTCATTCTACCACTCTAGAAATTACCTGCCTTCTTTTGATACGCAATATCTTACAAGAGTCAGGTTAGACCAAAAATGGCATCTTCAGCTGCAGCTGCTCAGTCCTCATTCTGTGGCCTTGACAGAGGGTAAAAGTGTCTACACAATCTTGTAAGGGATTACTTATTTTTCACTCTGCAGGCTCTGTCCCACAGACACACTATCTCAAACCTATCACCATTTCCAAGGCAAATTTTCACATTTCTATTCTTTAGTTCCACCAGATCAGTCCTTAATAGGTGGAATTTGCTATGCTATATCCATGGAGTCAAATGATCCACATTTCCTCTATATTCCATTTGTAAGGAGAAAGGTCTACTTTCTACTACCAAGAACTGCTACTTTGTGGAACAGATTCATATGTAGACACTTCTATAAAAACTACAATCTTCAAGTCAAAGGACAATCATTATCTATCCTCCTATTTTCATAATATTTACTTCAATTTTCTATATGGCACACCTCATTCAGTAACCTTCAACCTTGAATGGCTTTTGAACCTTGTATTGAGTGAACCTTTGTAAAAAAAAAATGATATGGAAAGTGTTAATATGAGGTTGGCGTACCATTATTTTGAATCCTGTGTATATATTGATCTGGATATGATCCGTTATTTTAATCCAGCCATATTGACTGTATGTTTAATCTTGAGGAAATTGAAACACATATTCAATTCAGTTTTGCATCTTTATTTACTGTCAGTGCATTATGCTGTAAAGGAGAATGTGAAATTATGCAATATCTTAAATATTAATATCACTAAGAGGTAGTTACAGCATTATTTGGTTGAATCCTTAAATGAATTATAAAATTATTTAAAACATTATTCTTTTTCACATCCAAACATCATTATTTCAAAACATTTTCATTTAGACATTCAAAAATTGAATTATAATGTGTATATCACCCTAGATTATGCTGACCACAATTTCACACCAGATTATCAAGGCAGTCAGGTACAGATTTGATCTGATCTTACCTCCAGTTAGAAATGGTAATCTGTGATTCAGCCATTGTTAATGAGCACCTGTGGGCCCGATGTTACAGAATGAGACTAGTCAGAATAGCTTGTAGGCATGGTATTCTGACAGTGATGTTTAAGTTTTGGATAGAAGTCCAAAATGGCATGAAGTCAACAGAGGCTGCAGGAATTTTGAAGTGTAAGTATGCTTCTCCCCACTAGGTTCAAGAGACAGGCTAAGACCACATGCAGAGAGACACTAAGCCAACTAGTGTCATGTGTTCTCATGAAGGTTTTCCTCCCACTGACTCCTAGAACCCATACTACCTCCTCTCTCACTTGCCTCTAATAAAACAAGTAAGAAAAAGAAACAGTCTGTCATTGATACAATCTATGCAATGGCATTATGGTCCGAGTAGATGAAGTCAGTATCGATACGGAATGGAATGCAACATTGACTGTGCCTGATATATGTCCACATGAGAAAAACTACTGGACAGATGGATGTAACAGCTTCAGAGAGGAGATGAGCAGTCTCTCATTTATTGACAGTTGAGAATGTAAGGTACCACATTTTGAATGAGGGCTCTGGGGTCCACACATAACACATTGGCTGTGAGTAATTGACAAAGGTAGAAGTGAAATAAAATGTTAAATATGAAAAATTCAAGTCTCATGTTATTCACTCATCAGCATGCGGTATCATTAACTGGCATCCCCACTTCCTTACATAATTAATATATAATTTATTTTAAAATTATGTAACATTTTTTTAGTCATGCAAGTAAAGAGTCATTCCAGAGTATACTATCATACAAACTTTTATCATGCTATGCTAATGGTAAAATATCTACCCTTCACAGTCCTTATGATTTTTTATGTGGCCTTCTAATGCATCTTTTTTAAAAAATGATTTTTCACATACTTTACAATGATATGGGATCACACCCGTGTGAGTCCTCATATGTCTGATTAAATTGCAATGCTGAGAGAAAGATTTGCTACAGATTTCACAATGAAATGGATTTTCTCCAGTATGTGTTCTCATGTGGCTTTTTAGTGAATTCTTTAAAGAAAAAGACTTCCCACATACTTCACAAGAAAATGGAGTCTCTCCAGTGTGAGTTCTTACATGAATTTGTAGTGCACTTTTATCAGCAAATGATTTCCCACAAACTTCACATAGAAATGGAGATTCCCCTGTATGAGTTCTTATATGTCTTTCTAAAGTACACTTTTGACAAAATGATCTTCCACACACCTGACATGAATATGGAGTTTCACCAGTATGAGTTCTTAAATGTCTTTCCAAATTATTTCTTCGAGAAAATGCTTTGCTGCACACTTCACAAGAATATGGGCATTCTCCTGTATGAGTTCTTACATGTTCTCTTAAGTTACTTTTCTCAGAAAAAGCTTTTCCACACACTTCACAAGAAAATGGAGTTTCTCCAGTATGAGTTTGCATATGAGCCTTCAAAGAACACTTCTGGGTAAAAGCCCTACCACACAATGCACATGGAAATGGTGTCTCTCCAGTATGAGTTCGCATATGGATTTTTAAACTGCCACTTTGAGAAAATGCTCTGCTGCACACATTACAAGAAAATGGAGTTTCTCCAGTATGTGTTCGCATATGAATTTTCAAATTACCTTTAGTGGAAAAGGTTCTTCCACATACTTCACAAGGAAAAGGAACTACAAGATTATTTTTCAAAGGTGATACCATATTAATATTTTGTGAAAAATTTTCTTCATTTACTTCATGTATAGTCAACTTTTCAGCATATGTTTCCATTAGAGTTTTTAAAATATTTTTTAGGAATTTTATGTTGGAATGGAGTCTCATCAGTAGCAGAGTTTTGTGGAAAATTTCATGAGCATTACCAAGATCAGCTTCTCTTTAACACTGACAATACTTTTAACTCATGAACTTTTAGAAGATATACTGCAAATATATTAAGAGAAAATTAGGCTTGTTTTTTCCTTTGATTGTTAGCTTTTTCTATATCCATAGTAAAAATTCATTGCTTTTTATGAAGCTCTTTCTTTTCTACTGAATGTGAGTTACTCTCTGTTGGTAGGTTCTCGGAATCTGAAAACAGAAAAAAGGGGCATTTTTATAGTATTATGAACCCAAAAGGAAAATTTTAATAGCTTTGAAGCTTTCTTATTCAAAGGATTTGTAATTTAAGATTGAATTATCTCAATTTTCATGCCAATGAATGATTTAACTTTGAAAATTACTGAATCTTGGACATGAGGGGTAAAGGTTATGCTACATTTTTTAAGATCTATATCTTGTGGGCTCTTCAACCATTTTCTTAAACATCCAATGCATCAGGTTTACCAATAACTGTTGCCTGCCACTGACTTTTTTCCCCAAGTTTACCAACTAGTTTAAATGTTCCAGGCTTCACATCATTTCTTATCAATATAGGTAATGTGTTTTGTTTTTCTAATTTTTCCCATATACATCATTAGGTAGTAGCATCTTTGATCATTCTTGGATGATTTTTGTTAGAACTTTTGAGAGAAAGAAATACCATTACAATATGATTTGCAACACTCATCTTAGTTATACTCATCTTATTTTGGCTTTTGTACTCTCCAGCCTCCTTCAGGTATTTGTCTTCATATTCGGTAAGCTTGGAATTTCAAGCCAGACTCTTTATTCAGTCTAAAAAGGGAGATTGTTCTCATTCTGATTTTCATGCTTATGATATATTTCATGTCAGTTGATATTCACCAGTATTATTCATTTTTGTGTGTGTCACTTGTTTCTCCCATTGAAACAAATAAGCTATTTTTCAGCACCACCATACCCAAAAACTGAATTTCCAACTGCAGTCCATACAACATCAAAACAGTATTTAAAATCTGCTCAACCCTTCAGAGATATCACTCTTGAACCTCCCCAATCTTTGAAGAAAACATGACTAAGAACTGTCTGCATTCCATCCCATGCAGTTGTGGCAAGGAATACAAAAAGGGAAACTAGCTATCTCTTAAAAGTAAAGGTGGAACAATAGCAAAATGCTGTTATAGAGGAAGAGACATTGAAAGTAGACATGGAGGAAAAAGTGTGGTCATCAACTCCTGTGGAAATAAGTCATGGCTTATTATCCCAAAAGGAGAAGTGGTGAGGGAGCTTCAGCAATTTTTATCTTTAGTCCATATATAAATAACTTTACTGAATGCAAAACGTTTTTATCACAGTTGGCAAAAGCTGAAAATTATTTACTGATTTTGGTTTTTATTTATTATTATTTTTCTGAGTGAAGATAATTTTATGATAGAGATAAATTGTTAACTTTAAAATTAAATTTTTATTGAAAGAAGTCAAAAAGCTTTTTTTTTTTTTCCAAATACTGAGCAATTTTCTTAAAAACACTGGCTTATCTTGTTTTATAATTTTTTACAGCATGAAATAAAAAATTCACATGTAATTTTCTGTTTTTTCATTGTTCCTGACACTTTTGAAATCTAGTTTATAATATTGCAGAAAAGTTGGTTTTTTTTTTTAATGTGGAGATCATTTTTTAGGAAGTGTTGATACTAGGTACCTCCAAAAATTCGTATACATAAGCTTTAAATGTATTTTTCATAAAGGGAAAATCCTTTTCAAAGCTTTCCCCACACTTCAATTGAAAGCTGAAAGGATTAAATTTTCTAATTCCAGAAAAAAAAAATACTGTGCAGTATTTCAAATAGAAATTTGAATGATTTTTAGTCGATGCTTCCAAAAAACTAACTCAAATGGTCATTTTTAACTTTGTTTAGAGAAATGTAAACAAACTTATTTTTCGGTTTTGAAAATCCTGCTAAAATAAAATATACATTTCTGAAACGTTACTTTCATAAAATTAGCAAATTTAAAGTTAAATTAATCTGTTCTGAAATAAATATCACTTACTTATGACATAAAATTTTCTAGACAAACATTTCTTGACCTCATGGTCTTGTTATTTTCATGTCTCCATCAATAATTTGGTTGACAGGCTTAGTACAGTGAATCAAAATGGATGTAACATTTTTTTTGTTTCTTATAATAATACTATAAAATTTCTTACATTTGTAACAGAGAGAGGTATACACACACACACACACACACACACACACAAATATAACTTTTGTTGACTGGAAATGGAAACGGTGTTTATATATCAAAGTACAATTTGGGTTAAGATGTGTGTTTACCGATGAGAAACATGATCTCAGGGAAGGAGGTGATGTTTTAAACTTGGGTCACTAATTAACCAGAGATCTTTGGTTTTGTTTAACAGTATTTATTTTTAACTAAAAAAAGGTTGAATCAATGTTTAGATGTCCCAAAGTATAATTTTGGTGAAGCGAGAAGAAATGATTGAGATAAGGTAAATAATTGGAGAATCAGTTTTACATGTCAAAGGGATAGTTTTTGGCACTCATGGTAAAATTCTTTTGCTGGGCCGAGGTCAAATTGTGATAAGCTGATCCTTTTTCTGTATTAACTTGAATTTTTGCTAATAAAGCAGAGTCAAAAAGAGACTGTAGTTCAAGAGAGTAGTTTGAGACTATCGTCACAGTGAGTCAAGAGATTTTTGGGAGAATTTTGGAATAAAATAAAAGAAGACTGTCCCCTATTCTGAGAATTGTGTATGAGACTGGACTATTAGTCAAATTAAAACCTAACCCAGGCGATTCAATAATGTTTTATTTATAAAGCAAACAAACCCTCTCTCTGTTGGGAATTCACTGGATGCATTTAAACTTTTCATTTCTCATTTATGTTAAATTTTTTATTCTTCTGTAACCTCTGTTCTGATGTTATCTTATATAAAAGACGTCAATATTTCCCCCATTTTGTCTGGCTTCTGCAGATATTATTTCTTGTTTTTATTTTGCCACATTCTAAAATTTAATAGTTTTAATTTATTTAATTTTGTTCACATCATTTATTAATTTGAATTTTGGACAACACCCTGCTTACTGGAGCTAAAATTAACACATTGACTGGTCAAAATAATCTACCAAATACTCAGGGAGCGTATCCAGTTACCCCTAAGTTTTTCGGATTAGTGGACTCCTCAACCAAAAGTTATAATTAATTCGGTAGACATTGAAAAGTTACCTCTATCTCTTTCATTATTTAAAAGTTAAGATAATGATAAATAAATTTTTATTATTAATATTACATAAAAGTTATTACATTCTTAATTTAATATCTGAGATAATAACTAATAAAATTATTATTATATTAATAATCAAAATATCTCACTCAGTTATTGTTTAAACTGATAAATGAGATAACTTTATTATCTCAATTTAACTTTTAATTTAATAACTGAGAGTGAGATAAGTCCTTTTATATGTCAAGGGGTTTTCACCAAGAAGGAGACAAGCCTTGAAACATGTGACCTTTTAACCATAATGTCACTTATGAGATATCATACTAAAAAAAAAAACAAACATTTTGATGCACACAAAAAAAAAAAAAAATTAATTATAGCAAAAAGTTTTCGTAGCATTATTTGTATTAAGCTTTTAATTTTCACTTAGTAAATAGTCGTCACTTAAAAACTTAACCACCAACCCCACAATCTGTAAGAATTTTAAAACATTTTTCAAAATTAAAGAAAAATGAAAAAAAAAAACTAAAAGAAAAATGCAAACAATTCTTGTAAAAATTCTTTATTCATGGAAATTTTTTTTTTCTTCAGATAATAATGTCCTTAATATATATTATTTATAAAAGCAAATAAAAGCCTATCTACTTTGATAATTACATAGTTTATTGCAGTTTTTATTTTACAATTTGGAGCAGATTTTTAAAAAGTTGGCAGTAGTTGTGAAAAAAAAAAATTGAAGATTTAATTTCTCCAAAGAGTCATGCTTACAAGTAATATAAAACAATTTGTGAACTGAATTAAAGAGTTTCCCCCATGAAACTGCTACACTAAAATAGACATTACCACAAGTAGTACAAAGTTAACAAAAAAAAAAAAAAAAAAAAAAAAAAAAGACACATTTATCAACAACCTGATGTTTTGGAAAAATTATCTAAGGAAGACATAATTGTTATAAAATTATATAATGAATACAAACTAAATGCCTTTCATTATATCAGTTTTAGCTACCCAGAAATCTTTAAAATTTTAATATTTTATTTACTTTGGCATTATAGTCTTATTTATGAAGAAAATTTCTGAGGAAATTACCAATACATTTTAAATTTACTATAGTTACCCCCATTTATTTTCTGATAATATCATGTATGGACGTCCATATTTATAAAAATTGGCACATTTATACACAAAAAATTTGAACTTTTTAGTTGAATTATAGTAAGCATTCATAATTAGTAAATATAGGTACCTCCATGACATTGATAAAAAGAGCATAGCTTGACAAAAAAGATGCCAAACTTGATGAAAACAAAACTTTATTGTCTAAATATTTATGTTATTATTAAGAGGAAAGATCAAAGTATTCTTGGTTTATTTTTTTACATTTTTTAATTGTTCCTAGCACGTCCGAAATTTTCGCTAAAAATCTTGTTTTTTTTTGAGTTAGCAAAATTGACAGATAATCAATCATGACCACCATTTTTTTCCATTTTATAAAAAAAATGAAAATCTCAGTTTGAAATTCTTTTAAAAATCAATTATCATTTTTTCAAAACTTATTTTAAGAAATTCAGAAATTATAATGCTTATTTAAAATATTTTGAAACAAGCATTACTTAGTTTCTGCACCAAAAAGATGTAGTTTGAAAATAAAACAAAGCAGGTCATAACATTTCACATCACTTAACAGGTGATGAATGACAATTTAAGACATATTGACAGTTTACGTGAGGATAATTTATTCTACGGAGAGAGAGAAGTGAAATTATTTAAATTTAAGTGAATAAATTATTTACCTCGCTATTTTGAAGGAAAACTTTCAGCGCTCTAACTTTTTTTGTACTTTGCTTTCACCTTTATGTTTACGATGATTTATGGAAAACATATAAAGAAATTAAAATAAGACTGTTGAGAGTGAAATTAAATTTCATAGGAAAGGTATCTAATTAATTTATAGGTACCTTTCTTATGAAATTTTATCAGAAGTGTACATAAGATACTATAATTTTATGTACATTTACTGTGTTATTTGTATTTCCATTCATTTTATTATTAATGTTGATATTTCATTTATGGAAAAATGTCATAACTGAGATTAATATAAAAATAAGATGATACTGATACTTGTAGGTACCCTTCTCAGTTGAAATTGAAAAATCAAATTAACTTCTCCATGCGTGTTTCGCAAAAGTAAAGGCCTTAACAGCAAAGAACAATGCTTAACTCAAATAACGCAACTTAACTGTATTCTGGTTGGTCTACCATATTTTATAATTACAGCCCAATTATAAACACAAAATTATATTTCTTAATTACTGCGGGTCTTCTGATTAGTCAAAATGATACAATTTACAATGCACTAAAAAAAGATCTATCTCAAAAGGACATTTACGAAGCTGAATGCGGCTTTTAACCAATTTTATAATATTCTAACAACTTAAATGAAAAATTCTATTGTAATTAAAGAAATAACAAATAATTGTATTAAAAATTCATTTTTCATTGAAAAAACTTTTTGCTTGCAGAAAATATTGCCCATATTCATAACAACTAAAAGCAAATAAAACATTTGAAATTAAATAATATCTTTGTTTTATTGAGTTTTGTATGTTACAATTTAGAGCTGATTTTCAGGTGTGTGTGTGTGGGGGGGGGTCCAATTAAAAAAAAATAATACATGATTCGCTTTCCTCAAAGCCTTGTGCTTTTAATTTAACTAATCACTAACACAGTGTTTGACGATAAAAATTTGTTTTTTATTAAGTTGGGGCATCTTTTCATCATCTGCTCATTTTTTTTAGCCAATCTTTGGAGGTAGCAACATTTTGATTTTAAAAAAAAAAAAAAATCTATACATTCATTCAGCACATTTCAACTATCCTGATTCACAATCAAACAGAACTGTTCTTAAAGTCTTTATAAAAAATTTTCATTCAAAATTAGCGTTGTGGCTAAATTTTGTGTTTATTTTATTTTTTAATTCTTTCCTGCATGTTATTTACCAAAAATTGACAGAAAAAATCATTTTCTTGTTTTATGAAAACAAAATTTTAAATTAATTTATTACAGTTACATATTTTTCACATTTACAGAAAAATAATGCAAATGTGTATTTTTAAATCTTTCAGCCTTCATTCAGGTTCCGTTAACCCTTTTTTTCCTTTTTTTTAAAGAAGCTTTTGTACTGTTTTTAAGTTTTTCTGTCAGTGTTTGTGCGTGCTTATTTCATTTATTAAAAGCCCGCCACTATTACAGCAAAAAGCAAGAATTCTTTTAAAAAAGAAATGAGTTGCTTTTAGAATAAATGTACTAAAATCTCAATAAAAAATTTTGTATCGTCTCGGAAAAAAAAACAACTAACCATTGGTCTGAAACCAATTATTGTCTATTGTCGACAGGATCTCGAGCCCTGTCTCTACTACACGGAACTCGAATTCGAAGAAAGATGTGAAAAGACCATTTAGGAGTGCAACACTTAAATTAGTTAAATAAATTCAAACATAAATATATAAGTTAATTTTTTTTTTAAAGTTCAAATGAATTGTATTTCAACAGAAATACGAACATTTTTTTTTCGTATATTTAAAAATAACAACATTTGACATTTTAAAACTGAAGAGTTAAAAACGAAATGTTGAGACGGTACCAAACTATACTAAGAATTTTATGCTTACCCCTCCTGGTTTTTGTAGTCTACTTTTTTGTCTTTTTCCAACAGGAATATTCCAGAAGCAATTGAAAGAAATGTTTGATTTTTCTTGTTTTATTTTCCCCCCCACGACGAAGACTCACAAGTAACGCAAACTATTAAAACAAGGATACAATATTGGCGGTGATTAATGACACCGGTCCCTTATTTATTTATTTTTTTTTTAATCTGATAATGATTTTTTTTTCTCTCGAACGGGACATTGGCGCAGAAAATAAAAAATAAACAATATAAAACAATATGAGGTGTAAAATCGTAAAATATGCATATACGTTCACGTACACTTATATATTCACGCTAGTGTATATGTGCTTTTTTTGCTAAAAAAAAAAAAAAACTCTGTTTATTGAATTTTAAGTACACCTGCCTAAAAAAAAAAATGAAAAGACACACACACACACACACACAAAATGTAATTGTAATTATGTATGACCCGTTTTCCACAGTACCTCTAAAAGTGGGGGTAGGGGTTACAGTACTCTTTGATGTTTGTACTCTGATGCTTCAAATGAGGAGAATGCAGAATAAAGACCATTCAGGGGCTAAATGTGGTTAGACTCACTTCAGAGGATGACAAGACAGACAGTAGGAGTGAAATAAAAAATTGGCAGCATGGAGCTCGGAAAATAACCTTGCTTTTGGGAAAATGCACCAGCAGATGCTGTTCCCTTTGGTTTGGTGAGGTTTGTGTGGAGAGGGTAGATGAAATTAAGTTTCTGGGCACATGCAGTTGCTGAGGATCTCTCCTGAACTAGCAATACCACCGTGATAATCAAGAAAGTTCAACAGTGATTCTGTTTACTGAGAAATCTCAGAAAAAATAATTTAAAAAGGGAATTGCTGATGACTTCCTACTGCTGCTCTATTGAGGAGAGTGTGCTAATTTGTAATTCTCATTGTCTCAGCAGAGCAGAAAATATAATGTAAGACAGTACACGTACTGGGTACCATTTGTTTGAACTGTTAACCTCAGCAACGTTTTACTTCTAGGAAAATGTGCTTTAAGGACAGTTTTTTTTTTTTTTTATCCTTGAGCCCTGTGTAAAATAAATGCTACCCCACATGTTATTACATTTCTTTATTCAATTGTGGGTTTTTTCATACATGTGTGTAAATTGGTGCACCTGGGGACTGCTGTGCAATTTCATTGTGCATTGCATAGTGATAAGAAGAAAATATAAATAACAGACAATACAGCACAACCCACAAGTGGTTTGACTTTGTTTAACATGGCTAAGGGCCAAAAATGATTAATTCCATCTCCACCATGTTTGACCCTGAGTAACAACTTCACTACATCCCTGGTAAAGGATGGAGGAATATTTCCATGCTTCATCATGTTGTAGATCAGCACCAGTAAGGGCAGAAATATGAGCTTTAGTCTTAAGTACACTTTATACAAAAGTCTATGAAATGGCAGATTCTTCACAATTTCTTTTTTTTAACACTTACCAGAGTCATCCTCTATTAAGGAATCCTCACACCTAGCTTATTCTGTCAATTCATGGTGAGGAAAATCAGCTTAATATGTGTCAAACTCAGATGAGCTCTGACTGAATCCCATGGCATTCTGAAAGTAATCACAAAATTCCTCAGATGTTATCATTTGAAGTCAGGGTTGATATAACAATATATTAATCAGTAGCTTACTGGAGTGTTTCTGCATGCAATTCTGTATCCATGTTTGTTGCCTTAGAAGACATTCTATTTAACCAAGCTTTAACTTACAAGAGCTTTATCCTTCTTGATAAGCAAGGAGGCCAGCTCTACCTTAGCCATTGCTACTTAACCTCCATCTCCCAATTTGATATTAAAGAGATAACAATAAACTAAAACTAATAAAATCAACTAATAAAAATGACTTCATAAATTTCTATTTTCACCATAGTAACAAAATAAAATCCAGAATAATTATTGGATTCTATATAAAAGCACTCAGAATTTGTAGCTCTCAATATTTATAGGAAAAGGAGAAATACATTGAAAATACTTTTAAGCTTCTCTACTACACTAAATATTTCATATTCAATGGGAAACAAAAGGCTCATAAAATATTTCAAAACAGAAGAGGGAATCATTGAGAAACATAATGAATCAAAATATATTGTTCTATCCACCAACTCTGTAATAACAAACTAAATGAAATTGACTAGACTTTATACTTAAAAATACATGTAAAAACAAAAAACAAAAAATTAATTTTAGCATCCCCTATCCTTCATGTGCACTTTAGTTTAATGACGTCATAAAGGAGGAAACACATCACACAAAGACTTTTTCTACTGTCATAGATTTTTCTTAAAATTGTTCTTGATATAAAAAATTTATGAATGAAAACAAAAGGAAAGCATTTTTATTTAGACAATTTCATTCACTGATAGACTTTATCAAGGCAAATTTAATGATTTTATTTTTCAACAAGTATTTATAAACAGAAGTAAAAATGTTGTTTCATAATTTAAGAACACTCATAAATATATATCAGGCTGACTGAAAGTCAAGGTAAACTTTGGAGGATGTTAAGTGATGTAATTCAATGTCTAATAAATAAAACTGAGTAAATGTTGTTATTGTTGTTTTTTTATAATGTAATTATTTATTTTTGGTTGAGAAATTTATGCATTTATAAATTTTAAGTAGGACGATTTGAATTTAACAATTTTCTTTTAATTGTAAAATATCTTTATAGTTATATATGCTTGTTTTGGGCAAGGAGTATATTTTTTTAAGAAAGGGAATAATTAAAAAGATGTATATTTTGTTAAGATTTGTTAGTGACACATGCAAGAGTCTTCTGTCTAAGTAAATTACTTTCTTTTTTAATAAGTTTTGTATTCTTTAGATCAAAGTTGTGACTGAACTTAATTCTATGCATGACTAATGCATTTGATAAATTGTTAAGTTTTCCTTTTGTCTTTAATTCATATTGTCTTTTTACAGATATATTCTTACTTATATTGAAATCTTTACACAAATATTTATATAACATTTTCTGATATTAAAGCGTTACACAAGAAATTATTCACTGTGTCTACTTAGCATTTCTTGATCTTGCAATTTTCAAAAATCTTGCAACAATGTTCAATTAAAAAGGCAGTGGATTGACAAGGATAAATCACAACAGCTGACCCTAAAAGCTGAGCTCAGAAAGGAATTTAAAATTCAAATCCCTAAAATAAGACGTGACCAAAAACACACTCACACACACAAGAATAACATTGTATTTCATGAAATATAAGCAATATTTTCTTATAGCCTGCACAGGAATGAAAAACCCTCACTGTGCCCTCCTAATAGTGGCCTTATGCCATACTAAACTTAATCAATATTAAGCTGACAACTTCTCAAGAATGGCTACTATGTGGAACAGATCTGTAAAGATGCTTGCCAGACTTCTTCAAGTTAATGGTCAATTGTTATCTATTCTCCTTATCATCATATACCACCTTCAATTCCACTAATATCACATACTTTATTCTTCATTACCATTTTGACTGTAACTCTCTATAATGAGTAATTCTTGAACCTTGTATTAGGTGATATTTAGTAAGAAAAAAGTCCTGGATAAATGATAATTATTTTTACTTTTGAGTAAATCATTTGTTTTTAAGTTGATGAAACAAAAAGTGAGTTATTTCTAATAAAATGAAGATAATAAAAGAAATGACTAATTAAATATGTTGATTTGTTATTTATTATTATTTAATCCAATATTTTTCTTACACAATTCTTATAATACTTTTTTTTGCCCAAGGAAGGTTTTAAAAGCCACAAAGATGCAATATGTCACTGAGAGTGAAAGAAACAGATTGTGCAAGAAAAGAATAATATTCAAGGAGACCGAAGATGACTATTAGTACTGCATTTAAATTTTTGAAGATCATAGTTGACAGGAAAGCAAGAAACTGGAACAGAGTTCCACAAGTGAGAAAAGCAGAAGAAACTATTAGTAAAGAACTTACAGTTACAACTAGAAATTTCAAGAGTAGAATGAGACCTAATTGCCAATGTAGTACCAAAGAGTAAAGCTCATCAGAACAACATAAAAATATTTATAGAAAAGGCACAAGGAATTTATGTTACTGTGATGGGTAAGTGATTGAAGCTGAGATGCTAGGTCAGGACCAATAATGTTGCAGATGCTTCTTTGGAGATTGTCAAGAATCTCTAGATATCTAGCAGAAGCATTAGACTAGATGTGATAGCAATATTCAATTCATGGATGAATGGTGTATGATAGATTCTAGTGAGAAAAAATGTCTAGCATGACATGGGGACCAATTATTCAACTTCATGTCAGTAGAAAACATGAAACTAACAAAATGCCATGTGTTGCTCTTCTAGAGATTAGCAAACATAATTTAAGTATTTTTTACTTATTTATTTTAAAAAGTTGTTTAACATGTTTATTACATTTGAAATAAAAATTCTCACATATAAAAATAAATTACTTTTAATACTATTACTATTACCAATAATAATAGCAAGCAGTATTCATGTAAATTTCACAGATTTTTTATTTGAATCTTCTGATGAATCCTAATTCTTAATTGAATAAGCTTCTTGCAAGTTTTGCGACCACAAAATAGCTGTGGAAATTCTCTGATTGCGCCTTTAAATATGAGCTTAAAAACTTTAACAAAATATTGCAATAGCAATCATAAATATGAATGCAGGTCATTATTTAAAGAAGTAAGAGGGTACAAATGAAAAGATTAAACATTGAAAAAGATTTTCCATTTCACTAAAGCAGACATTAAATGCATGAGTGTTATCAACTCCACTTTTTTTCCCTTAAACCAAACAGCATCTTGGCAAAAAGATGAGAGCAAAGAAGTGAAAACTTACCAGCAAAAAGCAAGAAAAGTAGAAGTAACACTTATATAGGGAAGTGCCAGGAAAGGAAAGGAAGAGGAAAGAAAGAAAGAGAGATTTTTTTTTATTGTCTGTATATCAACAAGACCACAAGTGTCTCAGACATGTTTTCTTGTCTTTCCTTGCAAAGTGGAATGGTTCATTATATACTTGAGATAATGTCAGGACATAACACATGCACTGATAGAGAAACAAACAGAATTATATCACCAACATAAAAATAGGTTACTTTTAATTTAGTACTACCGTCATCATTATCGTCATCTCCTCAGCCCAAGATTTTAAAAAGTTAAATAAGAAAGAAATTTCAATTTAAAACATTCAAAACTTATGAGTAGTCTTAAAATTTTCCCTGTGCATGGCTGGGCAACAGTAAGTCTTATAAGAGAATATTGCATATGACTGTTTCTTTTTCTCTCAAAAAACGTCTAATAAATTTTGGTAGAGTTGACCTGTCCAGCATTGACTTTCCTCGGTCACTGCCAATTGTGTCATCTTGGTTTGAATTTATTGGTCAGTTTACTATCAGGTCATTTGCTAGCTGCAGCTTCACTTGTAATTTCTAGAGATGTGAACCACAAGGTTAACAGACTTAATGTTGGTTAATCTTGAGATCCATTTTAATTCAAGATGTTGCAAATACTCCTTTGCACTCATATCCATTGTGCTAAGCCAAATTCATGAGGAATGCATTATATTTTTCTTAATTTGCAGGTGATCTTTTTTATCAAGTCCCCAGTCTTTGAACACTGTCTTTCCCAAGTATTAGAAATTTAGATATTTGTAATGAAAAACTTATTTTGAACTGGGGGCAATTTGATGTACTCAACAAAAATCTTTTTAATAATCCCTGCTAAAATGAAGTGGGATCTTATATACCATCAAATATGGTATTGCATATCATTTTTTTGACAGCACAAATATTTTCCAAAATCTCCTTTCTCATCAATGCACCAACATTTATTCTTTAATCACAAATCAAACATTATACAGGGGAAATCTCATATCAAATTAAGATTGCCCAAGTTATCAACATTTGAAGCCCAGACATTTAAGTTTTTTGCATTTTTTTTTAAATGTTAAGATATATTAATCATTATATAATTCCATGTTTCTCTGTTCCTTAGTTAGAATGTAAGTTATGTCATGCTAGTACCTCATAAATAATAGGCTATTCTGTTTTGAAAGCAAGGAAAGACAAAATAGACATATCAGAGATGCTCTTTGCATTCATTGAGAAAAAAAAAAGAAAGAGATAAGTCTCATGTGTTTAATATCTGCTTCAGTGAAATGGAAAGACCCCTAAATTTAAATACTCCAATAGACACATACAAATAGTGAATTTACAATAAATAAACAATAACAGGAATTTTCTCTATGAATTTTTTCTTTTTTTCACTAATATTATATATATATATATATATATATATATATATATATATATATATATATATACAGACACAATATTTTGGGCAGCTTTATATATATATATATATATATATATATATATATATATATATATATATATATATATATATATATATGTGTGTGTGTGTGCATGTATGTACATATATTTTATTAATGTTCACCCAATACAAGACCCAAGAGCCACTCAAGGTAGAGGTTTACTGTGTGGAGTTGTGTAAGATTAGTGTAAGAAAGGATGTGTTATCAGTATGGAGCCAAACTAGAATTTAGAAGGAACCAGAAACCCAATCCTAAAGAGGAAACATGAGATAAACCTCTACTCTAGTTCAAAAGACATAAGAGGAGTAGGAATCGGATGATAGACGCAAAAGCTGGATATAACAATGATGTCATTGCATTGTGGTAGAACCTCCTTTTTCGGTTTTTTATCTCTGGATTTAAAAAAAAATACTTTCTCGTATAAATTATTGACTTTGAAATAAACATGCACCAATAAAATTTGAAGTGATCAAAGCAAGTTGCATTCATCTTTTGAATATTTCAGCTCAGTTTGTATCATAATTGACCAAGAATCTGTATTTAAATTGTTTTATATAAACCACGGATTAAGGTGTGTGTGAATGAGGGAATTTTAAATTTCCTTATCGTTTACCATTAAAAATTAAATTAGGTTCAAGCAATTTAATTTTCATGCACAAAGATGGATGTCTGTGTGTGCACATAGTGCAGTGGTTATCAGCTCAGAAAGTGAGAGCCGCATGCCAAGTTCAAATCTGGCCGTGATTGTTGCACTCAATTTCACACAAATACCCTTTGGTAAAGGTACCTATCCATTTCTTCTAGCCTGGCTGGGGATGACCGGGCTTTCTAGTCCAGTTTTTCAAACAAATTTCCAAGTTTCAAGCAAAATTTGATGCATGTTTGCTGATCTACTTGTTCCTTCATTGTGGATACAAGTGACACATTTCACAAGCTTAGTCAATGGCATCTCAATGCCATGCAATAAGATTGTCTTTGATAGAGTACTGAGTTACATCAACTTTTAAGAAACTCAAACTGGATACTTTCTGGCCAAAGCTTGAATCTATCTAGTCAATTTGACATTGCATTTTTAATAAAGTTATTATTTTACTTATTATACTATTGATCTGGTCGTTTTAATGATTTTATTTTTAAGCACAGCAGCTAATTTTTAAGATATGAATGTACATAATTTGGGAAGAAAAGCAAACTTTTTTCAGCTTAAAACTGTTACCAGCTAACAATGTTACTAAGAATAAAAAAATTCCACATGGAGAGAGACCCCCCCCCACAAAAAAAATATATACACAAGGCAAAAAACCCCATCAAGGTTGGTTTTGAAAAGAATGCAGGTTAGTAGTAGCTAAGTTTTTATAGTATTGTATTTTGGGGTCAGGTATAATAATAGTAAAATTGCCTGGTTCACACTCCTTCCCCTTCTATTCAACAGGAGTAGAACTTTATCCCTTTTTTCCTGTTTAGGATTGGGTTTCCACTTCTTTCTAAAGTTTTTTCATTCTCTTTCACTCCTGTTAACCCCATTGTGTCTCAGTGGCATTATTGTCTTGCTTGTGGTGAATTGATTAAAAAATAAATAAAAAAATAACATATTAAAGTGAAGCAAAAGAAATTTATTTATCAAGAACAATCATTCTTATGAGCAATGGAAAAATCTCACTATGAAACTAATTCTTTTATTACTCATGGAAAGAATTTTTCCCCATTATCAAATAGATAACAACTTTTTGTTTCTTTGCAACAGACATTTGAATTAAATTTTCATGAGCTACGTTGTCACCAGTTTGTGTTTTGATTTTATATAATAAAGCCTACTTTTTGCCATTTCTATTTCTTTTCATTGGCTCCACACTCTGTTGTATTTATTTTGCACATATCTTCTATGTTGTCAGTTTTCCCTTGGTCTTAGCAGCTCCGGATTTCCGAGAGTCAGAGAGTGATGCTTGGAAATGGCTGATGATATAAGCAGAGATATCATGACACTAAACTGTATATACTGCTTTTTTTATATATAAACAAGAGGAAAAACATAACACTATTTTAGCTTTTATTGGTAAGAATCATATACATAAGTCTTTGCAAGTAAATATTTACTTTTGATTAAAAACTTTTCTAAATACACTAAAATTCCACCCAATGATTTATTGCAAGTTAGTTTTAAATTGTCCTTGCACCAGAAAGCTTTTGCATAGACTTCAGATGAGTGGGAAGTCTCTCCATTATTTCTGTATGCCTTTAGAGTGAGCATATATAACATCTTTCACACACTTCATACTGAAAATAGTCTGACCGATATAAATTTTAAATGCATTAAAGTATTTAAGTAAGCAATAATTGAGAAAAGTCTCCTGATATACTTCACACTAAAAAGAGATTCTCACATATTTCTGGTGAGCATTTTTAATGGTCCCATTCTGCTGTGAATGGTTACTATTAAAAAAAAATAAAAATAAAATAAATGTGGAAACAGTTCTCCAGCCTGTGATTTTGTATAAAATTTGTATCAAGAATTTTCAAAGAGATTAACTGCATAAAAATTATTAATAAGGAGACTCACCAAGGTGTCTTTTCATATGTTTCTTTAAGTTGCTACTCTGAGAGAAACATTTATCACACACTTCGCATTGGAATGGAGTTTCTCCAGTATGTGTTTTCATGTGTCTTTTTAAATTACTACTTTGAGAGAATAATTTGCTACACACTTCACACTGAAAAGGAGTCTCACCAGTATGTGACCTCATATGGCTTTTTAAGAGATGATTTAAAGAGAAGGATTTGTCGCACACTTGACATTGAAATGGAGTTTCTCCAGTATGTATTCTTATATGATTTTTTAAAGTACTATTTTGAGAGAAAGACTTACCACATACTTGACATTGAAAGGGAGTCTCTCCAGTGTGTGTTCTCATATGTCGTTTTAAATCAGAATTACGAGAGAAAGATTTGTCACACACCTCACATGGAAATGGTGTCTCTCCAGTGTGTGTTCTCATATGTCTAACTAAATCTGCATTACTAGAAAAGGATTTGTCACAAACTTCACATGGGAATGGGGTCTGGCCTGTATGTATTCCTATATGTGTTTTTAAGCTTTCTTCATCAGAGAAAGCTTTTCCACACACATTGCATTGATAGGGAGTTTCTCCAGTATGACAACTCATGTGTGTTTTTAGAAAATTATAATTAGAAAATGACTTTCCACACACACCGCAGTGATAAGGTGTCCTATGTGAATGTGATTTCATATGTTCATTTAGGTACTCTTTTTCAGCAAAACTTTCTCCACAGAGTTCACAATAATTGGCATGTGTACTTAAATGAGCAGTGAATAAAGATTCATCAGCAAAGGTTTCTCCACAAATCAAGCAAGGAAATTCTGTGTTGTGAGTAGTTAAATGAGCTGTCAACTCTGATTCTTCAGGAAATGATTCTCCACAAATTGCACAAGGAAATTCCATATTTTCACAATGACTTCTCAAGGCCCAAATTGGACTTGTAATGAATTTGCTTCTTTGGAAGAGGAATTCTCTTGTAGAAACCTGATGGCAACTCTGAGAACCTGAAAAGAAAACAAGGGAAAGTTATACAAAAATAAAAAAAATATACAAATTCTGCATGCTAATGTAATACAGATACTCCATATTTGAAATAGAAGTCTCATTTTTATTTATTAAACAGTGTGTATTATATGTCTATCAGCACAGCCATTTTTGTGAACTTAAAGAAAAATGTGCTCCTTCACAAGGATTGAAGCTGCATCTCCCTTTCTAGTGGAAACCATCATATGATCCAATGAGAAAAACAGTACATTACATGCTGTATTGGTGGTTTCCCTTACAAAGAGTGAAGCAGGTTTGATACCTGCTGAGAAATGCACTTTTTATATTATTAAAATTGACTTGAAAGCAGAGGCTGATAGAGGTAAT
>CAHIKZ030001319.1:505000-820000 GCA_903632075.3 Acanthosepion pharaonis
GATTGAGCCACATATGATCATTTGGTTAGCAAGGTCAATTCATGGAAGATTGTAGTTTAAAAGCAGTAAAATGGATAGCGTATTTACTTATATATTTGTATCTATAAAAAAAAAAATATATATATATATATATATATATATATATATATATATATATATACACACACACACATATATATGTATACACATGCATACACTTACATTCACAAACATATATATAGACAGAGACACATAAATACACACACATATAAGTACACATACACACATTCATATATATATATGGCACACATACAGATATATATATATATATATATATATATATATATATACACACACACACATACATACATACATATCCACACTCACACACATGTATAAACACTAGGTTGGTAGAGCATGAAAGTTTGAGACTCAAGTTTTTTTCTGAAATTGTGACAGTTTGAAGCGTGTTCTGCTTGTTGTAGATAATATAAGCACTGTGTAATTTAATGTACTCCATAGGTTGGTGTTTACCTTTTGGTTTTGGCTCTTTTTTCTTTCCTTGTATAGGTTTCTTTTTCTAAGGTATATATTGTGGTAAATTTGCTGTTTATCACTTCAACATTGATGTCTTTCTTTTATATATATATATTAGATTGACCAGAATGTCCTGACTCACATAGGAAGCAGAAAAAAAAAAAAAACAAATCTTGATCTTTGTTTAAATTTCCAAAGATTATTGCATTTCGAGTGTTTTTGACATAATCACGCCATCAATGCTAAAGTGTATTGCCATCAGCTAGACCACGTGTACAACAAACTAAAGGAGGAGTATTCTGCTTTGCTCAATCAAGATTAGACTTTGTTTTACCAAGAAAATGTGAGGACACACACTGCTAAGTTGACTAATGAGAAGCTCAAACAGATAGACTGTGTTGAGGTTCTTCCATATTCACCATTCATACCCAATGTGGCTCTGAGTGAGTATGGCCTATTCCGCTCAATGGCACATTTCTTCTACAATTTGTGATTCATCACTTACAGACATCCACACTGATGTGTGGATAATGTAATAATTTTCAGCAAGTGAACATGCTGAGCTGAATTCAAATTCTAGTTGGTTCTGTTTTGTTCATTTCATGCTATTACCCTTGGAAAGGGATGAATTCATCTTCCTCCAGCTATGGGCTAAACAGCACTCTTATCTTGGCTGGCAGCCAGTTTAAGAAAAGGGAAACTGAATTCAAACCAGTGGATGGACATTTTGAGACCTTATGGTAGACAATGCACCATTTCCTTGTTATCAGTTCTTCTGAAAAGTATGGCTAGTTTTAAACAAATCTTCATCACTTTAATCAAATCATCTAAAAAAGTGGATTTCTAGAACAGAACAGTTGTCAAAATTTTGAGAAGGGCCTGAGATATATATATATATATATAGGCTTTATATATATATATATATATATATATATATATATATATAATGCCCAGTTCCTCATTTCCCAAAAACATCTATTTTCTAGGGTGGCTAACAAATGCCTGCTTAGGCACATTAGCGTTTACTCAACATCTAAAGAGCTCACCTGTAGTTCATACTTCAACCTTACTTACACTTTCTGGGAGAGAGCTCATAATCTAGCATGATCAGCAATATGCACAAATGCCAGTATGCTCAAGCAATCAGTGTTTGTGTGCCTGCTTGTATATATATATTTTTGTGCACATACACAGAATCTCTGTTTTTGCTAACAATTATCTGATAACATTGAGTTAAGTATATGAAAATTAATATTTACTAACTCTGAATTAAAGTGTTTGGGACATGAATTTTCAGTTAGACAGCAACACCTCCTGCAATGCACTAAAAAGGGAGTGTTGGTAGAATACTGACACTAGTGGGACATACCAGTATAGGACTGAGCAATTAAAGAGAATTTTTTTATGTGAGATTATAGTTTTTTACATTAAAACTGACATTTTGTCATATCCTACCAGCATGGGGAGGTGAATAAATACAATATATATAGACAGGCTGTCAGTATATGGCATCCTGCACTCTTTATTCACTGCTGCACATTGACAGCCTTAGAAAAACAAAAAAAAATTAAAAATATGAGAGTAAAAAAATTAATAATAGTTGACAATGCTTCAGCTAACAAAAACAAAGATAACACTGCTGAGATCTTAAATTGATCTTTCTCATCTTTATGTCAATATATATGACAAAGCTGAGAGAATAACAAGAATAATTAACAGTATTCAAATAAATTCAACAGAGAGACTACACATGTACATAATATTAAGCAAGTAAATTTACTTTATACAAATTATTTTTAAGCATAATCTTTCCTTATAAATGCACTTAATTCAATGGTGGATACATGTCACTGATCTACCTTTGTAATAATTCAAAGAAAACACCTTGATATAATGAAAGAAATAAGTATTTTATGCTGATTAAATATAAAAAGTGCACTTGTGATATTTCTATCAGTGCTAGAAAATTCCAGAACAATATGAAAACAGCAACTGTTAACAAATGACTGATGTTTCTGTATAATAGAAAATAAAATGCAAGAAAATAATTGTCAAGGAAAATGCTATTAATCTTATTGATAAAACTTAATTGGCACGTCTGTTGTCTTTAATAACATTTGACTGAAAAGAACATTTGTTGCCTAAATACACACAAAGTAATTGTTGCGGGAGCAGAAAGCAGGGGAAGTAACTGGAGCAAATGCTGCTTGTCTAATAAATTGTGATGGGTGTTAACACTGTGTATTGAAATATAGTGATACCCAGTGGGTGCATTCAGACTCACCTAGTCTGTATGGGTGTGAAACTTTTTAGTACTTCTGGCCTTAATGGTTTAATAAACATAAAAACACAATTCTATTATTGAAATTCAGTAAATAATTCAGTAACAGGATGCAAACAGATTTCCAAATTTCAAGCTAGAGATGATTCCACCATGAAGAAATTGTAATAAAAATGTCTTTCTAATTTAGTACAAACAAACATTGGAAAATAAATATAGACATACATAAGAAACATCAGGGTATGACAGTTGGAAACTGAAAATATTTTTTGAATTGTTTTTTTATGGTTTATTAACCCATAATGGGTTATTTAAAAACAGAAAATAGTTTTAAATTAGAAAATTTTTTTTGAGATAATAATGATTTTTCCTACAAGTCCTTCTAAATAACCCATAGCTAAAGAAGAGATGAATTTATACTTTTCCCAAGGGTATCTGCACGTAAATGAATATAACGAACCTGGTTGGAATTGGAACTCAGCTCTCTGATTTCCAATTCTGAGCCATTATCCATTACACCATCCACTAAATGAAGCTTACAGCACCTGGTATTCCCAAGCAGTCACCCATCTTGATACTGACCAGGCTCAATTTTGCTTAACTTTGGTGATCATATGAAAGCTGGTGTTTCAAAGTGATATGGCCGTAAGCCAAAACTGAAAATAAAATCTAAATAGAGGAAATATCCAGAAATGTGTTGTGTACATGAAAGCGAGATTTTTTTTTTTATATTTGTGTTGCAATGAATATTCATAACACACATTTGAAAGATAAATGTAGGTAACTTACTTGTTTTCAGAGATAGCCTTTCTGCTGATCAATGCAATAATGTCTGGGCAATGATTATCTCTTGTGGAAAATGTCTTCTCTACCTATTAACAAAAACAAGATTTGATTTTCATGAGGTAAATCTGGAGAAAAAATACACACATCATTATGAACAGGTCCTCCATCCTGTTCACAAATGCAAAAGAATTTTAAATAAGTAAGAACTCCTACATAAAGAAAGTGAGAAGAAAGACTAAATATCAATTGCAAGAAAACAGAATGAACAGCCCAACATGCAAATTAAAAATTGCAGAGATAAAAATCAAATAAGTAGAACAATTTAAATATCTGGGAAGTCTTTTAACAAAGGATGGAAATGTAACACTGAAATCCAAAGACACATTGAGATAGTGAAAGATACTTTCTAAAAGCTAAGCAGTGTATTAAGAAAAAGGAAAATGTTTTAGAAACAAAGAGAAGAGTGTTGAACAGTTATGTAATATCAATCCTCCTCTACGGCAGTGAATGCTGGACATTCTCCTCACAGGACAGATTGATGGCAAGAGGGACAGAGAAAAACACATAACCTACATAGAAAATTTAAGTAAATGTAAAGCAGAACAGAGTTTAGGAGAGATAACAAAAAGACAAAATTTATTAAGAGCTACAAAGGACAGCGATAACTCTTCTGAAAGTCCTTTACTTTCTAAATGTGTCTAGAAAGACAGCCATTTTGAAAAATGGTTATAAGTAGAAGGTACCTTCAAAAATTTCTCCTGTGGACTTCTTGGTACTTTACAGTATATAGATAAAACCACTGGGAATTCTGACTAATACTTCTAAAAAGAAATAAAAACAGCCATTACTTTTTTCAGCCTTTTTTTTGCATGTGTGTGTGTGTGTGTGTGTGTGTGTGTGTGTGTATATATATATATATATATATATATATTGTGTCTATTTATTTTTATACTGATATGAAATCCATCAAGGAAAGCACCGTAGATTTTTTTAACCCAAGTACTTACGACCTTTTCTAAGATCATCTTCAGGAGTAAATTACAAAGACAAACATACTATTGTAACTGTGATAAAATCTATTTCATCGTCATAGTGATTTTGTAGCAGCAGCAGGTTTGGTCATAATTTACCCCAGAAGATGACCTTGGAAAAGGTCAAAATACTTGGGTTAAAAAAAAAAAAAAAAAAAAAAAACTACACTACCTTCCTTGATGGATTTCATCTCAACATCAAGAAACTGAATAGACAACTGGAAAGGACCAGTATAAAAATAAGTAGACCCAATATGTCTATAACGAGACATATATATATATAAGGTTGTCTATACCTTTTAGGTGTGGCTGTTTTCAGTTTTCCTTTTTCCACACACACACACACACACACATACATATATATATATATAAAAGGGTCCCTATTTTACAAACTACAGCTACTGACTCACTGATGATCTTGTGAAAAATGCATAAAATCATAATTGTAGTCAGTCACTGCCCACTTGAAATTTGACTATATATATATATATATATATATATATATATATATATATATATAAATAAATAAATAAATAAATAAAATAATAATAATAAAACAGTTTGGCTGTCAGTTCCAAGTATTGCTGAAAACATTAACAGAACTGAAGACAAGAAATAAAAAATGGGAATTACTTAAGTAGACTGGCCTAGGGAAAATCTTTTTAGAAATAATTTTATGGCTTAGGATTCTTTAGACCTTCCTTAAGCTATGACAGTTATCAGAACCGAAAATTATTGATTTGTTATTGATTTTGATGTCCTACTTACACATTTGATATCGTGTCAAATATATCCATGATTTTTACAGAGTTATTGGCCTTTGTCTATGTCAGCTATTATATACACAAATGTCAATTTTGAAAACATACTTATAGCCTGATGTCTGCATATTTTTTAAAAATTTTCTGAATTTTTTAACTTATTTCCTTTTATAACTTAAAATTTTTTTTTTTCAATTTTTGTATGGTATTTTTTCAGAAGTGCACATACACAAACATTTGAGATTCATGATTATTTATCATAAATTAATAAAAAACATACCTAATTTTATTAATATATGTAAATTTTTATTCTTTAATTAAAAATTTACATATTTTGTTCATTTAAAAGAAATCTTTTTGTAAACCCATCCTACTAAAAAAAAGTTTGTTTTTGTATGCAAAGGTTGCTAAGGCCAATAACTCTGTAAAAATCAGAAATCAATTTGACAGTGTATTGATATTATAAACAGTACCTCCCTTCTAATTTGATTAAAAAAAAAATCAATATTTTTCCTTTCTGACAAGTGTTGGGGGCTCAAAGGATGGTGTAAAGAATGCTAATCTAGAAAAATTATTTACCCAAAAAATGTTCATTTTTTGAGTGGACCAGTTTGTGCTAAAAATGGGAAAAATATAATTAAAAAAATTAATTCTATTACATTGAATTTTAACGTTATAATTCAAAATTAATATTATCTGTAGATTTAAAGATCTAATTTAGGTAACATTCATACAAAAATTAAAAACAATTTGTACTCAAATGTGAACAGATTATAAATCTTTTAAAGATTATATATGGATAATTCCCATAATTTTTTTTAACTTATAAAGAATTATTTCTAAATTATTACTTACAAGAAATCCGTAATCAATCTTGACCAGGCATCTCAACTTCAGACACTTTCTCACTGACATAATATGGCTTCCCTCTGTCTTTTCTACAAATATTTTCATGGCAACTGTTCTGATAAGCTTTTTTACCCTGATGCCTTGACTGCAGGAATTTAAGTGTGCTACTGGATTGGCAACTAAGTCTCAGTTTTACTGCTGAACTAACTAGATGCAACTGCTACTTCTATTGTAACAGTTTCTTTTCCCATAATTTCGACCTGGTGAACTCCCTTCCAATTTCTTTAAATATTTAAATGCAGCATCAATCACCATCTTTTGTTTTCTTGAACCCTGTTCCTTTATTGTTGTTTCTTCTATCCTCCCAACTCACTTTTTTTCACTCCCTCTAAACATCCTGCATCCTAGTAGCATTATTGCCTTGCTTGGAGCGAAACGGATAGAAAAATGGCAAACAGACTTTCATGACTGCAAAAAAATGGTGTTTCAAAAGGACATTTTTTTTTTCCATTTATGCCACTATTATTTTAATTACGTTCATTCACTCAGCAGTGTTTATTTACAGGATTATAACAAAATTATTACTTATCATTTTATAAAGAAATAAATGTGAAAAGAAATCTTTTTATTCAAAAATTGAAAAAAAAGAATTATTTTCATATTTATTTCTTCATAAATTGATGATAAACATTGCATTATATTAGTTGGTTCACATTTTAGGAAGGATGAAAATATAAAATTACTTTTGCAAATAAATAATAAATAGTATGTAATATTTTTATTGTAAATTCTCCAAGAACAAAGAAAATGTATAAATTCAATTTTATATGTTTGGGTTTTATTAAAATTCTAATCATTGCCTTTTAAAACAATAAACATTACCGAGATAGGTAAAATTGACAATTAGTTGATTTAAAACTGACTGCATTGTAGATGGTTTACATATTTTGATAATTTTGTAATTTAAAAAATATTTGAATAAAAAGATTTTTCATATTTATTACTTTATAAAATGGTAAATAATAAATCTTTTATAATCTTGTAAATAAACACTGCCAAGGAATGAAAGTTGTTAAAATAATAGTTGTGTCTGTGGAAAAAAAATCCTTTGAAAAAATGGTTTTTGTGTGCATGGTGGTCCATGTTTGCCTAAATAAAAAAAATAATTTTTTTTTTTAATCACACCCATTTATATTTTAAGAAATAACAATATTACTCAAAAGAACTAATTGGGCAATTTCTCAGTGAGACAAAAAAACTTTTATCTCCCCCACAAAATCATGGTTCGATTTCTAGCCCTTCATACTTGAATAAAAACCAATAAGATTTTTTATTGAAGCCTGGGTCCGGATGATCTGTACTCCAAGCAGCACTTCCTCATTCCATTGGCAAGACCACACTCTCCTACCTGTGGTAATGGAAAAGGATCTTCCTGGATGATCCACAATATGAACTTGAGTCCTATGCTACTATTTCATACTAAAAAAAAAGAAAAAAAAAGAAAAGCGATGTTACAATTGTCCCAGTGGGATGAAATATAAATACCTATGAAAATTCTTGAAGAAATCCGGACTTTATTATAGTAGTGGTCGAAAATTCGCTAGCCACCGCAACCAAACCCACTGCCTCTGTGAAACGCTACAGGATATTATAAATATAAGAAATTTTAACGTTTTCAAAAAAAATAAAAATAAAATATATATATATATATATATATATATATACAAGACTACTACTAAAAGGTTACCCTCCAACTTAAAAACAAAAAGACATTTGGCATATCTAACGAAAATGTTTATAGTTCTCTTCGGGTATGTGTCAAAAAATAAAATCATAAATTGGATGCAGTCACATACATTATCCTGAAAGTTTCAATACACTACTACGGTCGAGTGTATTTAAGCTTTTCGTGGGGCCCTCGTTTGATTTTAGTAAAGGGAATGTCAATGCATAGTTAGTTCTGCATTTGTTAATCTCATTATTAAGCGTGGTTTTTGCGTTCTGGAAATTATGTTCCGGAAATTTCTAATTCTAAAAGAAATACCTATCAACTTCATTTGTCAATAGGTTGATAAATCTGCCTTTCAAAATTTGTCGATTATTTACAAATTATCATTTAATCTCCTTCGGATATGGAGACTCCATGAAGAAAAATAAAATTACATTTTAAATGTAAATACAATTAAATTTCACTTGTTTATTAAACCATTTTTATTTTTAATGAATTCCACACTTATGCAATACGTGCAGGTGAACATAATTAAATAAAAATTCAAAAGAATCATAAACAGAGAAAAATAGGGAAAGATAATGTCACTAAGTAATATTAAGAAAAATAATTGGCCAAATGCCAATATTTCTTACAAGCTGGGCCATCCGTACGTATAAAAAACTGGTAACTTGCGACGTCAGATGTTTAGAGCATTTTTTCTATAAATTATCACATTATTTCAATTAACAACAAAGTAAACTTTGCACGACCAACTTAAATGTGACAAATCAACACAGCTTGATAAAATAAAATATTGAACTGCATTTTTTTTTCATACATTGACGACTTGATAGAATGCATTTAAAAAAATCGAAATCGAAAAACATTTACAACCTATGGCGTTTTAATGATAATTCCCTTATTTGTTAACTGAAAAATATCGAGAAATTATTATCTGAAAGCGGTAGGAAGTATTTTCTATCGTTTAACAGAAAAATCGAATTGTACGTGAAGAGGATTAGTTAGTTAAGTCACCTTTTTTTTTATTCTAACCAATAGAAAAACAAAAAATGTCACTTAAGCCAAGACAGGTTCTTAAACCATCGTTTAGATGTCGAAATTGCACAAATAGATTCACCTTTGTCGGAAAGCTATATAAAACTGAGATAAATGTGAAATATACAGACAGATTTACCTCAAAATGTCAATGCAGCAGAGAAAATTCTTTTGTCGTTCATGAAGAAAATCGATCCAGGAAATAGACGGTGTAAAGCCCCAAATAATCCCTCCACAAAATCGCTTCTCACATGTCTATCGTATTTATTTGATACTTACATAAAACCTCATTTTCTCTGGCCACCTCCTCGCTTTCTCAATCAAGTTACATGCTTCTTACCTATCTAACTAATGAGCCTTGCAAACTAAAATCTACGATTCATACCGATAAATAAATATTTAAAAACGACATAGTATGTTTTGTTTGCGCACTGTGCAATATGAATTTGTTTTGTTTTCAATTTTCATTGACTACATTGCTAGATTCATTCGCAAATGAATAATGACTACACAACTTTACTGTTTTTTTTTTTTTTTTATGTATTGATTTGTGGCCAAATATGCATCTACTTCTACTGGCATTTGTTGAAAGTAATTCTATCACAAGGACACATTTCACGTGCAGTATTCGAGGGACTTAAAGTCACGTACTCGCTCTTTTTTTTTTCTATTTTATTTTTTTTTTTTTAATAAATAAAATAAATGTCTGCAGGTCAGATTCTTTCAGTTGGAGATTAATTATTGATGACGTGCGCACTTGTTGTTGAGCGGTTTTTATCGTGTTTATTTCGCTCACAACTGGATTGTTTGGTGTATTGAATTGATGTGTGTTACTGTTATAAAATTAGTTTCCTTTTTTTTTCTTTTGTTAGATGAGATTGCAAATTCAGTTTTTGACGGAAGTTAATTTATTTCCGAACTATGTTACTGTTTTTGTTTGTTTGTTTGTTTTTTTCAAAATCAAAGGTAATGGTTGCGATAAAAAATAGCAACAAAAAATAACATGAAAAAAAGATAATCAAAATAGGGTTCAGATGCGACAATTTGAATTATATAGCACTTTTATTGCTACTAATCTTTTAAAATTAAAGGAACTTACATTTAAAGATTAACAGTTGTTAACCGAAACAGAATTATAAAATCACAATGTTGGTCTGCTGAATAATTCATGGAATATTTTTTAATGTTAAGTATTTGCCAATAATAATCAATATTCAATAATGTGTTGGCAACTTTTTTGGCTGTAACTTCTAGTTCAAGATCAAATAATAAAAATTCGTCAAACAAAAGTATTTTTATTCTATTTATTTATTTAATAATAATAAAAAGAAGTCGAAGCTTGTAAAATATTTTAAAAATCATTACATTCAACTTCCACAGAATAATTTTTAATTTTTAACAAAACTAAAACTAAAACAGATTCCAAGATTCTCTTCATTTTTTTTTTTTAGTTAAAGTAAAAAAAAAAAAAACCCAAAAAACTGCTTTCTAACGCCAACTTTAAGTTAAAATCCTTCTTTATTTTTTTCTCACTTTAACTTACGGATAATTTTTTTTCGTAATTATTTTAGTGGCGTCTTTTGAGTGAAAGAACTGAGATTATTCTTCCCTCATGAATCGCATTTGTTGCGCACTAAAATGTTTCGTCAAAATATTTAAATAAAGAAAGAAAGAGCAATGTTTGTGTCGCTACTATGGACTTTTTACTTTTTAGAGATACAAATTCTGAATTAATTATAAACCACTTTGTTCTGAAAATGTCAATAACGGTTTTTTTTTTCCAGAAATTTTTCAACTACTAGGAGTAGTTATTTTTACTGGAAAATAAAGATAATGCAACGAATTGCTAAAAATCCGTCCATATTTTGACTTTAAAGATACATTACTGCATAGGGTGGTCAACCTGCTGTCGTGTTCACCCATTCAACTTTATTCATACATTGATGATTACGCTTTGCTTAGTCTGGCGCATGGACTAATTTCTGAGCTTCCATTAAAGATGAACCTATTTGGCTTGTGTGATTTACACTTTAACCACTTCCCCATACTTTTCCACCGCCAAATAAATGTGTATTTCCATAATCACCATGAGTAACTCGGTGAGCCTAGAGAGAGATGCATAATGGAAAATCTTTTCACAGATGACAAAATACTATGATGGATGATTACTTTGCAAAGTTTAACTTTATGTGGAATCAAAGATTTAAAGTTTTACCATTTGTCACAATACAAATTTTAATGCATGGGAAGTAAATATATGGTATTTTATGGTGGGTGGATGAAAAACTATAATATTATTAATCAACACCAGACTTGGGGATAGTTTATAACAAGTAAACACCAATCCATTTTATTTTAATTTTATCTTTTCAAGAAAATTTTATTGTTAGAGTTCCATTTTGAAAAAAAAACAAAATTGATTTTTTAACTTTAGAGATCTTTTTAAAAATTATCTTTCCAAATGAATTTTTATTTGGAAATTTGAGTCTGACACAATTTTTTGAAAACAAAGATACCAAAAAGCAACCAGACTCTAAAATGCATATTTCTAAAAAGAATCCAAACAGGAAAATTTTTGGAGAGCCAATCCTAGCATGTGGCACCTTTGGAAAGTGCTGAAAACAATACCATAGGTTGATCCAAGCCTTGTGAGTAATATTGGGTACACAGAAATGTCCTGAGGCCATTAATGGTTGTGCTCACATGAAATCACAGGTCATCATGACCAAGGGTTTGAGCCTACTGGCCTTATTCATTTTTGATCAGGCCAGATTATGCACTTTCTCCCAGAAATTGTAACTAAGAGCTACTCAGCACAGTTGCAGTATTATAGGATACAAATCCTATATCATTTCAACAAATGACTAAAAACACAAAGTAGATTGGCACATCCAAGCAGTAAAATCGGATCAAAAACGATTAAAAACAGATTTCACAATTTTTTTGTGAAATTAATTTTCTGACCAGACGACAGGAGGCGATTTACTAAAGAAAAAAAAGATAATGAGCCAGTGATGAAAAAAAAAGTCAACAATAAATACAGAGTTTTCAAGTTAATCACCAGTCAGAAGGGTCAAAGATCATAGAGGACAGAAGACTGACAGATAATTTTTGATCAGACTCAACCCAACACTGAAGAACCCGAAAAGTGGAGTAGGAAGGAAAACAACAACAACAACAAATTTACAACTGACTCCAAAACAATTCAACCCGATAAGTACATTTTCTTTGATTTATCTTTTATTTCTCATCCATTCTCTTTTTCAACTTAAATTGAACGCCTTTTTTCTTTTTACAATACAAAAAAAAAAAAAATAGACATCATCTGCTACTCTGTGTAAAAAGACAGCGAACACAGACATTTTTGTCAAAATCACATTCTGCTTGGTTAACTAAAGCATTAATCTTTTTACCCTATTCACAAGATAATAAATATACAATGTTCTATTTTTTACAAACATCCTTATCATATTTGTTTCTTCTTGAAATTTGTATTGTATTTTAGGGGCAGGGTATTACAAATTAGGAAATCCGGGTACACTTAAGAATTACAGTATAAACTATACAGACAATTTATTTATTGGTGTTGAACAAACACAAATGTGCTTGAGCAAGCATCCGCAACAGGGTTTAGTTAACCATCCTAGCAGGTATGTTCGGAAACCAGTAGCCAGCCAGCCATTCATACAACATTTGTTTCTTTTGATGGGAATACCAGGTGCTGGAAGCTTGGATAGTTTGGTTTGGTTTGGTTTGGTTTTGTTTTGTTTTGTTTTATGGCATATCAATCTCAATTGGTTATTTAATGCTGACAAAATTTTTATTTATAGTAATATTTTTTTTTTCAAAAATTTATTGCTGGTAATATCTTTTTTTCTAAAATGTACTACTGGTAATAAATTTTTTTTACAGAGCATTTCTGGTATTAAAACCTATTTTTACACTTTCATAGTGTTTTGACTCCAGTTTGGGGGTTAACTATTTGCCCATAGCTGGGGCCCTAACAGGTGCTATTACCCCAGATCAGGGTGGATCTGGGAACAGCAGCAATTAAGAGGTGATTCCACACTCCTCAAAACCTCCTGATCAGAAGCCTTGTTGTTGGACGTAGTTTATAGTCTTACCCAGGACACAGATGTAGTTTATCGTTATACCCAGGGACAGGGAAGCTTGGCTGTATGGTGGTGTCATGGATAATCACTAATTGGAGAGCCAAGTTGTAATTACAGTTGAGATCATTATATTCACTTACATGCAAATACCCTTAGGAAAGCTATGGGTTAATTAGTAAAACTTGTATCACTAAACTATTATTATTGACAAAAAGAAAAAAAAAATTTACAATCTAACAATATTTTCTGATTCTAAATAACCCATAAAGAGTTGATAAGCCAAAGAAAAATCAATCAATCAATCAAATCAAAAGATATATATATATATATATATATATATATATATATATATATATATATATATATATATGGGAAAAGTTAGAATCCACTGTTTTCCCCAGGTATGGGTTAATTAGTAAGACTTGTATCACTAAATCATTAGTATCTCCCCCAAAATTTCTTACAATCTAAAAATATATTTTGGCTTTAAATAATATACAAAGCATTGATAAGCCATAGAAAACAAATTAATCAATCAGTCAATATGTTTCTTAAATTTATTTACTTTGAAGGTTTTCCACCTCAGTCACAGCAAATAGTTAATCCTCCCACCACAAGCCTAAAGATAATATTAGATAAGTTGTGTTTTGTAAAAGCTGGGCATTTCTTTTATTTTCTCTTCTAATTGGATAAGTTCAGGGCCGGTGTAAGGATTTTGCGCACACACAAATCTATGATACAGGGTTAAAAACTCTACTACATCTCAATTTTCTTAAGGTAATATTCATATAAAATACAACATTTTATTCCAACCTAATTATGTACAATAATGGATCATATGCAATATAGGTGAACAATTCAACCAAAACAATTGAAAATAAATACAATGTATCTAAATACAAATTAGAGATATGTCATAATAGATCATTTCATCTTAAATCAACAATTGGATAAGTTCATGGCTGGTGTAAGGATCTTGTGTCCCTCCCACCCTAATCTATGACAGAGGGCCTACCACTCTACGACATCTCAATTTTTTATAAGGTAGTATTCATATAAAATACAAATTTTATTCTAACCTAATTATGTACAATAATAGATCATATGCAATACGATCTATTGATGTGAGAAACTGGTAGGAGCTCCCTCCTTGACAGAGACGAACAGAGAAAAAAATCTGGTCATACGCTTCTTGTATTAACTCAATTGAGAAGAAATGTGATATAGAAGTCAAAGACATATCTGATCTTCCACCTCAATTTCATTCATGTGAGTTTAATATTTAGTGGCATCATTGTGTCCTGAAATTGAAATCTGGTTATGTTAACCACCATAAATCACATACATAATCTTGATAGCCTTCCTCCAAGACCATTTGAAAATATCTCTATGATGTGTCACAAAATTTGTAAATCCAGTCCAGGTCTTAAAAGACACATAAAGGTCCATGAGGATGATGTTACTTTATTTGATCCAGTAAATCCTGTCAAGGTGACCACGCTTGTGTGTCACATATACTTCAAGCCATGCTAATCCTCTACTGGGCTAAAGAGCCACCTTAGAGCCCAAGCTCATTTACAAGTTGACAACTAATTCAATGATGTGTATAATCAATGAAACAGCAATCATCTGTAAAGCTGCTGCAATTATACGTTTCTTACAGAAGTTGGTTAAGAGATTAAACTCTGATCAAAACTGAAACAAGAACAAAAAGATAGATGCTTAAAAAATGATGATGAGAAATTATGTAATTAAATATACTTCATTGTGTATCAGCAAATGTTTTATTGAAATGCCAGGCAAAATCTTCAGTAAGACAAATCAAATATTTATATATAAAAATGTGAAAAAAGTTTTTTCACATTGCATAATTTATCATTAATATACTTTGTTCAGAAATTATAACCAAAAATCAGAGATTTCTTGTTGAATTGGGTATGTTATTCACAGTAGATTATAATTCACATGTAAGTGAACTGCAGATATACAGTGCTGTTCGATAAAAATGACTCACCTTATCCTTTGAATTTAGTTCAACATTCGTTTCATCGGAGAAGAGAACATTCTTCCAGTCTTCTACGGTGAAATTTTTGTAATAGTGAGCCCATTCAAGTTTCTCGGCTTTGCTTATTAGCAGCTTAGACCTTCGTGTACAAGATTTGTAGCCTTGTTCTAACAAGATTTGTAGCCTTGTTCTGACGGACTGTTGAAGAGGCAAGACTAACACCTTGCTCTTCGCTTAGACTGGCTGCAATTTCTTGGCTAGTTATAGTCCTATTCTTTGCAACTTCTCTCTTGATTACCCTGCCAGTTCTATCATCAATCTTTTTCTTTTGTCCCCTTGTTTCTTTCCTTGGAGCAGCAGTAGCATCATTGTGTCCTAAGCACTCGAGAGACAGTTGATTGTGAGGTTATAGCAATTTCTGCAATTTCTCTTGTAGACTTGCCTGCTTTTGAGAGGGCAATAATAGATGCCTTAAGTGGTTCTGATGCATGTTTGTACCCTTTCATCTGGTTAGTGACTTGAGAGGTTATTTCAAGCTGTTTTTTATACTGTATGAGGCTTTCTGGAATATTCTAGAATTCTCTAGAATATTGTTCTGAGTGTATTGTAAAATAGTTTTCAATATTTTGTCAAAAGTTCTTTAAATTTACCAGTTTAATCATTAGAATGCGATATCTGAGTCACTTTTTTTGCACAGAGTTTTTTCCTGAATCCCATTTATATCCAAATTTATAATTATCAATAGAATACCTTAGGGTGAATAAACTTTTTTCCTAGGTAGTCGGGAAGGGGTCTTTATATTAGTAAGATTAAAAATTATTTTAACCCCCAAAACAATAGACAAAAAAATATTTCAGTAAATAAAATCAGGTGAGCCAATTTTATCGAACAGCACTGTAATTCTATAGTGTTTTATTCCATGATGAATACCCAAATATGTTCAATTTTGTAATTAAAGCTTGTTTCACCCTGACTGTGATTGTGTTCATCAACATCGTCAATTCCATGCCCCTGGGTTTTGTTGTAGGGTCTCTGCACAGCTGTTCACCTGACCAGTTCCCTCCACATATCTGGGTTGAAATATGGTGAGATATTTATTCAGGCATAGCATGTCTTAGGCAAGTAGACCTGGCAGAGGTCATCTCTCTCCAGATCAAACTGCAGCCGGTCCTCACTTTGGTCATGGTCATAGGGGCTGTTGATTCCATCAGGGGAAACCTTTTCCCTGACCACTTATTTCACTGACTTATGCACTGGTTGCATACATAGCTACAAAGCCTAATGGAACCCATTGTGCTAGATGTCCATTGAACCTACAAGGTTTATCCACTCTTTGAGAGACAGGTCTTGTTTTAAATCCTGCTGAATGTTGAACCACTTTCCTCACCAGAAAGATCTTGTTGGGGAAGCCTCTTCCCTGACCATTGACTTATGCACTGGCTGCATGCATAACTACGAAGCCCAATTGACCCCATTGTGCTAGATGGCCATTGACCCTTCAAGAAGGGTTATCTACTATTTGACAGATAGGTCTTATTTTAAATCCTGCTGGGTGTTTAACCACTTTCTTCACCAGAAAGGCCTGATTTGTAACTGGTTTAGTCACCAATGACCTGACCATGAAGCCATTGATAACTAAGTTTACTCTAATTCTAATGTTAAAAAGCTCCCTAAAAGATTCATTGAAAATATGAAGTTTCCTTGCTTTCATCAGAAAAAAAGCATTCTTCCTTGGAGTAAAATTGGATGATGATGGTACACCAAGATTCCTTCAGATACTGTGAAGCCTACTTCTACAAAATTTATAGAAATCTTAGTGTATCTCTCTCATCTACAACTTTTCAAGGAATCCTAATAATCAGGTCTAAGCAAGGTAACAAGGAGGCACATAAAATATTTCTAATTAACACTTGAATAAATTTAAAAAAATTAAGTATTGTTTTTATATTAAGTCCTTCATACAGTAATTGGTTAAATCAAGAGTTTGCATGCAACAATAATCAACCCAACCCAATTATAACTCGGACGTGACTATTTTGTTGACTTGGTAAAGTTTGTTTTGCTGATTTGGTAAAGTTTGGCACAAGGCTGAAGTTGGGGGTCCTCGTCAGCAGATAATCATGTGGGGTTGCCTCGAATCAGGTGGCTGGAATGAACTTTTTGTCCAATCTCTCTTCGGGCATTTGTATTTGTTGACGTTTGCCCAAATTGGTGCGGGGCACAGTGTAGTTGGAGAATTTGGTGTTTCCCCCTTCTGCCATCTTCCCTGTTTAATTGCTGAGAATTAAATTACTTCATAATTTTAGGGAATTCCCTTCTTCCACAAGTGATGGTTGCAGGCATCACTCTGCCTGATAACTTCCATTTTCTCTTATTACCATCTCCCATTAATAGATCTTCAGTGGATGTGGGTAGCTCCTCCACCTTCCTTGGTGTCTCATCTGTGCCTATCACCTTGGCCACTCTCCAATTAAGGGTTGCTGACTACCCCGGGATGAAGACAAAAGAAAGATTAAGTTTGTTATTTATGCAGAAATAAAAGCTTTCCACCCATGTGTTTTCATTGTCCAAAACTCATACACAATCAATCCTAAGTGCAAAAAAAAATCTTTCTACATCATCTCATGTTTTCTATTATCCAAGACTGACACACAATTCTAGTTGACTTTGTATGCCTTTTGGGGTTAATCAGGGCTCACTTTGCAAGAGAATTCTTATCTCCAAATTATGATTTTAAATTCTATTTGATTTTCTCTCTGCACTTTTGATAGCCTGTATTTTTAGTTGGGTGTCATCAACCAATGTCAACAGATCTTGCCCTATGAACTGTCGTAGTTGAATGTCATTCTCTCCACCAGCCATCTGATTCCTGCTCCTTTTGAGAATCAAAAACTTCCATCTATCCCATGTGTTTATTCATTAACTCTTCTTGTTTATCAGGGATCTGTCAGTATATCATTCAGGTTATTTATTAACCCTTGTTTATTACTTATCAGTAACAAATAGTGTTACAGTATTCACTTCACAATCCACAGCTCATATGACAAAAACAAACCTTAATTTCATCCAGCTCCACACATTTACAGAATATCATCCCAAAATATCAGGGTCATAAAATATTTTTTCTGACCAATCTGAAAAAAAAAACCTATGTAGTTTTCACAGCAGCCACTGACTCACTATAAAGCCAATGCTGATTTCATCCACAAGGGCAGATACAACTAAGCTGACATTAGTGATAGACCCCAACAACAGGCAAACTTAACCTGGCCATCAGCAGCAACACCAAAGCACTTCCACCAGCAGTGATGCATTTGGACAATGACAAAATCATCAGCAGCAGAGACTAACTCTCAACTACACATGCATGTTAATTTTTTCCATGTGTCTATTTCAACTAGTACCTTGTGTTATACTCCAAACAAAATATTAGTTTCCTACAGCTGATATACAATACTCCAGAATGAGCAAATGATCAAACCTTGTAAATAACAAGGAACTCTTTTACTTATTTCAACCATATTTTATCTCCATTTATTGTTTTGTCATTTCCATTTTTTTTTTCTGTTAACTTTTGGCCCAGTAACTTTCTTGTAGAACCAGGGCAGGCTAAGCTGAAGCTGTGTTTGTGCAAATGCCACAAAGAGGCAAGAAGCCAAAAAATGATACTCAAAGTGCATTCTTTTCTACAGAATATGATATGTATGGATTAAAAGCACTTTAGTTTTGATAGGCCTGACTAGTACAGCTCCCCACCATGCTTAAAGTACAATCTGTGATGAGAAACACTGAAAAGGGATGCTCATATGTTTGGTGGTTGAAAAATTAGAATCAGTAGTGGCCATGGGCTATATTGTCTAATTATTGTTAATGAAACTTTAAAGGCTTCAAGTTCTAAGAGATGCTAGAATACAGCTTGAGCCAAAAGCTATCAACATAGAAAGGAAAAACTTGATTCTTCAGAAAAACAATCTTTGTTGCTCTTCTTCAATGACGAATATTTTGCACCTCAGTGGAAATTTTCATTTGTAATAAAATGGCCTCAAAAAAAGTGCTTGAGGAATGATGGCAAGTGATATACGGACTGGAAACAGGGCCACTATGTACTACCCACAAATACCCTGACCAGGGGTCCAAACCTGATTGGGGATCCTAGGCAGTGCTTTGTGACACTCACTAACTTATCAACAACTTCTTTTTTTCTACTGACATTTATATACAAGTTAAATTAAGCACGACTATTAAAGGATGAAAAATTTTCATGAATATTGCTGTTATTCAGGGGTCTTTTATTTTTGTCCAAATCTGGGTGAATTTGTTTTGTTCATTCATAATGTTGAATCTGTTAAAATTCTTCAATTTTTTAACAAGAAAAATCTCAAGCTGATTTTAAAAATTGCCACAAAACATTGTTGATTTATTTAAGATGGAATGATCTATTATGATATGTTTCTAATTTATATTTAGATACATTGTATTTATTTTCAATTTTTCTAGATGAATTGGCCACCTATATTGCACATGATAAATTGTACATAATTAGGTTAGAATAAAATTTTATTTTATATGAATACTACCTTATGAAAATTGAGATGTAGTAGAGTCAGGAGGGCATCAGTGGTGGAGGAAAGACTCTTGCATTAGTCTTGAATGGATACACCAAAGTTTTCTACTTCTAAAGAACTGAAACAAGCTGTCATGATTGTATGATAGACAAGCCCTCAATTTACATTCTCTAGATTGGTAAATTCAGTCACAGAGCATTTTATTTAGGTTGTGAAGGCAATAAGGGCAGTCATTTTTACAAAATAATGTTTTGTTAATAAAAACTGTTGCCATTTGTGCAGTTTTTATAATTACTGGAAATCATTTTTTTAATGTTATTAAAAACAGTCTCCTAAAATGAAAAAAAAAAATTGAAATTTCTCTGCTGAAAATACTTAAAAATAACTTAAACAGATAAATGTGTTGTTACATGGCCCTTTAAATGGTCTTTACGAGAAAAATCTTTGCCACAGATCTTACAGATATAAGATCTCTCCCCTGTGTGTGTTCTCACATGCCTTTTTAAGTTTGAGTTGTGAGAGAAAGCTTTGTTACACACTTTGCACTGAAAAGGTGTTTCACCTGTATGAGTTCGCATATGTGATTTTAGGTGTGCATTCAGTGCAAAATCTTTACCACAAACACTGCACAGAAAAGGAGTCTCACCAGTATGAGTTCTGATATGTATTTTCAGGTTACCACTAACAGAGAAAGCTTTCCCACACACCTCACATTGAAATGGAGTCTCACCACTATGGGTTCTCATATGAGTCTTTAGACTAAAATAATGAGTAAAAGATTTATCACAGACTTGACAATGAAAGGGTGTCTCACCAGTATGTGTCTTCATGTGTCTTTTTAATGTTGCTTTGCAAAAGAAACCTTTTTCACATTCATCACAGTGAAACGGGGTTTCTCCAGAATGAGTCCGCATGTGGAATTTTAAATTGACATTATGAGAGAATGATTTCCCACATACTTCACAAGGAAAGTGATTCTTTTCAGAATGTGTCTTTTTGTGCATTTTTAATCTATCACTTGTAGAGAAAGAATTTCCACAGAAATTACATAAATAGGTTGTTTTGTTGGTATGGTATTTCATATGTTCATTTAAGTAGTCTTTTTCAGCAAAGCCTTTCCCACACATTTTACAGTGATGCAGTACTTGATTGGCATGAGTTCTCAAATGAGCAGTTAACAAAGATCTTTCAGTAAATGACTCCCCACAAACTTCACAAGGAAATTTCATATTTGCAGAAGGCTGGAGCATTTTTTCAGAGTATTATGTGTTGTTCCTAAACTGATGCTAGGTGATGGATGCCTCCAGATAATAGAGTAGAGGAAGTCGTGTAACCTGAAAAGTAAAAGAAAACCATAAACTTATTTCACAATCAAAATGAATGTGTATAATATAAAACGTTTGCACAATATAAATGTTTCAAGAGGTCTAATTGGTTAACAGGGACTCCAGATAGGACAGTTTGTCACATAAATCCACTTCTCTCTTCAGTTGTGGGTAAACATTAGGATTGTTGGAGATCATTAGCCCTGGAAAGCAGTCCATCTTGGGAATTGGGCTAATAACTGAACCCATATTAATTCACTTGTGACTGAAAATACACCAACACCATTTGGTATGATTGTGTCCTCTATGCTTCACAAGGGATCTGCAGAAAAAAAGGTACACAATATATATTGAATAAAATTAATCTCTTGTAATAATATGTAATTACACTAATTTTTAAGATGCATGTAAAATATAAACATATATGGAACTATACGTATGTGTGTATGTATGTATGTAAGACAAAATAGCAAAGGTTTATTTGTGATGTGTTTCATCTGTTAGGAATTCATTGGATGAAATGCATCACAAATAAAATTTTTCCATTTTGTCTTACAATTACTTCAATATTGTTCTAAATATATATATATATATATATATATATATAGGAAAAAAACTTAAAAATCCATTGTCAGTAATAAATTTATTTCAGTGAATATAAGCATGCTCATCTCATCAGACTAACTACATTTTATAAAATGGAATCAAAATGTAGTTGATCTAATGAGATGAATATGCTTATATTCCCTGAAATAAATTTATTAGTGACAATGGAGTTTTAAGGGCTTTTTCCTAATTATTATTATAATTTGGTCTGTATCATACATTGAGCTTTCATATGGACTAAAAATCCTCTTTGAAATAATCCTTACCAATTACAATTTGGTATTATATATATATATATATATATATATATATATATATATATATATATATATAAACACATTCTAAAATCTGCTTTATAGCTGTGCTAAAACATACAACAAATCACAAAAAAATACATCATAAAAATCACCAGTACACCTCAAATCCATATGAGACCCGCCTGTAACTGCAAAACAAAGTAAAAATGCTAAATGGTAGAAGTCTACAAAGTTACAGTCAGATCCAAAGGAAATTTAAAAAAAACATGGGAATAACAGAATCTCCATGAAAATAGAAAGCTGCATATATATATATATATATATATATATATATATATATATATATATATATATATATATAAAAACTAAAAATACAAACCAAGTATTCCTAAAAATAACACAGAAAATTTTTTTAAAAATCAGCACCAGCTTACATCTTAAAACAAATTAACCTGTACATAGAGATTAGTAATAATTATCTTTTGAAAACAAAATAAACTCACCAATAAAAGATCAGAGCTCATTTCTAGATGCAGACATGAAAACAAATACCTACTATGTTACCTACAGCCATATTATCAACAAAAAGATTAAGTAAATATCACAATATCACAAATAACATAAATGTCTTTGTTATAGTTAAAAAGACATTTGTGTCACTACCACACACAAAAAGTATGTTTAACATCGAAAACCATAAGGAAAATTAATTCATTTTAATAATATGCAGAAATATCTACTCTTTGCCTGAAGAAGGTTGCAAGATCTGAAACACATGTTACAAAACTATGGAAAATAAAATATAATATATATATTTTAAAAAATCCACATTACAACCAAAAATGTTTGCAGTTTCTCTCTTCTTTTTAATATATATATATATATATATATATATATCACTGATGACTCAGCAGTCGGGCTTAGCTCATGTGAGTCAACATTCAAGTATATCTATTTCAAAGCAGTAAAAATCTTTTGCAGTGCATTGTTTTCCATTCTTGACTTCAGCTGAATCCAAAATGAACTGTTTTAACTCTGTGCCTCAAAATATTGATCAAAATATATTTTGTTGATATTGTTCATAATGAAGAAGAAAGAAAGAAAAAACAAAGAAAGTAAAAAAAGAATGAAATAAAATTAAAATACCTAGTCGGGCTATGTAGAGCTGGGCCTTTCTGAGCTGGAGACATTTAACAGGCAATGTATTTCTTGCTTTAATTTTATAAATAATCTTTTCAAAATCTCTAATGACTTCTATGCCCTGTTTTTTAAAGAACACATTTTTATTTCAACTTATTCTTTTCAAATGTTCATTTTACATAATTCATTCTGTACAGTATAAGGTATCAATTGCAAAAGGGCAAATTAAATAATTTTATCCCTTCAAATATTAAAGAAATCAGAAAAAATAAAGCCTGAATAAAAAAATTTTTTTATTCCCAGTTATTTTTCTGATTTTTTTGAATTTGTAAATTTGATGAATTGATTATATTTATGATTATAATGTAATAAATTATGACCATGTAGTACTTGTATTTAAGCCTTTTTAAATATATATATATATATATATATATATATATATATATATATAACAAAATGTTAAACAGAGACAGAATTGTATTTACATTAGTCGGACTATTGGGAATCTTTGTGCCATATTTAAACAACATTTTTGAGTTGTACACTCCAGCCTTCTTCAGGTGGTTGGAAATTTGAACTGAACCCTTTATTTCGATCATGGGGTAGACTGTTCTAGTTCCACGTGCCATGTTTGATGGATGTCAGTTATCAGTTATCTCCTGCTAATTTTCCCCTCTGAAATTTCTCCACTGCCTCAAGGACACATGGCACAGTGTTAATCAATGTTGGTTAGATCCAGTGACAGACACAAAGAAGGTGAGTTCATTACCCAGTTAGACATTTTAAATAGGAACTAAGAACAATCCACAAAGTGACATGAAATAAAGGGTTCAGTTAAAATTCCAAATCACCTGAAGAAGGTTGGAGGTACAAAATGAAAATTTTTGAATATGGCAATGAAGATAAGGATAACAATCAGAGTCATGTAAATAATGCAAATAATGATGATAAAACTTTGTTTTTATTAAGTTTGGAGTAGTTTTTCATCATGATCCCTTTATTTTTTAAAATGAATTGTTGTAGGTACCTAGCTTGGTGGTGCCAAGAAAAACATCTTTCTGACAAATGTTAATATTCGCCAATTTTAATTTTAAAATAACTGCTTATAAAAAAAACAAATATAAGAATGCATTTGTTTAGTTATACCACCAACACTACATCAGTTTACACAGTCTGAACTGAATCATATGGCGAAAAACTTCAAAGAAAATATTCTGTCACAAGAACAGACTTTTTCAGTTTTTAAGTTAACTAACATTTCAATGAAACATTTAAATTTAAAATCATCATTTTAAATCAGAAAACAGTATGATTATTTATTAATTCTTAATTTTTGCTCCTAGACAGAGAAACTTTTGAAAGTAAACAACAATTTTGCTGCAAAATTGTTGTTTAGTTTCAAAAGTTTTAACAAAATTTTTTTCTTCTTTCTTTGAGTTCATAAAATCATTGTAATTGTACAACCAATGGTTCTCAATCATTTTTTAAGAAGAATTTTTTTACTCAAAATTCTTTTTTCTGGAAATGAATAACCATTCGATTAAAAAAAAAATTTATTTTATTTTTTTTTTATTTAATAGATAACAATTTAGGAATTTGTTATATTTTTAAAATAAATAGAAAATGTATATTTTCTCCTTTTAAATTTTATATATGAAATCAATTTTATTTTAATATTTTAGTGTTTTTTTTAATATTTTACATTAAATTTATCTTTTATTAATATTTAAAGAAAAATTATTTGAAATTAATATATTAAATTAATTTAAAATAATAAATTACAATTTACATAATTTTCTTTTAATCCTTGTTTTATCCTTTGATTTTTTATTCAACTATAAAAAATTCCTGTAGAAATGTTAATCAAACTAAAAATTGCTTTATCAATTTTGTGCTAGAAAGTTATGGCTTTTTTTCTAAATTTTAGTATAAAAATATGGCGTAAATTACTGTAGAAATTCCAAATTTCAGTACAACTTTTGCGTCTTTTTTGAAATAAAAATTATAGACCACTAGACTAAAAATAATACGGTGCCATTCAGTTTTATGTTATTTTTTTGTTTAAAAAAACATTTTGTTTTTATGATTAAATTTTGGGTAACGGTTGAGAACAATTTTATTGTAAAACTTTAAATTTTAAAAATATCTTTAATATTGAATCATAAATGTTCGTATGGTTCCTTTTTATTTTCAAGAGGAAAATGGAAAAAAAAATATAAATAATTAAGTTTTAAAAAAAACAATTTTTGGCCGATCATTTATCTTTGAGAAAATTGTTTTTCCAACGATTTTGACTTTGCAAATTTAATTTAAATTTTTAAACACAAACTGGATCAAACGAAGAGAATTTTTTTTCACCAAAAATATTATCAAAAAATTTTTTATAATTTTTCTGATCAAATTCAATTTTAATTTTAAGTTTAGTAAAAACTAACTCTGAAATTGAATTTGATCAAAAAAATTACTTCAAACAAACATTTTTTTGAGACATATTTTCAAATAGTTAAAAAATATTGAGACCGTGATTAAAAAATTGTTCAGTGTTAATTACTTAGTAAAAATCTTACAGTGTTTCAAAATTTTTTTATTTTGCAAACCAATTATTGAAAAGCCTTTTTTAAATAGTTTTCTTTGAAGATAGAAATGTTTACATCTCTACATTACACAAATAAGAAATAGTGAAGATTATCATGATAAAAAAAAAATTTATTAATATAAAGAAAAAACAAATGAAAAAAATTCATGTTGAGTTGTCATTTTTATCATATTTTGTTTTTGATATTTTTTAAATATTGTCTGGATTCTTTATTAATGATATAATCAAGTCAATGAAAGAAAGAAATTTTTAATTTCTTCGGTTGTCATTGAAAATGAATTGAAATCGGAAAATTTTATAACACGGTGATGATTGAATATGGTTCCTGAAGCAAAAAAAAAAAATTTTCGTTTTTTTTCTGGACACAAAATTTAAATTTTTTTTTATTTTTTTATGTTTGGATTCCATAAATTTGAAGATAGTATGTTAAAAAAATGTTTAAATAAAATTAATTGATTTATTTGCAGTTAAACAAACACGAAAAATATTGACACATTTTAAGTTAAAATAAAGAAGAAAAAGACAGATTTAAACAAAAAACTAAAAATGAATAATGAAAATGCAAGAAAAGGGTACATAGGGTAATTTCAGAAAACAAAATGCAAAATATTTGATGTGGGAAGGAGGATTTCAGATGGTTAAGTTAGGATTTATTTTCATGACATTAGCGAAGGTATAAAATCATAAAAAATATATTATTTACAATGGATCAGAATATAATTATCGTTTGTTTATTATAGAATCAAGCAAAAATATATGTATGCTCTTGGAATCATTTTAAAATAACGATAATTAAATATATAACAATATATTTAAATGGGGAAACCTAGTATTTGATTAGGGAGGAAGCTGGCAACTTTTTCTTTATCCCAAAAACGATGCAAGAAATTTCAGATGGAGTTGAAAAAAAAACTTTGTTAACCGTCAACGATTTTTTTATCTCTTTTTATTTTTGACTTGTAAACATATATTGTTTTTTCATCAGAACAATTTTTATGAAATAATTAAAAAAAAAAAACAAGGAAGCTAGTAATGTTGGCGCTAAGAAAGTGGACTGAAGCTGAGGACATTTTTCAGGAACAATAACATTGCAGAACTTTTTTTCTATTGTTGGATTACCTGTCAATGATTAATAAAATTTCACTGCGGCGATATTTTGGAATTATAAATGACGATTTAAAGGCAGCGTAAAAAAGAGAATGAAAAATCGATCTCTTTCTTTCAACGCATTTTTCATTGCGAAAAGACGTATTTTTTGCTCCTTGAAAAAATCAACTACAAAAAAAAAAGGATTGAACTTTTCACATTTCATTTCAATTTTCATCTTTTTTTGTAAAATGTCCTGACAGTATATTTGTCATTATTTTTTTGTTCAAATTCTATTCTTGATAATTCCTCTATATTTCGTACAACGAATCCATCAAAATTGTTAGCGGGTCAAATGTACAAGGAAAATATATCTTCTCATCAAAAGTGTTTATACTTCAATTCACTATTTTATCAATAAAGACGAATATTTTGTTGTCATTTTTTTTTTTTTTTTTTGAAAAATGGGAAAATTCTTAATCCTTTTTCACATAAAAATATATATGCGAAGCAAAAGTTGATTGGGCGATTCAAAACCATAGTAGTGGGGAAGTAGCCTTAGCTAGAGTGGAGATGGTCTCCTTGTTCAAGAAGAAACATTAAAACTCTTTTGATTAGGGCTAGGTTAAAATGAATGTGAAGAAAAAGGCCACAAACATAAATTTGAATGGATGTTGCGGGGGAAACTCAAGGAAGAATCTATTTCCATTATTTGAATCACATAAAACAAGAATTATTGATTACTAAATTGGAATTTGTGAGACTTTTTTCGAGACTCAATTTCAGGATTTTTTATTTTGAATTCGACGCCTATTTTGATGACATTTTCCCGCCTGAGGCGGAAAATATTGCAGGAGTTCCAAAACAGTTTGAGATTTTGCAAGCGCAAAGCTGGTTAAAGGGGAAAAAATCTTTGTTATAAAATAAAATAAGACATATCTCGGCTGATTTACAGGCAAATAAACTAACATACTCAAGAGCGAGAGCCGGATGTGAACGGGACAAGGCCCCGTCACAAAATGACCATTATCTTCGTTTACGCATGCCCGACGCACGAGTTCCGGTCGAAAAATAAAATAATATTTTAAAGTGTTTCTATTTTTCGACCAATAAAAATTCTTCCTCCTAATTATACTCGCGTCGTTTTTTCGAGCCTGTTAAGCCATAAAAAAAAAACGCCATAAAGGGGTCACAGGAGGAAGTACATGAGCAGTCAACAGGAGGCCAGGGGAAGAGACCTGTCACGGTCTGGACAGTCAGCAGGAGGAGCGCCACGCCAACCAGTGTGAACTACTATGAGAGATCAACCCAAATCTTGGAAATGGCTTATAAACTTATACCACAAGGTAGCTGTCCCAAACCCACACGTTCCTATTGAAATAAATCACGTAAATCTATTTTTTGTTATTTTATTTTTGCAACCATACGCTTGTCTATAGCAACTCCGAGATTAGATGTTCTTCCTTACGAACTGTACTTCAGGCAGTCACTCGTTCTTGTTCCCTTGCTGGAACTGATTAAAAAATAAATGGGATGAAATAAGTTCACCCCAAACTTCACTAAATTTGAACAGGTTTACAAAACAAGAACAGTGAGGATGGGATAGGTAACTTTAGGTCTTTGACGATGTTAAATACAGAATTGAAGATTTTAGCCAAGATCTTAACCAGCCGTTTTCAGCCTGTCATGTCTAGTCTGATTGGCTCTGAATAGACCTGTTCTGTGAGGGGTAGGACTATTCAGGACAACCTTCATTTGGTACACTTGATTATCAAACAAATCGACAGTGAAGCCGCGCTGATCAATTTAGATCAGTCCAAGGATATCGATAGGGTTGACCATCGATTTCTGGAAGCTGTCTTTTTAACACCCGGTTTCGAGCCGTACTTTCGAACCTAGATCCGACATCTGTATGCGTCCCCCGGTGCGCTGGTAGAAGTGAATGGAGTATCGAAACTTTCGTATTGTTTTGTTCTATTCGTCAAGGTTATCCATTTTCGTCCTTGATTTACCTTCTTGCGTTGGAGCGTTTCCTTCGCAAGTTAAATGCGAATCCGGTCCTACGCAGAATCTCCTTACCTGGAGCTACCATCTCAGCCAGGTATTCCGCCTATGCTTGATGACCTTTCGGTTCTTGTGTTCAGACTGACGAAGTCAGCAAAGAGATCAGTGGGTACGAGACGGTGACAGGAGCCAAGATCAACTGTCTGTTGGCTTGCAGTTGGGTGCATGGAAAGGAGTTTCTCTTTCCAAGTCTTTCCTCTGGACCGACAGTCAAGATATTCGGCTTTGGTTCGGCCCCGATCTCAGTTGGGAAATGAATTGGTTGGAGGTGCGGGAAAAGGTCAAAGGCAGTCTCGAAGGCAGTCTCGGGGGAATCTTTCTTTAAAGGGGAAAGCGGAAGTATGTGTTTCATTTTATTTACCCAAAACACTTTTTATGAACTTTTCCGTGCATCCACTGCGGTATGTCATATTAAACAATAGTTAGATCCTGTTTTTTCTTTTGAGGAGGCCTGCCCCCAAGAAGAGTAAGCTAATAAACGTCACCCAATCTGGTCCTTTTCAAACGTCAAGTAATGACCCTGATTCAAAATGCTGAATGGTTAGCTGTAAAAAATTTTTCATACATGCTCTACCTCTACTTTACTCTACTGATCGGTACGTTACTGTTTACATGTATGATTCAAGACAAAATCCAGTACCACAAAATAATCAGTTCAAATAAAAAAAAAAACTTTCTTCAGCAAAAAACTTTCTTCAGCGGGTTTGGGAATTTCTTCCAACTGTGTCTATTGCGATGAGTCGGTGGAGACCTTGGAGCACGCCTTCTTCCATTGCTAGGTCGTAGTCTCGTTGTGCCAGTTTATTGAAGAGATTATGGTTCGCATGCTGCGCTGAAAATTCTTTGTCCTTGAGGCCAGTTCTGTTTGTACCAATGTGGTAACGTGTGGAGGACCGTGTTAGCGATGTTGAGTTAGAGTTGGGGCACGTGAGTTAAGATTTTCCTGCTAGCCAGTCCAACTACATGAGAAAGTTGGACTTTAATTAAGTCCAAAGAAGACAAGGAAAAACAAGCACAAGACCTATAAATATATGTAAACAAATATATGTATTAATAACAAGAAAGGTTACAAGTTACATGGACAGTTACATGGACAGAGTGCGTGTGGTGAATATTATATGTGTGTGTTGTGTTGTGGTGAGTGTTCGTACGTACGTGTATTGTTCTTAGCGTGTTCCCAGCATTTGGGAAACGCTGTATCTGTGAGCGTTCACATCTGCGAGGTGGTATAAGGCCGAAAGCCTGAGGCAAAAAGAGAGGTTTACCTCAAGGTGGCGGCCCAAAGACCCGAGGCAAAAAGAGAAAGAGACGAAGGGTCAGGGAGTATTTATAGCCAGGGAAGAGAGACCCCTGGTGAAAGGGTTAAGGAGCTAAGGAGGAGCTAACTCCGACAAACGTCGTTGACTAAGGCTGAACATTATGTATTTGTGTGTTTACTAGGTGTTATGCGAGTCATGATATGAACGACCCAACAGAAGGAATTCTGTGGAGACGAGAAGTTTACCTCTTCCAAACTGAGCTTGTTCTTTAAGCATCAGCTTAAATGATGGAAAGGTGACAACTCCCTCCATCAGAATTTGGCAAAAGGTGGGTTAGTCTTGGGATTATCTGTCAAGTGAAAAGAGCTAACAGAGTGGAATTTTGGTGCTGTTTAGGCATCAGGATATTGGGCGCCCTCTATTAAACTTTGGCAGCACCGCTCAAATAGGTTACTTTCCAAGTTCTTATCCATGGCGCCATGTATCCTTGAGGACACATGGCACAGTGGATAAAGGCGTTAGTTAGATCCAGTGACAGGACCCAAAGAGTGTGAGTTTAATACTTGGTTAAGACGGTGGAGAACTTGGAAAGGGGAATTAACAGGAGATAACTGACATCCATTAGACATGTCACGTGTAACTAGAACTACCCCAGCGAGCGAAATAAAAGGTTCAGTTCGACATTCAAACCACCTGAAGAAGGCCGGAGCGTAGAACGGCCGAAATGTTGTGATAAATATAACAACAAAGATGAGGATGATAGTCCAAGCAATGTAAATAGACCCCTAGACATTTCAGTTCTATGACTTTACAAAACAAGGTTTTTATATGCCTTTCAAATTTCTTTTTGAAATACTTGGTACATATATCAGAATCATCATGTCAGTTAGCTCTTGAAAAGAGCCGATGCAAACATAAAGGCAAAAGGTAATCTACATTCTAGACCTTTCGAAATTAGCTTAATGAACCGAATATATAATCTTTTGAACATACAGTTCCTTTCTTGTTTAAAATCTTTTCTGTATTTTGGATGGAAAGCGTCGAAATCTGGAAAGCGTTTAAATCTTTGCCTTTTCAAATCCGGGAAGATTATTTGTCTTGTTCTCTAGTTTCCTTTCATCTTCTTTCTGACCCAAGGGACACATCTGCTTTAAATTTGGTTCTCTTTTCGTGTATTCGGTTGGCTTACAGAAAAAATGTACTAAAATTCTCTTGCTATATTTCACAAAGAAATACAAGGAAAAGACAAAATTATCATTCGCGCAGGTGGGTATTACCTCCACTTTGCCTGCCAAGATACATTAAGCAAAAAATCTACCAAAATTTTTATTAATATCAATTAATGCAAATCTGTGCAAAAGTGAATCACAGAACCTTAATATTTTAAGAGTTTTAATTGGTCAGTTAATATTTAAATCATAATCGTTCTCAACTACGTCCGAATAACATCGATTTAGTTCTTGACCTGACGAAAAAACATTCCGCCAAATTTATGCGCTTTGGAGCCGATCACGTGATTGTTGATTATAAATACTAGACACGTGGTCGTTCTTCCTCTCTCTTGATTTCTCGCTACTAAAATGTAGTTGTAAAAGAAATCGCGTCTCGGCCCCTTATTGGCGGACGCTATAGAAACATATTCATACGTGCACACATACACGTACGTTCGAAACTTTTCAAGCTTCATTACGAACATTACAAACTAACCTTACGAATATTTAACTACAAGCAACGGTAACTTAATTACAAACATTACGGAACATTCACTCATTCAACTCTTAAAGGTAAAAGTTTATCAACATATTTTCAGCTTTACATGATTCTTTCAACTCTCTCTCACAGTGAACATTTTGAGCGGTAAGTTCATTCAACTTTTTATGAGCTCAGATAAAAAACAAATTTCACGAGTAAAGATTTTAATTCCAGTCAAAGGGAAGTAAATCCTATTCATTATTCACGCATATCATTTGACAAACAAAAATACAAATATTGTTCTTGTTATAAAACCGTTTTGTGTTTGTGGCGGACTTAAGATCACGGTGGCGGTCACCAATGAAACTGGCTGCCTTCACCCATTTATTTTTTTTAGATTAGGAAACCAAACTGACGTGAAAAAAAAAATAAGCCAAAGACATCATTACACATAAAATATGTATTTAACAAGATGTACAAACAACGATGTGAAAGAAAAGCATGCATTTAGTAAAACAAGAGTTGTCTCTCTTTATTAATTGTGTTCCAAAGTTCACTGAAAGAAAGAAGGTTGTGATAGTTTCTGGTAATAAATTTTTCAACAGTTTTGCTGTGTAAGGAAAAACATTATGTGAGTGTAAGGAATATTCAGCATGTGAGTGGTGGTGATTTGGAGAAGATTGGCGCATGTTTTCAACTATCGTGGATTCGTTTGGTAGCTAAGAAATTTCTTGCTTATATAGGTGATCATCGGCTCCGAATCGCTGTGCTGAAGAATTGTTCTTCACATACAGACAATCTGATTGGCATTGGCATTGAGCTAGTTTTGAGGAGACTCACGAAAAGCTTCTGGGGATCCGATTCTCCCAAAAATGCACAAAATCGACTACATGAAAATATAGCGATTATAAAATTGTCGCATAGCTGCGATTTATAAATTGTCCATTACACAGTAGTGTAATGAATGCTTGTTGTTGTATAATTTGAATTTGTGTAAGTATGTATGTGTGTGATGATGATCATCACACCCCATCCTCATTCGATCTCTCGTGAACCTTTTAATTTGTGGTGTGTTCGTTCAAGTGTTTAATTTTATAAAGAAAGATCATAAAAAAATTTTGCATAATTTAATAAAACGTTTTCTCTTCACATTGGACAGAAAAGGCGATCTACGTACACACACACACACACACAGACATATATATATATGTGTATATATATATATATATGTGTATATATATATATATATGTGTATATATATATATATATATATATATATATATATATATATATATATATATATATATATATATATATATATATATATATTATATATATATATATATATATACATATATATATGAATTTTTTTTTAAATTACTCTTGATTTTTCAGTGCTATATTGACATTCATCCTGTTGCTGTTATTCACAAGTTTATTTAATTAAACAACGGTTTGAAGATTAAAAGTTTAAACAATACACTTCCGAGTGTGTAAAATGTCTTCTAAAAGATTTTTTTTCTTTTAGCAACCATCTAAGTTTTGCTATGGGTGTACCAAAAGTACATAATTCTTATATCTCCCTTGATGGACTACTATACAATATCAGAGTATTGTATTAATTTCATATTTCCCATTCAGTCAGTTTGTTTTTTTTAAGTCACGGGCATTTTTTCCTGGGTTTACAAATTGTATACATGAATAACTAATATTTACATCTGTAGTTAAACGTGTTAGTTTAAAAACAATTGGTTTTCCTACATTTGTTCCTGTAAATCTTACGCTATATTTTTTGGTAGCGCCTCAATGTCTTCAAATTTAATCTTTCAAATAAGTTGAATAAAATCGTATAGAATAATAAAAAAAATTAAAAAAAAACGATTGGTTAAACTTAAAAATTTAGTTTTAAAATAATTCCTTGCATTGCTGGTCTTCTGTATTTCATTAGGTTTATTTTTCCTTGGTTTATCGGACAGAGACATAACTATTTACCAACATCCCCCCCCCTTGACCTCACTAGTTAACGTTATGTAAAAACGTATTGTTTCTGTCAAAGACAAGCATTAATTTCAGAAAAATTAGTTAAATCATAATTTCGAACACGTTTTAAAGAATGTTAAATTTGTTTACATTTTTACGTATACTATGGTTGTTCAATGTGTGACGAAAGTGTGTTTTCTTTAAAAATTCCTAGTCTATTTTAGATACCGAAATTTTTAATTCGGATTAGCTAAAGTTATTTTTCAAGTAGAACGGAAGTTTAAAGGCATTTAAAGTATTTAAAATGAGTTTTTCGTGATGGTAGCTACTAATAGCGCTGTCAATAGAAAAAAAAATGTCATGACAGTTTTTCTGGGTCGCAAAAGTTAAACATTGCCAAAGTTATTTTTCGTTCTTTTTTAGAACCTTGAATTTTGCTTGAAATCTTCTTATCGCAACGCAGGATCATAAACTTATACGAGATTTTTTTATTTTTTATTTTATTTTTTTTTTTTTATCGAAAACACATTTGGAAATTCGTTAAAAAAATCAGAATTGTTTGATTTTGAAACTTTCAGGACTTTCAAAATAATTTTTGAAACATTTTAAATCTTTGAAAATATTTCTTACCCTTCATATTTATAAAATTTCAAGAATTATTAGTATCGCTTAATGTTGGATACAGCCACGGGTTTGAAAAAATCCGAAAACGCATTTTAAATTTAAATGTATTTTAAATCTTGGATTTATTTGAAAATTAATAGCCTAAAGCTAATCCATATAACAAAAATCCGTGTAAATTGCTTAGATATTTGTAAAACATTAGCACTGTCAATTATAGAACCGCCATCTTCGAAAATGTTTAAATTTTTAAGTCTCTTTAAAATTCAATATTTGTCCTTGGTGTTTCAGTCAATTAATTTTAGTGATTTTTGGAATTTGTAAACGTAATTTTGTTTTACTTAAAGCAAAATAACGTTTGTTTATAAACTGTAGCCTGTGACGTTAGAGATCAGCAAATTACAGTGTAACCCGGATATAAGAGAGCTGTCAGGACCGGAGAAGAAGTCTCGAAAAATAAAAATACGGAAGACCAGCTGTGCAATCAAGAAATTGCTATTTTAACAAAAAAAATTTTTATATATCCAATAGTTCATTATTTTTTATAATTCACTTTTATTAAACTTAGAATGAATACTTTTTATATTACGTTCGATTTATAAAAAATAAATTTAGTGAGATGATGCTTTATAGTTTAATTTCAATTGTCATAAAAATATTTAATAGAATTCAATAAAGTCTTTAATTTGTGAATTTAGATTATTGAATTATAAAATCATTACTCATGCTATATTGAATAGTATTCAAAGTCGAGAAATGCAGAATTTGTTTTTGAACTTCCATAGAAAAAATACGGCAAGAGTTTTCCAATAAAAAGTTTTTTTTCTAAATTGTTCACTCGAAAATGGCATTTAACTTTTCATTTTTCAAAATGTTTTTAAGTTACGAGCAGCAACTGTGTGAATTTGAGAATTGCACTGAAAATATAAAATATTTTTTATTATTTACTCGGGCCTTTTGTTCTTATACCTCTAGACAGCAGACAAGCAGATTCTGATTGGCTAATGCAAATCTCGTTGTCAGTATAAAAGATCTACCTCATGAATATTAATACATTTTTTGTTGCTAAAATCACACCGTGGAGCAAATTATGCAGAGAGGCGCCCTGTTAATAGATCAGGGTACTTGTCAGAACGGATCTGATGTTGCAATACCTGAAATCCAAAACCAGGATAACATCACTGTTGACCTCTACCGCTGCATTTCTTAAATGTATTTTAAGAATAGTAATAAATATTTTTATATATATATATATATATATATATATATATATATATATATATATATATATATATATATATATATACATATATATAGATAGATAGATAGATAGATAGATAGATAGATACGTGCCTTCGAGAAAATGTATTTTTGAGCCAGACTAGTTTATAAAGATAATTTTAAATTTAGTGGTTAAAAATCGCTAAAATGATTTGTGAATTGTTGTTATTTTTTTTTGAATTCCTGGAGAAAGAAGGTTTCATATTTACTGGCCAATGAGACGTGCCTTCCAAGCCATTGTGAAATTCTGGATTGAGCCGGTGTAACACTCCATTGTTCAATAAAAAGCACTGCTATTAACGGATAAATGAGAAAGCAATCAACTGTCTAGGAGGAAGAATTAGCTCACGCTTCAAGAATGGAGGATTAGTCCCGCCAAAGTGGTCATAAATCAACAAGGGAAAGAAATAGCATGCAGATTCAATTTAAAAAAGAGAGCATTCCTTTCTGTGTCTTCTTAAGAATTTAAAACGAACTTTTTTTTTCCAGCAAAGGTACTACAAAAGCCCTCGGAACATTAACCTATTGAGATGCACCTATTTAGTATTCAGTTGAACAACTGAAGTGGATGCACTTCGTATTTTCTGCCTTGTTCAATTTTTTTACTTCCTCAAAGTATTATCCGCTTTTATAAAGGGTGTCATTTTTTTTTCATTGAATCCATGTCATTTGTAAAAACTGTAACAATTATTTTCCTTATAGTAATCCTTTTTTAACGTCAGAAATGTATCCTTCTGTAATAGGCGCCCCAAAAGAAGTTTTTTGTGCTACTTCTCGTATCTGTCTATATTCCTGAGATGAGGTATTATGTATACTATTTACATTGTTCGGACTCTCATCCTCATCTTTGTTGCCATATTTATCACGTTTCAGGTTTCTTCAGGTGGTTGGAATATCGACCTGAACACTTTATTTCGCTCACTGGAGTAGACTGTTCTAGTTCCACGTGCCGTGTCTAATGGATATCAGTTATCTCCGGTTAATTCCCCTCTACGAGTTCTCCACCGCCTTAACCAGGCATTGACTTCACACTCTTCGAATTCTGTCACTGCATCTAACGCCTTAAAGTCTTATTTCAATTTTTTTTCCATTAACAGGCTTTTTCATTTTCATCCGGAAATTATACAAAGTACCATTTTGATTTTTTTAAGCTACCTATTCTATGAAATTTATATATTATTTTTGTATTATCTCAGTTATGACATTAGTTAGCCGTTATAAAAAAATTAATCGAACGCACACAAATAATATCTTCTTCCAAAACCATATTCTATAAAGAATTACATAACATTAAAAAACACTTGGTAATAATGGATTTCCCTAATTCTGTCATTGATCAACAAATTAAAATGTATCTCAATAAACTTAATAATACATCTAACAAAATTGATAATATTAATTATAATATTGTATATCAAAATAAACATAACAATATTTAAAACCAAATGCATAATAATTATAAACATGAAGAAACAACACTCAAAAACATAATAAGTAGAAATGTTAAACCCATTAATAATAATAAATAAGTTAAGCTCATTATAAACAATTTAAAACAATTGACTTCATAGTCTCTAATAACATTACAACCGCACAACTAAATCCTCTACAAAAACCAATGTAGTGTATCAATTTACGTTCCCGTTCACAGATTCTATCTCTGATATTAATAATAAACCCACTACATATATTGGTTTTACTACAACCACGCTCTCCCGTAGATTTACCTGTCACCTTTCTGATCGTAGTTCTATTAAACAACATTTCTTAGAAAAACATAGTCATGTACATAATGTTAGGCAGATATTAGTTGATAACACAATACACATACGCACAGTAAGGAGAACCTTCAGATATTAGAGGATATATCATTAAAACAAAGCAACCCACACTCAACAAAATTACATTTCAAATTAGTCACAACACATTACATTGCATCTAGATATATGCTTCTGTTGTTAATATTTCGGCTTGGTATGACGTCATAAAACCTGCATCTTTAACTTACGACCTGAGTCTGCTATTCCTCGACCGTTATCGTCGCATAGCAATCTTCTATGTCAACATAAGATATTATCTTTGATGGTGAATATCTACAAAAAAATGCCTCTAAAACCATTCTGAAGATGGCTCAAAATTAATGTCCATAAGCACAATAATCTGTATAAAAAATATTGTAAAATTTTTAAATAAATTATTTAAAGAAAACTGTCTTACAAAGAAATGATATTGCAATTGAAGTGTGATTGTAAGTAACTGAATTTCTCAATTAAATCAATGCAATCATTTTGAACTTTATTGAATATACATAGTTATTTTTCAATGAACAAGGCATGAATTTATAAAACAGGTTTTGTTAATATACATTTTATCTTTATAAATGTTTTTCTTCTTTTTAAGATTTTTAGCATTAACAACAAACCAATAGAAAAATGGACATTATTATTTTTTAAAGACATTTAAAAAAATGAACTTGCAAAATCATCAAATTGATTGGGGTTAAATTAAAAATTTTATCAGAAATGTCTTCAACTAAAAAAACAAAAAAATTAATTTGTGCTACTTGTGATGCCACACTTTTTTAAAAGGAGCATTTATTTTAAAAGCATGTTCGACACAAAAATGGGAGAAAGCCCTATAAATTTGATGTTATGAACTATTCAACAATAAAGCAATATACCCTCAATCGACATATAAACGGAAACATTTGGAACAGAAACCATTTAAATGTAAAGTTTGTCCTTCATCATTATCAACCAAATGACCTCACATTGCATAGAATGTGAGGCAACAGGGAAACACTTTATCCAGTGTTCAGTGTGTGAATAGCATTTTCACAATCTTGAGTCTTACAGGATATTATGCGCAAACATACTGGAGACACCATTTTTTTTTCCGAATGTCATTCTGCATTTCTCAGTCATCAACTCTCAAATGTCATATAAAACATTACAGGAGAAACACCATTTCAGTGTTCAGTTTGATGCAGCATTTTCTCAATCTTCAAATCTTAAACGTATAACAGTCAAATATATGGAGAGACATATTTAAAGTATTCAATTAAAAATTCTGCATTTTCTCAAGCTTATCATCTCAAAAGACATATCTTTTAAACATACTGAGAAACACCATTTTAAATGTTCAGTGATGATTCTGCATTTCTCAGTCCTCAAATTTCACATGGTCATATATGGACACATACATTCTCACCTTTTCACTGTTTGTTGAAATTGTATTTTCAGCATTTTCAGATTCTTCAAATCTTAAACTAATATGTTTAAACAAAGGATAGAGGGAGTTTTTATGAAAAATGATTCAGCATGTTCTTAATTTGTAAAATCTCCAAACAAATATGCACACATACATCATTTTTCAGTGTTTGTTGTTTTGTTTTGCATTTTCTAAATTCTCATTCTCAAACACATATACAGATTATACTGGAAAAAAAATGGTTCATTTATGAAAATTGTTATTTTGTATTTTCAGTCTCAAAGTAGGATCACCGGGTTAAGCAACATATTGTGGACTGGTCAAAATAGATCCATGACAGATTGGGGATAGCAGGTGCTGTTAGCTTGAATGAGTGGTAAAGTAATGGATAATGAATCAAAATTGGAGAGCCGAGTTCCAATTCCAGTTGGGTTTGTTTTATTTACTTATGTGCACATAACCTTGGGAAATGTATGACTCCCAATTTTCCCCTCACTGTTCAGCTGTAGGTTAATTAGTAGGACTCGTATCACTAAGTCTTATTATCTCTGAAAAATTCTTACAATCTCTAAAATATATTTTCTGGTTTAAATAATCTGCAAAAGGTTGATAAGCTGTAAAAAAAAAACAAAAAAAAACGATTAATCAAAAAACAGGAAGAGAATATTTTATTATTTATTATATTATATTATTTTATTATTTTTTTTGTATTAATGCTAGGAGATTTTGGATATTGAGTTGATATGTGAATTATATTTCAGATAAAATGTTATAGAAAGTACATACAATAACTTTCAGCAGTATATATTCACATGATCCCAATAGATTCTATGAATAACCTGAATATGCAATATTGTGTTTGCCTTGCAATTTACTAACAAAATCTCTTTATTTATTCCAAATATGCTTTAGGCAACTGGACCTCTTTTTTCATTTACTTGGTTTTGAAAATTTTTTTTTTCAGATGCTAGCATTCACAAATATAGGTGTGTTCTTATAGAGAAGAAACAAAAGCTTTTTTTTTTAATTATTTTATTAAGGAAGAAAATGTTGACAGAAAATGTGTTCACTAATATGCTAATGGAATAAATCCATTTCAGCACTAATACTTTTTGTGCCATACCTACAGCAGAGTAGCTAAAACTAATTCTTTATATCTACTTTGCTAAGTAAAGAAAGTCTCAGTTTTGAAATCTGTACTCATCTATGTAATGTAATGTGACAGACATTGATATAAAACCTCCTTTATCTTCCTCACTTATCCAATAATGCTCCCTACCAGTTATCTAGACCTCATCTTATAGCAGGCAATATGTACTCTTCTTTCAGTTATGGTCCACTATACTATATTTTTCAACTTTGATTGTATTAGATTGAGTTATAAGTAATTTCCATTCTGGGGAACGAATTGTAATGACAACTATTAATCATGCATGGCAATTAATAATAAATTTGGAGTACAGTAACATACCTTAATAATTTGCATGTCAATAGCAATGTACATGGTGGATTAAAGGAAAAATTTTAATCTGCTACATGATAACAAAAAGCTGCATATATTAAGAATAACAGTAAAAAAAACTTTGGAACTCAATTGGTCTATTCTACCCCACCAACCAGTTATAACCTTTTTTGATTTCTGAAATATGCCTTGATGAGGAAAACATTCTCTAATGAAAACTAGATTCTAGAGTTCGGTATTGAAGAGCTGTGTGATAAGCAGTGAAAAAATAATTGTATAAAATGGTGAGTATATAATTAATTATAATGAAATTATACTTACTTTTTTGAAGAGTAAAATTGATAAACGAAAACATCATTTATGACTCAATCTAACAACTTTTTTCCTTTACTTGAATTTGATGCTAAAATGGCAGCTGGTTAAATTTTTCATGTCCATTAAATATAAATAAATAAAAATTAATTGTTTTTGTAATTATCATTAATTCACTCTTTCAAAACCAATGAGAATCAACCCAACTTTTTTCTTCTACACACTCAAAAACATGTGACACAGGCAGTCAACATGTGAGTTGACAAAATTTTGCTCCCTTTCCTTTAAAGGCCACAATGATAACATTTATCTTAACACTCATGAGCAAAATTTTGTTAGAAAACTCCAGTCACCCTTGTTGTTTATTTTTTTATTTTTATTTTTTCAACTAAATTATCTGGACACACACTACACATATATAACAAACATCCCAAAAAGTCTATGCAGTTTACTCATTCTTTATTTTATCATTCTGTTGGATTCAAATCCATATTTGATCCCAACACACAATTCATTCAGTACTACTGTCTTTTGTTCTCTAACACCACGTAACAACCATTGTCAACCAGTGTTCATAATCTGGAAAACATTGAATTTAATTTAAATATTTGAGGTAGCAACATGAAGACTGATAACACATCAAAGAAAGCAGAGACATTGGTATTTTATATTTTTAAAATATAAATTAAAAATTGATATTTCAGACAAACCACAGGGATGTTTTTTCTATTTGATTTTTCAATTTTAAAGATCATTTTTTTTATATAGCACATGCAAAGTATTGATAATTTTCAAATAAATTTTCTGATTTGTTTTGTATTCAGCCTGATGGAAACCTGTTTCTTCAAGAATGCAGATCTGAGGAATTTTACGTTTTGTCAGATTTTAGGAAATGGATTTGCCTCAGAATTTTTCATCACCTTTTTGCATGTCTGTGTGTAGATAAATAATTCCTATTCTTGTTTATCAAATCTATTCTTAAAAAATAACATACAATTACATTTTATTCAATTACTATATATATTAGTGTATAAGATGACTTCACTTAAGTGTGAATAAATTTGAATTTTTTTGGAGAATTTCAACCACCCAGAAAAATTTAGAACTGTGTATACTTTAAATGGGTTTCCAAAAATGCATTTTTTTTAACCTCTTCAAAAAATTAATTAATATATTGAATTTCTAAATTTTATTTTAATTAAAAAAATAAAGAAAAAAAAAAATCTGATCATATAAACTTGCACTATACTTGAGTATATACAGTATATATTCACTATTATTTGCAATACTTTGCAGCCACGTAGGTGGATATTTGAGATATTTTGAGTAAAATTCTAAAGGTTTTGATGTGAACTTTTGACAAACTCTTGAATCAGTTTTCATTCAAAAAAGTTTTTCAGTAAGGGAAAGTGATAGTATTCAGTTGATAGAAGATCAGGTGAATATTACGGGTAGTGTAGAAAAAGCAAACAAAATTCTCAAATATTTTCTATATTCTTGACAGCTAACATTACTGTTAGCATTCAGTATAATTATAAAATATTTTATAATGAAACACATTTTCGAAAGGCATGATTCAATTTGTTCTAAATTCCATGCATTTTTATATATATGTAAAAAAAAAAATCTTTCTAGTGATTATTCACATCAGTGAAAATTGGAATAATTTGTGACAGGAATTTTACATGTTCATCTCCCTTCTCTATTATGTTTTCTGTTTGTTGATGTGATCACTGAAATGAAATTTATTTTGCTTACATCCAACTAGAAACTGACAATTTGTAACAGTTCAATGTCTTTGAATCTTTTGTTTGTTATTACACAAAGAGATATTGTTTTTTTAATATTAAATGATTTCTTTTTAATTGTTCTAGTGAATGTTAACAGCAAAATGTATCATTAAACAATTGATAAAACATTTTGCTTTCCTCAGTTATGAAATATTCATTTAACTTTATTAACTAGGTTTTAAAATTTACTATTTTCAGAGAATTCATTAAGTTTTTTTCACATTGAGAAAAATTTTAAAAAGTTCCCTTCCATCTTAGATGTTTACTGAGATGATGGAACAAATGATTCTTTCAAAGAAAAATGATATTTTATGTAAATGATGAAAGGTTCACATTTCTAGCTAATTTCCAATTGAATTAAATTCAGATTAATTAAATCATTCCGTACAAGATAGTTTAACCATTATATATTTGCAATGGTTTGATTGATTTTGTCTGATATTTACTTAACAGTGTATTTAATTTAATTACTTTGGAGACTATGCCACAAATTATCTTGAAATCAATTTGCTAAATTAAGACAAGATTCGCGACAGTGCCTGTTCCCATACTATACAAAATGTTACTGGGAAATTTCATATTGAAAAAAATTATTTATTTGAAACTTGGTTTTAAAGATTATAACTTTGATCCAAGACGTAACTATTCAAGATATGCATATTCGTTGAATGAAGCGTCAGCCAAAACATTTTATCATTTAACAAACCTCGAGACTCGTATCCCAAAAATATGCTTTCTTCCAGTCAACTTTGATCTTGAAAAATTTAAACCTAATGTCAGTCGTCATCTTCTGTTTTCTTAAAGTCTGTTCTTTATTGTCCACTATGTTTCTTTCACCCCAGTAACTTTTTGCATTCTAGTGTCTTTTATCGCCTTCCTTGAGGTGAAATGATTAAAAAAAAAATATTAGAAATTGAAGACGTTAGAATCAAGAAATTTCAGGAATTTAACTATCTGGGTGAGCTTATAACATACGACGGGACCCAGAAATTAGAAGGTATATATCAGAATAGCGAAAAAATGCTTTACAGAAAAAATATTAAGACAGGAATATTTTATTAGAAACAAAGAAGAGTTCTAATTGCTATGTAATATCTGAACAATTTTTCACATATTTAGTTCTACCAACAAATACTGTGGATACCATAGATGTGAGCTACGAAGAAGTTTGAAAATATCCTGGGAACTAAAAAAGGACAAAAATACATAAAATCGAAATTTCTGGAACTCATAATAAGAAAAAAGGTTTAGAAAATTTAACAATTACAAGATATATTGAAGGAAGGCAAACAAAGGGAAATAACGATTAACCTACGTAACCAGTTTGTGTGGAATGGATGGCAAAGCCGGAAAAAAAAAATGATGCTAAAAGGTCAAAAGTTGATTTTAGAGCTCACAAGGAGAGGAAGGTGTGAAGAGCCATGATCATCCACGTCCTCAAAATAGACTGCACATAAAAGAATATTTTTGCCTTTGATGTAAATCATTTTTTAAAACAGATGACGAAGAATGTGACAAAGACGCATCGGAATCAGAAAGAAGTTTTAGTTACAGAAACTAATAAAGTATTAAGTCATAGGAAAATTCTTTAGAACAAAAAAATAATGGGTTAAAATAGAATGGTAATATCTATCCTCCTATATGATAGTGAATGTTGGACAAGCTTCTAAAAGATAAAGAGAAACCCACGGCAAAAAGAAATGTGGTTCTGGAAATCTGAAGGCACATCGAATCTTCAAAAGTTTTTACAGAAACTTAGTTTCTCAATAAGTCGAAGGAAAATTTCGTTAGAAACAAAGAAAATAGTGTTGAACTGTTATGTAACATCTATCCTCCTATATGACAGTAAATAAAGAACAAAGAGAAGACTGGAACCAGTAGAAGTATGGTTTACAAGAAGATGCTGAGGATACTATAATGTGAGCATGCGAGCAAGGAAGAATTTTAAAAATTAGAAAAAGACATTTTTAATCATTCACCTGAAAAAGAAAAGAAACAATTAAAATCAGCTAAAGCGTATTAGTAACATTGAGAAAGAATATGGAAATGTTAACAAATAAGGTTTATTTCCAACAAAGATAACATAAATTTTCTAAAAATAAATGCTAGTACATATTTAACTGCACGAATATTGCAATGACCAGATACATATATTTTTTTAAATTCAATTTATAACAGTCCATACTCAGCACCTGATGATTGTGTCACATGAAACTCTGAGTCCTGTTAGCATTATTTTTAATAGATCTGTTGTATTACATCAACACTGTTTTTTATTAACACCAGCACTTTACTTATGTGCAATATATTTATATATATATATATATATATATATATATATATATATATATATAACATGTTGGTAAATTTGAATAACATTATTAGCTCTACTCAGTATTGAGCACTCTTTAAGAACAGTATTTTTGGTTATTGGAATTTTATTCCATGTGTACCAACCCTGTACTTTTGTGGGTATTTGTGTGTGTGTATATATATATATATGTATATATGTATATATCAAAATTTTACTTTTCCAGTATGTATTTTGTTCCTTCAGAATCTTCATCAAATAAATGGAGATTTCATTAAGAAAACTTGTGTTTGTAGACATAAAATATTCTTGAGTGAATTTGAACACATAACATTATTTTCAAAGATACTTTTTGTATGAAACCAGGTTTCTCTAAATAAATCTCTGCATTTTACTCGATAAAAGTTCTGAAGGAATGAAACATACGGTAAAAGATAAGTTTTTCCCATTTTGCCAGTTTATTTTATATATGTGATTATCCACAAAATACATAAAAATAAGAGATGCTATTTTTTTCTTTTAAATTAAATAAATAAAATTAATTCCTATTGTTCTTTACCACTAATTCGTTTTTCAAAACCATTTTAAGAATCAACCCATTCACTATATTTCTACACACTCAAAACATGTGACATAGCCAGCAACTGTTTTGGAGAAAATTTTGATTTTATGATCAATAATTTTTTTTCCATTTATGCTTAACACCAATTCAGCAAATTGTTGCTTTATATCTTCAAATTCCAGTCACCTTTGTTGGAAAAATTAGGTATTTTTTTACTTTGATAATAAATGGTCTTTATTGATACACATATAACAAACATCCCACAAAGAGGCGCAGATTTTTACTGAATCTTTATTTCATTAATCAGTTTTATAAAAACATTAAATTTGATCCCAACTTACTATCCAGTACTATACTGACTTTTAGAATGATATAAACACCACGCAAAAACCATTGTCAACCAAATAATTTTATTTGAAAACAAGAAATTAATTTAAATATTTCAGAAATAAATGAAATTGAAACACAAACTTATGTTAGAGACATTGGTATTTTATATTTATATATATATATATATAAAATATATATTACACACAAACACACAGGGATAAGTTTATTGAGAATGAACAGAGTTTTAAGTGTTCATTTTTTAAAACATCAATGCAAAGTATTGATTATTTTCAAACAAATCTTTCGAAATATTGTTTTGTCTACATTACGATGGAAAAACCCAATGCATAAGAATGCAGATCTGGGTAAATTTTACGTTTTGTATTTATTTAGGTTTAAAATTGCCTTGAATCTAAGAATTTTTCAATCACCTGATGTACGTATTCACAGTGTAGATAAATGAATTCCTATTAGTGTTTTTCAAATGTATTCTTAAAATAAAATAAATTATATATATATATTTTACTAAATTACTATATATACAATAATAAGGCTATAATATTGAAGGATGCTTTGAATTTTTTTGCATGAATTTCAACCACTCCAGAAAAATTTCAAGACATTGAATTAGATTAAAATGCATAATTTTAACCTCTTCAAAAAATGCATTGGCATATATATTGAACCTCTGCATGATTTATATAGAAAAAAAATAAAGAAAAAAATTTGTCTTTGTGCTATAAACTCCCCATATATATATATATATATATATATTATTGTGTGTATTTGCAATTTTGCATTCATATATGTTGGATATTTCAAAAGCTTATTTTGATTATAAAAAATATGTAGGTTTTGATGTGAATTTCTTTGACAAAACTCTTGATTCAGCTTATCAGTTTTCATTGAAAAATTTTTCAAAAATAGACAAGTGATCTATATTATTTAATAGAAACCTGTATGACGGGCAGTATATATATATATACAATATATATATATATATATTATATATATACTTCAACTGACATTACTGGTTAGCATCCAGGTGTATTATAAAATATTTGTATAACTGAAAAAACCTGTATACCAGCATCCCCCCATTCAGAAATGTCTGTCTGCATCTCTGCTTGCATGTATTTTATATATATGTAAACCCTCATCTTTTTCTATGTGATTATAAGTGTTTCAGTGAAAAATTGGAATAAATCTTGTGAGTCAGGAATTTTAGGGTTAAAATGGTTTCTTGTTTAGATATTCAGTTGTTTGTTATGGCCAATAACTTTGAAATAGTATGAATTGTACATCCAAATATAAAACAAACAAATTTGTATGAAGGCCAGTGTTTGATCTTTGTGCAATGTCATAAACAAAGAGATATTGTTTTTTTTAGATATTAAAACATTTCCTTTTTAATAGGTTCTTTGATTTAATACAAACTCATCAGTAATCAAATTCAAAAAATCATTTGCATCAAAGGTCATTGAAATGCCATTTTAGGATGGATGATTAAACATTTCTGAAATATAATTAGCCAATTTGGGAACAGGTTTTAATAGATTTGTCCACTTATTATTTAAAAACAATTGAAATTAAAAACATTCATGCAAAAAATATTTAATTTACATTTTTAATTTAATTGAAAACATCAGATGAAAAACCGTTATTCAAGCTTGATCCTTCAACTGAAAATGGACTTGATTGAACAGTTTTTTGTAGTTTTTATTGTAAGGGGGATTGGTCTGAGGACTAAAATTGGAATTGATGACTTATGATGGCAAACTAGAGTCAAAAAAAAGAAAATTGGATAAAAAATAAAAAAAGTATTTATATAAATTTTTTGTTACAAAGTTGTTGAAATTTTTTTCACATCTTTTTAATCTTTTATGAAGCCACGTTGAGGAAAACTATTAAACACTCAACATACATCTTTAAAGGTTGCTGTTTGAAATTAAGTGCATAGAACATCAGCTCATCAAAAATTTTTTCTTCAGAACTTCACGGAATCACAAAAAGTCATACCCAATTTGGTTACCATTTTTTTTTTTTTTTTTCTGCCAAACTTGATGGAGGGTGGGGGGGTGAAGATTGAATTAAGTTGGACAATCTATCTTTAGTAAATTTTGGGGAAATGCCAGCTGTGTCAAACAACCAATCAAAAATCGTCTATGTAAATGTATAAATATGGGGAACCCTCCCATTGAATATCTGTTTTAGGCCATATAGAGAGAGAGAGGTATATACACTTGTTCTTCCCTGCTTTGTGTCAGTGTAGTTTTACCAAATTAGATAAGGAGCATGAAAGTACTGTGAAAATAACTGATTTTCTACAGGATATTTTGTATCACAGAAAACTGATCAAGTATCCTTAGACCAGAAATAGGCGTGGTCTAGCAATCCCACAGCCAAATTTTAATCATTGTTCAAAATTGTTTTTTTTCCATCGGCCAAAATTTTTACGAATCACAAAGGCCATCATTTTAAATCTCTTGTGATTTTAGAGTCCAAAGGTCTTAACCAACAATTTTTATGATTTCCATGAATTTACTATTCTGTTCTGCCATCTGAAAATCATAATGTGAAAAATTTTGGAACCCTTTTTTTGAGAAAAAATTTGTGCTTTTTAAACGATTCTTCCCAAAGGATTTTTGTTTATTAAAAATGTTTTTATCCTTTTTAGAATGTAAAAATTCGGCTTTTTGAAGACGTCAGGTGGGAATTGTCCTTTAATAAAACACATTGTTTTTTTTTGGACCGTTTGAAAAATGGGCCAATTATCAGATGCCAAAATTTTTAGGACTTATTCACAAACATATTTATTTTAGAAATCTTCTTTTTAAAAACGATATTTAAATTTTTTTACATTTGATTTTCTTTAATTTGCATCGGCAAATATATTCAACAAGAATTTAATGTTTTATATTATTTATATGCAGAATTTTTTAAAGAATTTAAATCATCAATTAAAAGCATTTTTTTTTTTACCAAAATCTAATCAATTGAAAAAAAAAAACGCAAATGGCTTTAAAACATTATTTAATTAGCCAATTCGACGGCCTTGATGATTAATTGATTTTTTTTGAACACTATTATTTTTTGAAAAAAAAAATGGATGAATTTTAATGAATTACAGAATTTTAAATAGTTTCTCAATAATTATAAAATTTTAATCAGAATAATTTATAAAGATGCGGCACAAAGAATTGCTTTTAAGTTTCTTGATATAATTTTGAAGAGTATGATATTATAAAGTAAAAACTATATTTACTAATCATACAAATGGGGCCTTACTACAATCCGGCATTGATCAGCGTTAAAAAGAGAACCGAAATTTTATTCGATAATTGATAAAGAGAATTTTCGAAAATTTTTTAATGTACAAAAATGATTAGACAACGTTATATGTCTTCACAGCTTATTTAGAAATTAAAAGTCTTTTGTTCAGTAAAACTAAAAAAAAAAAAAAAAAAAGGTCTTTTTTAGTTATAAAGAAGTTTTATCAATATTTTAATTATTAATTTTAAAAGATATGTCTTGGTTTGGGAATCATATTTTATTAAATTTTGTCACAAGGTTTTATTACTGGACAAGTTACATTAAACAGTTTTATTTTGAGAAACGACCAGGTAAATATGATAGCAGTTTTTAGCTAGATTTTTTTTTTTGATATATGGGCACTTTTTGGTTTAACGCAAACGTGGAAAGGATTTTAAATTTTTTTTTCTTTTACAAATTGTACACAATTATTTCAGAAAAAAATTTTTTTAATTCGGATATACCTCCAAAGATATTTGAAATGACAACATTTCCAGAAAACTCATCCATCGCCAGGAATGAAATATACAAGATAACGTAAAGACTAGCGAACCAAAATCTCAGAATGATAGCAAAAAACATTGGAATTGAAAAAATATGATAAAAATTTTTTGATATAAAATGAAAGGAGGATATCGGACCCAAAAAAATTTGAAGAAGAAAATATAAAAAAAAGAAAAATAAGATAACTGCAATTAAAACAGAATTTAATGGCTTCCATAATATTAAGAACAAAAGTCTGCTGTAGAATTTTTTTGAAAAACTTAATTTTCTAGAAAGAGCCAAAGGAAAATCTTCAATTTACATTCTGAAGGGCAAGAAGAAAATATATTCCTCGTGATAGAATAAACAAGATAGACCGAGTCGAGAAAAAGGAGATTTTTTCAGATTATAAAGAATCTCAACATGACATAAGGAAGAGTCTTTGATATTTTTAAAAATTTTTTCATTTCAAAAAGTTTTGATAACCTTGTAGAAAATATGCTTTAGGAATTCATTACAGAGGAAATATTTTTTTCGAGGTTGTTTCATACTTTAAAAATCAGTTCGTGTGTCTTAGTTCACATTATTCTCCAGAACCTTTTTGTCATGATGTGTCTGTAAAACGATTGAGCGAAAAGGTTTTGAATTCCATTTTTTTAGAAATTTCAATTTATTTTGTAATAGTGGTCTCTCAATGGAACGAGTGAGACAATGTTTATGGATTGAGGGTATTTCCTTTTTAGTTTAATTTTAGGTTAATCGTAGAATGCCAAAAGACCACATTAGTATTTTGTTAAATAATTTGATAGTCTACAAATTAATGTTTGGATTTTGTTTTTTCAAAAAATTATTTTTTTTAAAAAAAAACCACAAGTAAAAAAAATTGTCACAAAAGAACTTAGTGTCTCGTCTTTATGAAATTGGCATGCTAATATTATATTTAATCCATGTCTTGAAAACGCCTAGAAACTATCAAAATCATAGACTAATTTTATAGCAAAAAAAACTAGGTTGAATCATAAAAACTGTGGAAAAGAAATTTTAATTAGCTAAAAACATTTTCAGAGTTTAATGATTTATTTTTACAGTTTTTTTCCATCCCTTCAGGACTTTAGAATCATGATACCCATTTCAACAGGAAAAAGGATAAACCTGATTTCTTTCAAAATTTTAAAGATGAAAGATCCAGACATTTAGGAAATTTCAATGTTTATTATTCAGGAAAAAAATAAAAAAAATGATTTTTGAATTCAATATTATTGTTTATTTATAGAAGGAAATTTTAAACATGAAAATGTAGAGCAAGGAACTTTGTTTCAGTTTAACTCCACAGAAAATTTAAAAAAACAATCCTATGTATTTTCACAATTTTTCATGTATATATCGCCCCATATTTACCAAAGATATTGAGAATAACTGGATTATATTTACCTTTCTAGATATGATTGACATTGCATTGAAATGATTTGAAGAAAATCATGGAATTGAAAGCAAGAAGTATCAATTCAAAAAACATTTTTTATAAAAGAAAATCGAAGTCCGAAATATTGTATTAGCCAACATCAGATTTTTCCAACAAACCTAAATTTCTACTAGATTTTGAAAGAAAGTCCAACAAAAGTTCGAAAAAAATTCTTTAAAGAATTTAGATATGACAATTGGTTGTTCATAAAAATACGTAATAAAAAAGAAATTTTCTAAAATTGTTCTGATGAGATTTTAAAAGGATTACTAAATATAATGTAAAGAATAAATTTAATTAGGTGGATCGTTTTCTATTGAAAACGTAGAATCAACCGTATTTTCATTCAATAAAAGGCGCAATTATATGATGAATTGATGTCTCTTCCGCCAATACAATTTTTAATTCCAAAAAATTTAAAACGCCATGAAATATAATGAAAATTACCAGAACAGATTTAATAATAGATTCTTTTACAGTCGAAAGCTAAATCATCATTTTGTGGAAACAATAACAAGCTTTTTACAGAATTGATTTTCTTCAATTCAACAATCTCTTCGATTATCAAAGATCTCTAAATAGATAACTAGTTTTTTTTTAAGACACATTTCGTAGCAATAGAAAAAATAAAGAAAAAGACAAATTGAAAACTTATAAATATGCAAGATAGATTCTGCAGGGAATTTTTTCTAGTTTTTATTTCCTCCTGAATTTTTAACAGCAGGCCAAGTAATAGAATAAAAAGCAGTTTTTTTGACTATTTGGGATCGGGTTTTGCCAATTAATTCTGGTGAGAGATTCTCTTTATGTCATTAAAAAAAAAAAAAAAAATGTTCAAGAGAAAAAAGAATTCAAAAAACAGTTCAGAAAATTTAAAAACAATTTTAAGATTTTAATGATTGTCGCTAAACCATTCAAAAAATTCTGGTTTATGTTCCATTCTAGGGTAAATAGGAGTTAGAACGAAATAAAAATTCTGAATCCCAATTTAGAGTAATGTTGAGATGAAAACTATGGAATTATCCTAAAAGTTCAGATTTCTCTTTTCCGTTTTTACTAACAAACTTCTTACTGTCGAAGAGTTTATGGTTTTCATAAATTTGGTGAAACAAGGAAAAAAGAAAGTTTTATCAAAAGAAAAAAACAATTTGAATTCTGTAGAAAGCAATTTAATCACGTCGTTTTGTCAAATCGAAATTCCATAAAAAAGCTACAAAAAAAAAAAAAAAATCAGGCATTTGAAGGATGAAAAAAAAATTTAGATTTTTCAAGTTTTTTGCACAAAAAGAACAATCAAATGAGGATTTTAAAATATTTTTGAATTTAAAAAAACCAAATCACCAGATTCCAAATTTCTTAGATTTTACTTTAAATTTACTGTAATGGGAAAAGATTTAGAACAAAAATAAGGAAAGGTGATCAAAATATTTAAAAGAAAAGACCCTTTTATTTGTTTCAAAAATGGTTGCCAAAAAATTAAAAAAGCTTTTGAAGGTTTTAACAAACAGAGAATTTATTTTTTTGATATATTATGGCATAAATAAGAAGACAATCAAGATAAATCAATTCTGAATTTTGTAACTTGCATCAACAGATAAAAGAAACAGTAAATTAAGTGATTATCTAATGGTTAAGAACGGGGAATATCAGATTATAAAATCACCAGATTTTGATAAAACAAATTTTTTATAAAGCGATTAAGTCGTTTAATAAATATTCAAAGAAAATTTAAATTATCGTTATGATGTCTTTGGAAATAAGTAAAAGCCAGTTACATCTTTTCCATTGGGAATGATTTTTCTCTTAAAGTGGAAGAATCACAAACAAAGAAAAAAAATTAAATTAACTGAATTTTTTTAATTCTATGCTTTTTTGGGACAACCCATTATCTTGATAGTTTTACAGATGTTACTGATTTTTGGTTCCTGAAACTTAGTTAAAGGATTGAAAATACATATGTATTTTTTTATATCGCACAAGAGTATAAAATACAAAAAAATTTTAACTGTTGTGCATTTCAGCATTACGACAGATATCCCCATTGGTCCAATACACCATCCAAGTGGATTTATAAAGTTTTGAGAAAAGAAAACATTTCTTCAAAAACATATTTATTTCGGTGACGAGCTTATTACCTGTTTGACCAATTTTTTATAAAAAGACTATTTCATGATCCAGAAAACATTTTGATTTTGGAATTTTTAATTTATTTATGGTTTGTTTTTTTTTGGAGTTGAAAAATTTATTCGGTCCAGTTGGGATGATAATGATATGCCTGCAGAGCGGTTTTATTATATATATCCCAGGTTGTAGTATAGTCCAATCAATTGGGAAGATATGTATAAAAAATAAAAATGTCTTGATATATATAATATATATGTATATAAATATGTATATATAAAATGTATATATATGAAAATACATCATAAACAAATATATTATATATTTATATATATTTATACAAATTATATATAGATAAATATGTGTATATATATATGTGTGTATATTTATATATATTTATGTGTGTATATATGTTAAATATTTTTATATATATATATATGTATTGTTTTGAATATATTAAAATTATATGTATGTATATATAAAATGCAATGTATATATATCTCTACTTATTATAAAACCCAGGTTGATGTGTGTGTGTGTGTGTCTGTACGTTTATATATTGGATCGGATTTTACATTTTTTCAAACTGATTTCAAAAAAAACTTCACAGGACTACGTAAAATTACCTTTCATGGTGGTTCTGATAGTGCCAAAATTGGAAAAACACAATTGTTTTTGCAATAAAAAATCATTTTTTGAAAAACACGATTCTGTCACCAGAATGAAAGGGGGACAAACTCATATCGAGTTATACTTATTATAAAAACCCAGGTTGTTTTGTGTGTCTGTGTTCGTTTATATATGGGTGTCGGTGTTTTTTATATGGTTTTTTCAACCGATTTCAACAAAACTTCACTTTTTTGGCAGGTTGTGTTTCTTATTGTCTTGCACACTTTTTTCTTTATTTTTACATTCAGAATGCTTTAAAAATTCCATTTACAAGACAATTGTTTATCTAAAAAATTCTATTCAATTGGTAGACTCATAACGATTGAAAACAATGTTTTTGTTTGAGTTTGGGTTTGACCAATTCGAAAAAAAAAAAAAAAAAAATTAAGACATGCGTGTCCGTCAACCTTAAACAATAATCTTTGTCAATTTTATTTTTCAGTCTTTATGATGGTCGATACTTGATTATCTCTTTACTGTTACATCCTTTGGGCAAACGCTGATTCTATTAGGCTAGTATATATATATATATATATATATATGCCTTTAAATACATACATATATATACATACATACATACATACATATATACTAAGATATACATATATATGTATGTATATATAATTACACACATGTATATATATATATATGCAAATACCCAATACGCATATATTTAAATACATGCATATAATGTGTTTTAATTAATTTTGTGGAAATAATTTTAATATGATTAATGTTTAAGCTTCCGATGATTTTTTCTTTTTCTTTCAGATTTAACAACTGAAATCTTTTACATTTTTAACCTTGGAAATATTAACAATGAAACAACGTGTTGAAGTTATTAAAGTTTATTTAAAAAAGTGGACATTTTAAACAAAAAATGCTGCAAAATGTATTTCACCATTTTGTTGATCAAGATAATCGACAACCTGGGACTGCAATTGTAAATGATGTAATGTTGTGAAGAGGTTTAATTCTTGCACTGGATGACGACTAAAGGTTTCTGAAGTTTTGTCATCATTCTAATCTGCAGCTGTTTTATTTTAAATTTTAATGGTGTAAATGAGCATGTTTTCATATCTTCCACTGACCCATGTTGTTTGAATTTACGAACAAGTTTTCTAATGCACATTTGAAACTTTAATACATTGTTTGATTATTAATCTTTCCGTGGTTTAAATTGCCAAAGTCTTAAGTTGTTAAATCTGAAAGAAAAACATTATTAAACACTTAAACTTAATTAACAATTTAAAATTGGTCTAAGTTATCGAACCCACTTATACGCATACACACACACACACACACGTGTATATATTTATGTATATACACAGACATTTATATACACAATATATATATACTCATATATATACTCACATACATACACTCACATATATACATATGTCAATATATATATATATATATATATATATATATATATATATATATATATCCACAAATTTTTTTAGTAGATAATTAATTTGATTTTTTTTTACAAAATAACAGCATACCAGCAAAATCAAATGAGTTCAAATACCCCTTAAGGAACTGTGTTCCTAATCCCACCAAATTCATAAGTAATTACATCAGTCACATGACTATATGCCTATCCGGACTTCTTATGTTGCACCTATCTGACCACTGCTCCATTAGAATCCATTTAAACACATACTGAAACATACTAGTATAAAATACAAATATAATAACCTCATCCACATGTAAAAAAAAAGATTAAAAATTATGGAAACATTAATAATAAAAAAGAAAAATCTAACAGTAACACTAAATAATATTAACTACGAACATGGCCTCAATGTGCTGTGTTTGAAAAATAAAACATCCCTATAATTCTAGAAACATACACACCAACCATACACCCAATTAAAAATCAAAAATAAAATCATCCTTGATAATGGCTAAAAATATAGCCGAAATTGCTCAGAATTATAGAACATTTGGACAGTTTCTACACGCTCTGTGTCCAGATAAAAAACACTTCTTTGAACAAAAGAAAAATTAAATAAGAAGCTTTATCATAGTACCTTGTCTGTCGTCTTTAATGAAACATGTATAAACGAAGGATTGCTGCCTAAGTACACAATACACACACGCATCCAAGTTTAGGAGTGTAGTGTAGACGGAATAAAATTCCAATAACCAAAAACACTATATAAACATTAAAGACCTTCATATTGTGAAAATGATCAGTCAATATCATTTTTTGTCCTTTTGTTTTATTCCAGTTGGCTTTTACAAGGTGCTCTTCCAATCAATCAGTTAGACAGTGATAGTGGAATATTTTTTAAGGGTACTGATTTACCGTTATCACTTGGTTATTGTCTCCCTTTTACCGTCGATTTTCCTCAGTAGAAGACAATCTCAGCCCTTTAAATGAATGCACTCGCAAAAATGGAGTGACTTGATTTACGTCAAGTGATGCACGAGGATAGTCTTCTTGAGGTTAGTTCAACTTCTTTTATGTTCAGAAAGAAACACTGTTTTTTTTTGTTTTGTTTTTTATATTTAACGCTTTCATGTAATTATTCTCGCTACAGTGTTACGCTGTTATTTTTACTCTTGCGAAATTGAACGGTGAATATACACTACAGTGAGAAAACGCCTCTTTCATTTTTCTAAAGTTATTTCACTATTAATATTCATTTTAGAGGATTTTAAATTAGCTCCCTTTTTCCCCTCCTTGGTTAGGCCAGAAATGTTAGCAAATAGCGGGGTTTTACGAATCGAAAATAATTGAAAAAGAAATTATATCCGTACAAACTACAAAGATATCGCTATGGACATTTTAAAATTAAAAAAAATAGTTTGAATATATTCATTGAAATATGGAAGACAGTAAAAAGATAAATAACAATCATTTTTTTCCGAGTACAACTAGCTATGCCGTTGGCGTTAATGCAATCAATACTAGCGCTACTGAAGAAAAAATAAAATATTAATTCTGTTAGTGTTAGTAGAATGTATCTCCTGTGTGTCGGTAGGTGATGTTAAAAACCCGAATTTAAATGAAAAATTTAATTCTCAATCAAATTCAAGTTTTACCCACATACGATCTTATATTTATATATTTAAATTACAATTTAAATATATTAAAATATTACACAAGAAAACTAACACTGCCGATTTTGTTCTCGGCTTCTTCGTAAAAAAAAAGCAATAACCAAACTACTCAAAGAAGCAGACGATCTTAAAATTATTGGAGAACAACCATAATGCAAAGTTCACAGATAAATTTTTATTCCTTAAAATAAATAAATTACATGCATATTGTTCCTTATGCAGAATAGTAACGAAAAGAATAAACAAAAATAAAACATTTACTTACATGAATATTGAATGTGTCTAAGAGTCTAATGTATCATTCTACACAAGCAGACAACTTGATAACATATAGGAAAACTCTACGCCTAACCAAGTCTAAGCTTTAAATTTAAATTTTTAAAATGTATATATTTTTTAAATCATTTTTAAAATTGTTTTTTAAAATAGTGAACGAGGTAAAATCGTCTTCCCGCAGCGAACGACTCTCCAAAAAAAATTGACTCTCAGAGTCAACAAATCAAATGCAATAATTCCACTTTAGGAATTAATATATTTTTTTTTAGTTTCTTGTATTCTACAATCAGCTGTAAAAATTTTCTTCAAAGTTTTTCAAATATAAACATATCTTAGCTACGGAATTCTACCGAAGCTAATAAAACTTTCTCTTCAAAGTTTCTCAAATATAAACAAATCTTAGCTACGGAATTCTACTGAAGCTAATGAAATTTTCTATAGAGTCGTCCGAAACGAAAAACTCCCCATCCCGCTAAATAAAGTTGGGCATCATTAATGTTATTGTTATAAATCTATAAAATAAAGTGCTTCGACACAGTAAGTCGAAGGTTCAAAGTAGCATGCTATTTTACGTGATAACTAAGTGAAGTCAGTTCATCACGGAGCCAGAATTTTAGAGTCTTTCTTTACTCATCAAGAAAAATTTTCTGACTGTATAAAGGTAAATAATTCGATATTGTAAGTCAAATTATTAAAGGTAACACTTCATTTTACGTGGCTAACTAAATCAGTTAACCACGGAGCCAGAATAATAAAAAACGTCTTAAACGACCGAGGATAAATATCTGACTGAGGAACAATTCCTCTGATAAAAAAGGAGTCGTCTGTAGCTTCCAATTCCATGAAAAAGAGCGGCAACAAAAATTATCGTCTGTTTTGCCATCAGACGTATATTATACAAAATATCAATACATCATAATATTTCACCACTGAAGTTATTGGAAATATGTCTTCTCATTTTATTAATATTCTAAATTTCTTTAAATAAAAAATTTCCAAACTACACTACAGACTTCCTAAAAAAAAAAAAAAAAACGCAAAACATATTTTAAACAAAGAAAATGTCTTCTTTGACGGTAAATTTGGTTATGCTTGAAAGGTAATAACCTAAAAAAGTTAATTGGTATTAAAAGAAAAATCGATTTCTATGTCTGCATAGTTTGTTTTTTATGTATTTAATTTCTCGGCACGGTTTCTTATCGACTCACCATTATAGACGTAAGAAGAGATTTTTAAATTTGTTCTTTACATTTTTCCTTTACGTTACGACGTTTATAAATCTCTTTAAAATTCAGTGTTTATCCTATAGATGAGTTTTTACGTGATTATAGTAATTTTAAGGATTAATTAACTAGATTTTGTAAACGTAATGTTTACATTTTTTGCTTAAAACATAATGGAAATAACGTTTATTTACGCATGTTAAACAACTCAAATTTTTTGCATGTAACCCCTATCTTAAAAAAACGTGCCAAAGCTTAAAAAATAATCAAATATGAAACACCGGTACAATAAGTAAGAAAATAGTATTTATGTTTAAAAAATAATTGGTAAAATTGCTGATTAAAACCCAGTAACCAATTTTAAAAAAAGCATTTCTGATGTTAAAAAAAAAAAAAAAAGTCTGAATAATCCAAAAACAGCATTAAAAATTTGCAGAAACCTGCTGTTTAGGAGATATCAACATTTGGTCATTTGTGTCTCAACTACAGCTCGACCAACATTGGCTTTCGTTAGTGCACGAAAAGATTTAATGGCCTAGAGACTAATTTTAATAAAAGGCATCATTCATGGTGTAAAAAAGTCTGATTATTCAAAAACATAGCAGTAAAAATTTGTGGAAATCTACCGCAAACTTATTTGGGTCCTGGGTACAGCATGGCCACCCTTATGGGACTAGATTACTGCACTCTGGACTCCTTGATTACTGCATGCTATTACCTCCTCGATCCAGGCCAGCCCACAGTAATCAAGGCAAATAAACCAGGCCTAACCCCGTGCACAAATAAAAAAAATCCTACTAGGATTGTCACTATCTTCTAATCTAAATGTTTCTGCATATTTTTAATGCTATTTTTGGAATATCCAGAAATGATGCTTCTTTTTTAAATTGGTTTCTGGGTTCTAATCTGCAGTTCCCTTGATGCCAGCATGTAGTAAGCAAGGCACATAAATACAGCCTAACTTTCAAGCATCCATTGAGGCCAGCGCACAAATAAGACCCAACTAAGTTTGTCAATATCTCTTAAATGGTAGGTTTCTGCAAATTTTTAATGCTGTTTTTGGATTATTCAGGCTTTTTATTGCTAGAAATGATGCATCTTTTGCAAATTGGTTTCAGTGTCCTAATCTGCAATTTTACCAAATAATTTATTTTTAACCTTGTGTAGCCAATAGTTTAAGAATATGTGGTAATTTTTTGCATTCTATACACTTACTTTAGTAGAAAGAATAATTTGATTTTTATATTATTACTGTTTTTTTCTTTTTGTTAAATGGTGATACTTTTGAGTTTAATACATTGCTTTTAATTTTTATTATTTTCTTACTTGTCTAATATCATAAAATTTTTCATTTCTGAACATTAACTGGATGAAGATCACACTGAAAAATTATAAGTAATTCTTTAATAAATATTAAGAATAGCAAAAAATTGAATGTAAAATGTTTCTTCCCAATTTGAAAGAAAATATTGTTTTAGTAAATTATGCAAGGACCAAGCACTCAACACTTTTTTAGTTTTATTGAATTTTGATAAGGTTTTTCTATGAATTTTCAGTATGTTCATTTTTTTTTTGCTAAAATAAAATCTTAAGGGATTTTTCTTTATTAATGGGGGAAAAAATTGCCCTTCCCTAAGTAACAAGTACACAGGACATATCAAGACAGGCTGAAACAGATGCCTCAATATTTCCACAAAGTTTTCTTATAAAATAAGTTATTCAGTATACAATTAATTCATTAATAAATTAGTAGTAAAAAATTTCATTTGAATTGAATAGTTCCCTAACTTTTGTCAATTTTTTTCAAAGGAGGTAGTGATTTTTTGCTTTCATTTCAGAAAAAAGACATCCATTTTGGAGATACCTAGTTCCTCTAACAAAAATCTTATATCTTGTTGAAAAATATTAATTAGAAATTTTAAATGTGAGTTCTTATGTTTTTTTTTTTTTTAACTTTCAAAACAAACGTGAGCCTAAATTTGCATCCTCAAAGAAAAATAAACACTTTTAGTTCATGAATGAATTCAAAATTCTCCCTTCAATCAGCAAAAATCAAGACTACATGAAATTAAGCATATTACTAGATTGGCAAATAAGTCTAACAGTTTTACTGTTGAACTTAGCTGGATGCAATTGCCACTTCTACTCTAATAGTTTCTTTTCTTGCTTCTCTGATAACTACAATCTTCAAAAAATTCAGCTCAAAGTCAATTTCCATCTTTTGTCTTCTTAAACCCTGTTCCTCTTTTTGTTCTTTCCTTAATCCTTCCCATTAAAGTCTTCTCCTTCACTTCTTGAGTTCTAGTGACATTGTCACCTTGCATAGGGTAAAAGAATTAAAAAAAAAAAGAAAAAACATTCTATCACATGAAGAATGTAAGTTAATATATTTGATTTTTTACTGAAAAGGATTATTTTTGATATTTGATGAAATAAGTTTTGTTGCATAAAAATTTAGGAAGCAAATTATTGTTTTCAAAATTAAAAAAAAAAATTCCTATAGCTTACACCTGAGGGAAGTATTGGCACAATCAGAAAGACTTCTACATGGAAGACAATTGCAAAATATTTCAGTGGATCACATGCAGACATCAGAAATCAGTGCACTATTTAATCTAAAAAAAAGAAAAACATCTATATTTTAAGTAATCTACTACTGGAACATATTTTGGATTTGTGCAGTTCTCTTCATCTTCAATTTTATAAAGATTTGGTCTTTGAACTGCACATGGCAATTGTCTAAGCTACTTGATTATGTTCATACATACAATAGTAACTTGTAATATATTGTTTAATTCTTCTATAAATTCTGTAGAAAGTAATGTTTGAGAAATATACATTTATTTTTTCTTTCAATCAGTGCATGTTAGCTACAACATAGCTAGTGTGAGAATAAAAGTAGAAATATTTACAAGTCTGCACACCCATAGTTAAAAACAACAACCCATTAACAGTTGTATAATGGTTTTTTTTTATTATTTTAAGAATAGTTGCAGGGAATATTTTCCCAGTATTTTTGTATATTTATTGAAGGACAAAGTTTTTAAGAAAGATATCCTAGAGTGAACTGGATCTAACTAACGACTTTATCCACTGTGCCATGTGTTCTTGAGGACACATGGCACAGTGGATAAAGGTGTTAATTAGATCCAGTGGCAGGACCCAAAGAGTGTGAGTTCAATACCTGGTTAAGGCAGTGGAGAACTTTCAGAGGGGAATTAACAGGAGATAACTGACATCCATTAGACATAGCACTAGAACAGGCTACCCCAGTGAGCAAAATAAAGTGTTCAGCTCGATATTCCAACCACCTGAAGAAGGCCGAAGCATACAATGGCCAAAACGTTGTGATAAACATGGCGACAAAGATGAGGACAATAGTTCAAATAATGTAAATAGTGAGGTCTAAAGAATGTTAATCTACAAAATTATTCCTTCAAAAAGTTTTTATAAGTAGACCAGTTTATTTAAGTAGTGCCTATCTCTTTATGGCATGTTAGCCATGTTTTGTTTTTTTTAATAAGCACTTTTGTCAATCTTCACTCAAAAGTTGATGTTAATTCACTGCTCCAAATAGGTTTCACTTTTATTATGCCAGTAGTATTATATGGAGATCTACAATTTTCTCTATTGCTTGGCAAAGAATGATTCCTCTGGCTTGTATCTAAAGAAAGTGGAAGTTGGAACCTGTCTTGAGATGCTCTTGTACAAATCATAGCCTGACTCATTACTCCACTGACATAATTTGGATATGTCCAGGAATTATCTCACCTTGTGTGTCTACACATGTTGTAACAATAGAAGCTTCAGTATCCTGCTTCATCAATAAAGTATGTTCTTACATAGCCTTAAATTTAATGTGAACTTCAGTTAAACTAATGTTATCATTAGATAAATAAAAAAAATATTGTCTATCAGTAGAAATTTCTGTCTTTTCTTATATTTGCTGAGAAATAGTGTTCATATAAGACAATACTCTGTATAGAAATACAATGTATAAAACAGTTTAAATAAAGCTATTTACAGAGATACTTACAATTGAAGTGTGATTGTAAGTAACTGAATCAAACTAATAAACAGCATCAAAGTACTATCATTTCAAACTTTATTGAATATACATAGTTATTCTTCAGTGAACAAGACCTGTGAATTTATAAAACAAATTTTTGTTCATTTTTATAAATAAAATTTCTTCTCTTGCAGATTTAGTAGCATTAACAGAGAAAACCAACAGAAAAAATGGATGTTATTTTGTGAAAAGACATTACGAAAAAAGAATGTGCAAAAGTCGGATTGATTGGGGTTAAATTAAAAATTTTATCAAAATCATGTCTTCAACTAAAAAAACAAAAGAATTAATTTGTGCTGTGTGTGATGCCACATTTTTTAGAAGGAGCAGCCTTGAAAAGCATGTTCGATTACATACCGGGGAGAAGCCCTATAAATGTGATGTTTGCGATTATTCAACAATAAAGCAATATACCCTCAATCGACATAAACGGAAACATTTGGAACAGAAACCATTTAAATGTAAAGTTTGTCCTTCATCATTTTCAACTTCATATGACCTCACATTGCATATCCGCAGGCATACAGGGGAAACACCGTTTCAGTGTTCAGTGTGTGATTCAGCATTTTCACAATCTTCGAGTCTTACACGACACATGCGCAAACATACTGGAGAGACACCATTTGAGTGTTCCGTGTGTCATTCTGCATTTTCTCAGTCATCAACTCTCAAAAGTCATATGCGCACACATACAGGAGAAACACCATTTCAGTGTTCAGTGTGTGATGCAGCATTTTCTCAATCTTCAAATCTTAAACGTCATATGCGCAAATATACTGGAGAGACACCATTTAAGTGCTCAATATGTGATTCTGCATTTTCTCAAGCTTCTCATCTCAAAAGACATATGCGCAAACATACTGGAGAAACACCATTTAAATGTTCAGTGTGTGATTCTGCATTCTCTCAGTCCTCAAATCTCACACGTCATATGCGCACACATACAGAAGAGACACCTTTTCACTGTTTGTTGTGTGACTCAGCATTTTCAGATTCTTCAAATCTTAAAACTCACATGCGTAAACATACAGGATAGAGGGAGTTTTTATGTTTGCATGATTCAGCATGTTCTCATTTGTAAAATCTCCAAACAAATATGCACACATACATCATTTTTCAGTGTTTGTTGTTTTGTTTTGCATTTTCTAAATCCTCATATCTCAAAACTCATATACAGATTCATACTGGAAAGAAATGGTTCAGCTATGAAAATAGTTATTTTGTATTTTCTCAGTCTCAAGAGTCAGGATCACCGAAGTTAAGCAACACTGTGACTGGTCTGTACCTAAATGGGTGACAGGTTGGGTATACCAGGTGCTGTAAGTTTGAATGTGTCATAGAGTAATAGATATTAATTCAGAATTGGAAATTGGAGAGCTGAGTTACAATTTCATTTGGGTTTGGAATTATGCCCACATATTTTGGGGAAATGTATGAGTCCACATCTTCTCACCTGCAGCTATGGGTTAATTAGTAGGACTTCTACCAGTAAATCATGATTATCTAAAAAAATTCTTTCAATCTAAATATATTAATAACCTGGAAAAGGTTGACAAGCCATAAAGAACAAATCAGTCAAGAGACAGGAACATATGATCACCAAAGTTAAGCAATATCAAAGCAGGGCAGTACCTTGATGGGTGATCCCCTGAGAATAGCAGGTGCCGTAAGCTTGGATGTTCAAGTGGTGTAATGAATAACAGCTTGGAATTGGAAGTTGGAGAGCCAATTTTCAATTCCAGGTGGGTTTGTTATATTCACATGTGCGATAAATACCCTTGGGAAAAGGTATGAATTTACTTCTTCCCACAGTTTTGAGTTAATTAGTAGACATTATTATCTCCCAAAATTGTTACAATCTGAAAAATATTTTCTGGCTTTAAATAACCTGCAAAAGTTGATAAGCTGTGAAAAAAAATAGTAAATCAAGAGAGAGAAAGACAGTCTCATTTCCACCATTTTTCTTATTTGTTTTATTATTTTATTTTTAGCAAGACTAGGATCTTTTTCACTCTGAGTTGATATGTGAAAAATGAAAATGTAATCTAAAATTGCATGCAATAACTTTCAACATTAGATTCTATGAATAACCTGAATATGCAATTGCCTTGCATTTTAATAGTAAAATCTCAAGTATGGTTCCAGTAACTGAACCTGTTTTTCATTTACTTAATGTTGCAAACATTTTAGATATTCTGTTTTGAATAGAGATGTATATTTTATGAGAAAAAAGGAAGCTTTTTTTATTATTATTTTACTCATGAAGAAAAATGCTGACAGAAAATATGTTCACTAATATGCTTATGGGGTCAATCCATTTCAGCACTAACAGGTACACCATACCAACACCAGGGTAGCCAAAACTAATTACTTTGCTAAGCAAAGATAATCTCGGTTTTAAAATCCGTACTAATCTATGTAATGTGACAGACATTGATATAACACCTCCTTTATCTTCCTCACTTATCCAATGATGCTCGCTACCAGTTATCTAGACCTCATCTTATAGCAGGCAATATGTACTCTTCTTTCAGTTATGATCCTCTATACCATATTTTTCCTCTCTCTCCTTTGGTTGTATTAGATTGAGTCATAAATAATTTCCATTCTGAGGAACCAATTGTAATGATGAATATATCCTCCTAACTACTAAGTGTGCATAGAAATTTAAATTTGGAGGACAGTAACATACCTTAATAATTTGCACAGCAGTAGCAATGTACATGGTGGATTAAAGAAAAAAATGTTAATTTCTTTCCTTTGTATTTTATTAAACTTAAAATAGTTTCATCATACAGTAAGAATAACACTAAAAAACAACTTTGGAACACAACTGGTCTGTTCTACTCCACCAACCATATTTGTTTGACCTAGTACTAACCATTTATTAACCTTTTTTTTGATTGCTGAAAAATGCTTTGATGAGGAAAACATTCTCTAATAAAAAACCGATTTTAAGAGTTCAAATTTTTTCACATCAAAACCTGCAGAACTTTACTCAACAGTTACCAAAAAACTGCCTGATAAGTAGCGAAAAAGTCATTGCAAATAATGGTGAAGATATAATCAAATAAAAAGGAATTGTACTTTCTTTTCTTTTCTTTTTTTTTTAAGAACAAAATGGATAAACAAAAACATCATTTATGACTCAAGCTAACAACTTTCTTCTCTTACTTGAGTTTGATGTTAAGAGGATAGCTGGTTAAATTTGTTGTGTCCATAAAAAAATAATATGCTGTCACTTTGTTGTGTCCATTAAAAATAAATAAATAAATAAATAAAAATGAATTATACTGCCACAAATTATTATAATAAATTATAGTAATTATCATTATTTCACTCTTTCTAAACTCTTTTCCTCTACATGCACAAAAACATGTGATACCATCACAATTAGACAAGCAGTAAACATGTGGGTTGACAAAATTTTGGCTTCTTTCCTTTACCGGCCACAATGGTAACATTTTTCTTTTAATACTCATAAACAGAATTTGAGGTAAGAAAGCTACAGACACTTTTTTTTTTTTTTTTTTTTTCAACTAAATATCTGAACACTCACTACACATATAAAAAATGTACAAGAAAGACTACAACTTACTCATGCTTTATCCTATCATTCTGTCACATTGTGATCCAAATTTGATCCCAACTCACAGTTTACTCAGTCTTTTGTGTCTAACTCCAGATAATAAATAATACTTGTTTTATTGTTTCTATCTTTTTTGTTAGAAAGTAACAAAAATATTTGAATATTTCACCGAGTATGAGAATCTAGAAAGAGAATGAGCAGAATTCAATCTAGAAGGAAAAATGCTCTCAATTCAAGAGAAAATTATCTAAAATGGCTTCTACTGGAGACAATGACTTTTTTCTATAACTCTTATTTCTAGTTTAAAGAAAAGAAATCCTAGTTACATTAGGAATTCTCTCAAAGAATTTGGAAATTTTCTGAACACTTGTACTTGAAAATCTTCCATTACAAAAGAATATTGCTGATAGTAATTTATTAACATGAAAATAAACTCTCATTTTCTCCAAGAATATCATCCCTGGTAAGTGTAAATGTTTCTCTACTTCCAAATGAGCATCATAGATGTCAAATGATTTTTTTTTTAAAAAAAGCCTACATAAAAACCAACAAGCCAACTTGCATGTGGGCAATAGTTAATAAGCAAGTTAGGTTTACTATTGCTATTGAACAGTGAGTTCCATCTTCACTGAGTGCCTCCTACTTGTGCCAATCTAAACTTTATAAACAACAAGGTCTTAGTGGTATGATGGCATGAAGCTGTTTTTATCACTTATATATGTATATATATAAACAAAGGAAAAGAAGATACAGAATATAATATACTTCAAAGTAAATTGCTGTCTAAATTTCTGGAATGAGGAGTTATTATTATTATTTACATTTGGATAAATGTCCTCATCCTCATTGTCATTATCACAAGAATTCAGCTGTTTTGCTCTTCAGCCTCCTTCAGGTGTCTACTGATTCAAGTAATTTCAAACTGAACTTTTTATACAATCAGTGGGAGTAGATTGTTTTTGTTCCACAGTCAATGTCTAGGGACATTTCGTCTTGTTTAGCATTACTCAGTTATTTCTTACCCTGTTACCATTATCTAAGCCTATGCTTGGCCCAGTGAATGAATGAACTCTGCAATTCACAAACCTATTTAATCTATTCGGCTATCACAAATAGTTAAAATTTTATGGAAATTATTGATTAATATATTTAGACCTCTTAAATATCATTTCAAATAATAAATACTTTTCCTGTGTAGATTCTCAAGGATTCAGTCCTTACTTGAAATCATCTATCCTTGATGTACTTTTGTCAGACATTACCAATCCATTGTTACTTCAGGCACTACTTTATTGGTGGTAAGACCATTACATTTTTTGTATATTTCAGACAATAATATGTATTCTAAACATGAAAACATGTATAATTCTCATTACCCTAATACTAAATCCTTAGCTGATAGAACATTGATGTCTTTATTCAACATTTTAGCAACACATGATTATTGATATATATCACATTACCTGTAAGCCTATGGATAGCATAGCAGGAACACAAGCATTTACGTGCCAGACGTATTATTTGCAACCTAGTTCACGTGTTTTGTCAGGTAAGTAATACTAATAGACTTGAATGTTGACTAGTGGCACCAGCATGAATATGGATGAGTAGAAATGGGCCCAGATGTGTGAAAATAACATCTCAGCTAAGGAAATAAAACAAAATTAAAACTGAAGAGAGAACTGAAAGAATGAATTTAAGTACCACAAACTCAGTTATACAGGCATTTGTTGCTTTTTTAAAAAAATTATTTCTGTGTGATTTGTAATTCAAACTAATGTAATCAAGAATATTGCACTGTAATAATTAATTAGGTATACCCACTTTTCATGGCAGAACATTTGACATCTAAGTAACAAATAAAAACTATGAAACCTTAAAACATTTTTCATGGTCATTTTTTTTTACTACTCATAAGCTGAGTGAATGGTAGAGCGGGGATCTGATATAAATATTACTTCTAGATTTTAGGTAGAATTGGAATTATTTGCATTTAAGAATGTTGTTTACTTTGTGAAAACTAGCTACCACCATGGACTTTCTTTAAAAGAATGTATTTTAAATACCTTTGAACTTAAATTTTGGTTCTATTAAGCTAATCTGATGTAAAATAAAACTTAATTTCCATATAAACATTGTTGCAGAACACTAGTGTGTTTAGGTAAAAATATTAGTCACCATTATGTTGTGGGAATCAACACTTTGGATAGTAAATATTTATGGTATCCTTCAAACAATATTGGCAGACTCACAGGGAGTTCAGGTAAAAATGAGTATCACAAAACTGTAAATATAAAACAAACGATAATGCATGTATTAACAAAAAGGAAATACAGGTGTAGACAATTGTAACAAAAGCAAAAAAGAGAAAACATCAAAACAAGTTATAATAAAAATGCATGTATGTCTAGGCATACATGTGAGAGTACAAAAATCAAGTGAAAGAAAACCATGAAAATGAACATATCCCAGTGGGAGACACTTTAACCATGTGACTACATCTGAAAGCAAGAGTTGAAAAGACCAAAAAGAGGATGAATGAGAATATCATTACTTATTTATAGCCTTAAAGAGTGCCAAGCAGCATTTTGGCAAAGCCAAATGAGATAACTCACGACCTTTTATTTAGGCATTTTTAGTACTATGGCACATTTTTTGTCACTCCTGTAACTACCATTGTACATAAAAAAAATGTAAACAACAAATTTAAAAAAAACTTTAAAATTCAATATTTGTTCTACGAATGCATTTTGAAATCTGTTATTAAATTTAAGGATTAATTCCCTGGATTGTTTAAAAGTAATACTTAACATTTCCTTAAAACATAAAACATTTTATTTATGCACACTAGCATGTGAGGTCAGAGGAAAATATAGGCATATATAATTTTTTATTCTGTACACTTTTATTAAACTTAAAATAGTTTTATCATAATTCTGAAAATTTTTTGCTGGTGAGGGGAAACAAATTATACAGAAAAAAACTTAAGACAGATTTTATTTTTAAAATAATAAAAACAAAATAATTTGTGTTTAACTATAGGAGTAAATATTGGTTCATGTATGTAAGAATCTGGCATAAGCGTACTGACATGACTCTTTCTAGAATTTTTAGAATCTAACCATCCCTTTCTCTCAGAAAATGCAACATATTTTTGATATACTAATGATGTCCTATTTCTACATCACTACCAGGACAAATAATAATGACCTCATAAAACAAAATCCAGAGTGATCATATGCTTTTATTTAAGAGCCCTTAAAATCTATAGCCTCCAATTCCTGCCAGAAGAAGAGAAATACATCAAACACTCCTTCAGATCCCTCCAATACTTAAATTATTTTCTGTACAATGTCAAAACAAAGCCTATAAAATCCATAGAAGAAAATACAAAATTCCAAATAAAAATAATCTTGACAACCATAACATCATATCTATCATTGAAAAAAATTTTTTCAACCATGACAAAATTCATCAACATCTCTAAAGCAATAAAAGAATATCAAATGAGATAGCAACAACAACAGAACAGAGGGAGGAGTATATAAAATAGACCTCCCAAAATGTCCATTGATGTACATTGGAAAAAACACTAGAAACCTCAAAAGAAGATTATATGAACACTGGAAATATTCCGCATAACAACAATGTAAATGCACTGGTGGTTCAATGTAATACATTTAACCACAGTTTTGATTTAAAAAATGCCAGTCTGATCAGGAGAGAACAAACTCAACTGAAGAGAAAATGCATTGAGTGCACTAATCTCACAGTTCTCAACAGTAAACCTAACACCTAGGGCCATACATTATTTCACTGATCATCGCAAAAACAATAATAGCACAATGTGGTATACAAGTTCATGGAGAGAAGGACATGAACATATTTGGAGTTGGCTGATTTTAAAAACCTGCAGACCTCCATCAGCTTTAATATATATATATATATATATATCTATATATATATATATATGTATGTATATGTAAGTAAACAAAGCATGCAACCCATATCAGAAAAACAGAGCACTCCACAAACTATATATTAAAAAAAATAAATGACTCATTCATATATTATATATATATATATATATATATATATATATATATATATATATATATATATATACACACATATATAGTATAGCATAGCATGAGTGTGTGCACAGGTGTGTATGAGGGCACTTATAAAGATATATAAAGGTGTACAGATATATATATAAATAACCCTCTGATATATGTGTGTGTATGTATGCCTGTATGCACAAGTATATATTGATGGGCATGCATCTACAAGTAAGAAAAAATAAGGGCTCTAATAAATGTCTGGGTGGATGTGTATGTAGGTACACATATGTAAGAGTGTAGGTGTGTGTGTGTGTATATATATATATATATATATCATCATTCTCCCCTTGACTTTTGTAATCGTACGGCAGATCTGAATGCAGAAGCCACACAAACTCTTTTTTACAATGGTCTATCAATGGCAGCCATCAACAATTCTGATAGTCATACCTGTTCATTGTTTGACATTGTGCAACCAATTTTTGCATTGGCATCCTATCCTATATCCACCTACATATACATACATATATGTATGTATAAAAAAAATAATAAAATGTCCTAAATTTAAAATTCTACAATACCAAACAGCTCTAATAAAGACATAGATAAAACAAAAAAGACTCTCTCCGAGTCTGAAATTTGAAGCTGAGGTAATTAATTTGATTTATAATACCCACTTACCCTCAGAGATCCCAAGATTTTTTCCTCACACACAGTTTTTTCTTTCTTTCATTCAAACTGAAACATTTAAGGAGAGTATATGCTTTCTCCGGTGAAATACAACTTTAATTAAAAAATTTTCACTTTGTCTCATTATCTTTATATAGGAATCTGTAAATAGATGAAGGAAAACAGGGACATGAAAACAAAAAAACACGCATCCCGATTGACTGAAAAACAGTGCAAAACACAAAAACTGTCTGTACAGGAGACATGAAATTGGATTAATATCATAATACTCTTCTGACATAGAATAGTAGTTAATATTTCCTTTTTGTACATTCATATAAAAAATAATGTAAAATCCTTTTAAAATATTGGTTCACACTCAGAAATAGCATTAAACTTTGTATTTTTTTAATCTTCAACCAAGTCTTTATTTAATAAAAGAAATTCATGTAACAAACAGCAATGGATATATTTCAAAATTACACTGAAAAATCACAAGTAATGTTTTTTTTAAATAAATATTAATTGTACTTTTTTTTCTGTCCAAGTTGAAAGAAAACAATATGTTTTATCAAATTATGGAAGCACCAATTCTAAAAAAATTTTTTGACTTATATTGAATTACTTTTTGTAAGGTATGGGACAAATTTTCTGTATGTTCACACTTGATACTGCATAAATTTTTTACTGAAATATTATCTTCAGGGAATTTTCTTTGTAAAACTTTATATAACTGTAAAAAATTTGTACAAGCACCCCCACCACAAATTAAAATATTCGCATAAGATACTGAAAAGGGGGTGTCAAACAAACACCAAAAGATGTTTCTCCAAAGATTTTTTAATAAAATAACCTAGTCACTAAAACATGTGTTCATTACTGAATAAGTACTGAAAAGTTTGTTCAAATTGGATAATTTCCTGATTTTTGGCAAATATTTTAAAATGGGGTAGCAATTTTTTTTATTTTGTTTTGAAAAACACACCTATTTTGTGGTACTGTCACTATAAAATATCTTTACTTTTTTTTGAGGAGAGACTGTTTATATATAATCAGTCTCTCTTCAAAATTTTAGAAATTTTGTTGTTTTTTTTGTTACCCCCCCACACACACACACATTGTTAATTTGATGATTTTCAGTTGTTTATTAAGTTAGATTTTAAAGATAAATTTTTGAAAAAGTAAATACTAAAAAAAAAATTAAAAAACAGAACCCAAAAGAAAAGTTGATATAGATGCCATCATTTTAAATAAAATATACTCTTTTCAGAACATTTTTCATTTTTACTTAAATTCTATTATGTGTATATATATATATATATATATATATATATATATATATATATATGTGTGTGTGTGTGTGTAGGATATATAATAGTATCTGAAAAAAAAGTGAAGATAATGTGACAAAGTGGAAAACTATAAATGACATGTTTCAACAAGTGCATTTTGCTCACTTTGGCTTCTTCAGGTTAGGATGAAAGAAAGCCAAAACTGTATGGAAGGAAAATTGTGTGGGGATCATAAATCAATTTAACTTATCCATATTAGAGTCATTTGGGGTCTGTTGGATTTTAAATTAGTCCACCAAAACTAGAGAGTATTTCTTATGTATATATGTATATACTTGTACACAAAAAAAATGTATGTACATAAAAAAAAAACACACATACATCCAAAGGACTCATCCAGACATGGCAAATAGTGATAAACTGCTTCTTCAACATTTTAGAAGAAAAAGTTTGTTAGAGGTTCCAGTCAGTTCAGGAATTGTTTACTAAAATAGACCAATGAGGAATTCTTTTCCTTTCTCCATGGTTGATGGAAATATTTAATTATTTTCAGCCACTATTGAAAATGTCCCATTTGTAAATATATATATTTTAAGAAATCTTACCTCTGTATTTCTGTTTGGTATTTTGTTCAAATGTAGTAAACAAATACCATTCTTATTTCCTTAATTTTCCTGCTATTGTAATATCAGTTAGATAACATTGAAAATTTTAATTTGAATCATTTTTTTTATTTCATTACATGAAAAGCTTGAAAGAATATTTTCAGAAAAATATAGTTTGCAACTTTATTTTTCATGATCCCCAACAATATAAATCATCAACTCTTTCTTGTATGAATTTTTAGTTAGTGTACCCAATGAAAAATAACATGAAATGACTTACATGTGAGAGAAAAAAATAAGAACATTTTATATAACTGAATTTTTCATTAATTTTGTGCCATTAGAAAAATGATTCCTTGAAGTGTGGTTTCTCACTTTCTGCAAAATGAAAATTATTACTGTTTTTTTTTCTTTTCTCAATGATTAATACATGTTTGAAGTTTTAGCGTTTGTAAGCATGAACACATTTGCAATGAAAATTGATTGATTACAAGAAAAATTTTAAATATCAAACATTCTACATTTTGCCAAAGATCTTGCTGACATAAAAAAAATTAATATTTTAATGATATTTGATTGTTGATGTTTTTGTTTTTTCAGATGATCCTGCATCCAGAAAATTTACTTCATTAATTTATAAAATGAAGAATTAAATGGAACAAAAACTTCTTGGTGGTTGGGAAAAAAATATTATGAAACTTGTGGATTGTCTCACCCCACCAATTTATAAGACATTTGAAAACTCACACCTGGACAAAAACCATATTCTTGTAGAGCATGTGATTCTTGTTGTTCACTGGGTACACAAAGTATGGGAACACACACTGAGGAGAAACCATACTCTTCTGAATTATGTGAATCTTTTTTTATAGAGAAAACTGATTTTGTAGACCATATTCTAATATGCACTGGTGTGGAACCATATACTTGTGAAGTGTGTAGTTCTTCTGTTCCATGGAATTCATGATTGTTCAACATACTGGAAAAAAAAACATATTCTTGTGAAAAATGTGGGTTTTCTTCTTCATGGAGTTCAGCCTTGCAGAGACATGTGAAAACACACACAGGAGAAAAAACACACTATAATAGAGTATGTGGGTGTTGCTTTTCACAAAAGTCAGATCTGGTCAAACATAAGCAAATACACACTGGTGAGAAACCATATTCTTGCCAACTGTGCAGATCTTCCTTTTCAGTGAAGTCTTACATGATGAAAAATGCAAGAAACCACCCTTGTGAAGTGTGTGGATATTCCTTTCCAGTGAAATCACATTTGATGAATCATATTCGATGCCCAGTGTGTGAATTTTCATTTGCATGGAAATCAAACTTGGTCTGTCATATGTGAAAACACACTGGTGAGAAACCATATTCCTGTGACATGCGTGGGGGCTTCTTTTTCTGTGAAGTCAAATGTAGTTCAATACATGCAAATCCACTCTGGAGAGAAACCATATTCTTGTGTGTGGCTCTTCTTTTTCATGTAAGAAAAATTTAGTGCAACATTTGCAAACACATGCACTAAAAGAAAACAACATTGATCAGTAATTTATCAACACTTGTTCTGAGAAAGGCAACTAAGTATGTGAATATTACTTCTAAGCAACAGTGATATTTCTTGAGTGCAGACAATTTTTTCCTTTTTCTATATTTACCAAAATATATGAGTTCTTTATTTGTAATTGAAATCAAATTTGGTGTATCATATCAGACAATTTCATGGGGATTAATGCTAATCAACAAGATAAAAGTTTAAGAAATCATACACATGCATTCAAGATTAAAGTGATCTGAATATATTTGTTATTGTCTTTTATTATAGTTTCCTTTTTAAATTTTCAGTGCCTACATAACTTGAGAAGCTATAAATGTGTTGTGAGTTTATATCTGTGTTATTTGTACAAAATGTCCTGTGAATATAAACTCAGGCTATAACTTTCATTTTAATTTTTTAAAATGACATTTGGAGAATCCAATTAGGAATCTAATGCTAATATTCTGCTGGTTGGACACTCATCATTGTTGTTGCTTGTTTTCATTTTGTCGATCTGTCATTACTTATCCTTGCACTACCAAAAATATAGTATTCTTTGTGTCACTTGGTGATGTTTTTTATCTTCATGGTCATTGCATGTTAATGACATCAGCAATCTGGGAGTTAGCTAGTTTCCATGGAGATTTCGCCCAGTGGTCATTGTGATTCTGCAGAGATTCTAGGTATGAAATCCTTGCAGCTGTCGTAACTTCTTTACTGAAAACTACTTTCAAGCACAAACCAAAATCTCTGTTGATGTCTAACAATGGGTTTAATAACAAATTGAAGCATTCCAAAGTATATCAGGAGTAAACAATTATTAAGTGTTCCATGTAGATTGGTTGATGATCTTTCAACAGAAAAATTATTCTAACATTAATTCATGATAAATGGAGAAATCTCAGAATAGCAACAAGAGGAGGAGGAGGATTAAAACTGGACAGCCTATTTTGTCACCTGATCTCTCTCTCTCTATATATATATATATATATATATTACATGAATCATTCATACAAAAAGTAGATTAGTAAAGTTTATGATATAAATGGTGAAAATTTGTCATTCCATGTAGATTGGTTGATGATCTTTCAACAGAAAAATTTTCGGTATAACAGCTGTGACGTTACTCTATTTATTGAACAATTTAGTTCATGCTACATTGACTGAAAAAAACCCTACAACAAAAATATTCTCAAATTACCATATTAGTAAAAAACGCACTCTCTTAAATTTTCAAAAAAAAAAAAAAAAAAAATTCAACCTTAGCATTGCGACTGCATGCTCCAAAATTTCTTATCCGTTAACAATAACACATTTACTAAAAAAAAAAAACACATTTTGATTCGCATTTAATCTTTCACATCCTGCTACGACCTGGATTTACTAAAAAACAAATTAATTTCCATGCCTGAGAATGGCTGCCTGTACAGCTGAAAGTACAAGCAGAATAAAAAAAGACCTTATCCAACTTGAAGTTATTAAAAACAAGGATTATAACATTCATCAAGTAGTTTGTACATTAATGTAACTTTAATAAATTTGTTTGTGAAGATGTTTTTTGTCATTTATATCATTAACTTTACTAATCTACTTTTTGTATGAATGATTCATGTAATATAAATTGAACTGCACCACATATTTGACATATGTGTGTGTGTGTGTGTGTGTGTGTCTATCCTCTGTTTCTGTATTGACTGGTTTATACAAGTATTTAACAAAACTCTGGCATTGATAAATTGCATGTTTTTCAATCAGATATCATGACCTTTGTTTAAAAAGCAGACACTCCTTTTGGAAACAACATTGAAAACTATTTTTTTCTGATGAGTTTAATGTATTTTTACTTACTTTTGATTATTGCATCAAGACATTTAATTTTTAATGCTTCAATTTTAGTTATTATTTCAATATATTGTTATAATCTTTCTCCACAATTATTTAAAATGTTATACAGATTGTTATCCTGTAATTACTTCTTTGTTTTTTCTTTCTTACTTGTGTCATTTTTATTAGTATTATGTCTCATTATTTTTCAGAAGCACAACCAAATGTCTGAACATAAAAATGGAAAAGATAATTTTATGCCAAAAATAGTTTTTAATATCATTTTATAAATTAGTAAAAATTGTGTTTTTCTATTCTCTATAAACAGATTTCTATTTCATTGAGAAACAATATACTGGAAAAAATATTTTTAAAATCAGTTTAAGATTCACTAAAAAATGAGCATACATGATGATAAAATGCCCCAAACTTAATAAAAACAAAGTTTTATTGTCAAAATCTTTGTTATTATTTAGAGGAAAGACCAAACAATGTTATAATTATTAAATTATATTTTTAATCCTTTTAGAGCCTTCAAAGTTTTGATTAAAACGTTTGATTTTTTGCATCAATGGGTGAACAGAAATTAGTACTTTAATAATTTAGTAAATGTTTATAAATTTATGAATAAAAATTTTTTATATTTCTTTATAAATTGGTAAATGATAAATATTGCATTGCATTAGTTTTAATACAACTGTATTATTTTTTAGAACATTGTAAATATAAAATTATTTTTGCAAACAATTTAATAGTGATTAATATTTTTGTTGTAAATTCTCAAGAACAAAAAATAGGTATAAATACACTTTCAATTTATGTTTAGGTCCTATTACAATTCTAATCATTGTTTTTTTTAAAACAATAAACACTACCAAGGAATGAAGATAGTGTCAAAAAGACATTTTTTCCATTGACACCAATTTTAACTATCTCACCAACAAACAGGAATATTACTATTAAAGGACATAGTTTATTTATATGAATAAAGGATGGTTGGATATCATAAATATAAGAAAAAGAAACAGTAACAGAAAATCTATTAAAATAATTATTTGAAGGAAAATGTTCTCATCCTGAAAATTCAGAGAAATATAAAATTAATTACAGAGTTGATAATAGTTTAAAGATCATTAAATGTTGTATTTGTGAATAAATGTATTATTTGTCAGTGTTCTCTAAGTATGCAGCAAATAAAATTAGTAGAACCCTGCATATGAGATTTTGCTGAAGATTTCCTGTTACAGAATTTCAAAAATTAAAAAAAAAATTGTGAGTTTGCTTTCTTCAATATACAAAACATCCTTCTTTTTTCATTCATTTAAGATTGCAGTTTTGCAAAAACAATGCAGTGTCAAGTGAACGATAAAATTACTTTACCTATGAAGTCTATAAATGGTCATTTTTTTTTCTTTAAATCAGTATTTGTAGATTTGGAACAAAGTGCTTTAAACTGAAGCTTCTGAATAAGTTATCAAATATTAATAAATTAGATGAAGAAAAATCTTTTTCTATAGACTCAGATATTTTACAAAAAAGTGATAGAAAATTAAACAAGTCTATATCTTTCTTATATGCCACTACAATTAGATCTCTTTCTGATTTATTCTGCATGTCAGCTGAATGTGAACACTAAGAAGGTAGAACCGAAAACAAAAAAAAATCGTTTTCTGTGTATAGGTCGGTATATATGTCTGGTCTATAAAACAAGCCCCCACAATGAAAGCAATACAGTGACCAATCATGAATGCCCCCAACAGAAAAGGAGATGACCCTGGGGACTACCTGATCTGTTTAAAAGCAGGCATATTATAATGAACAACACAGATGCTGGCCAAAAGACCACTTGATGATATGCGGGGGGGGCTGTCACCATTACCACCATGACTGTTTCTCTCACCACAAGTGTGACCTCACCCAAACTTCACTAATCTCACCCAACTCTTCACATATGGAGTCCAACAGAGACCAGCTTCAACACTGCTAGGTCCTTGAAGCCAACCACCATAATTTGTAACACATTGATATCAGCACTGCAACCTCACCCCAGCTTCACTAATCTCATCCAACTCTTTACACAAGGAATCTAACAGAGACCAGCTTCAACACTGTCAGGCCCCCCGAAACCAACCACTGAGATTTATAACACCTCTACATTGTAATCTCTCAACATCATCACACAACTCCAGGCCTTCCTTGTCAACACCAAGCAGAGACATTAAGACAACCTTAACCGTCCACTACAGGCCTAGCCTCCCTGTCATCACCATGACTCCATTTCCTTGATACAATATTTGACTAAAATCCAACTGAAACATTTCACTTGACGTGCTACAGGCCTACTAACTGTATCTAATCCCTCATCATCACCCCGGCAACCAATGCTCCCTACCACAAATCAACTGACCACTGCAACCTCGATCGATCAATATGTGTGTCAAACCTAACCAACAGCTAAATTCACTCTGAATCTATCCTGTGATCTCAACCAAACCAGCCTTAGAAATCGGTCAATTCCCGGCACTACCAACAATAACCTTGCACCTAATCCCTTTCCTGACAGTCAACAACTGAAAACAACATATCAATGATTTTTGACAATTTTCTGACAACTGTAAATATATCATGTATATTAAACAAATGCTGTTTGAAAAATCTCATCCTTGTTATTCCTTTCGTAACCAAACACTTGTTATAACATCTTCATAAACTTTGCACTTTAAAATACATACAAAAAGAAATGTAATTTAAATATCTAAACTGTCACTGACATGACAAAAGGCATAAAATGCTTCCTTTTGTAAATGTGACATGCAGATATATTGTGATGTCTAGATCTGTTATAGCAAACTATTTGATCAAAATCAATCCTTATTGATATAAAGAAATATGTAGCTATATAGAAATTTTAAGAATTATCAAATGTTATAATGAGTGGAAAATGCTGTGCAAAAATTAGATCTTAGAAATCACTTTTGGAAATGTATGAGACTTTCAATGGTCAATAAAGAGCAACTCTGAAAAAAAAATTGGGAAAAATGTGTAGAGGATTAGAACACACTTTGTAATTGCATTAAAGTGAAAATCAATACGCAAATTGCTGGATTTACACATATAGGAATCAGAAAATTATTGTGTATTCATGAAGCAAAATTTCATTTATATAACAATTCATGATACAAAATATCTGATCAAAGTAAGATGAGATATAGGAAAAGGAGCTGGATGTTTAAAATTTTCTGTTGTCAACATTTCATTCAATGAGAACATTATGTAAACTGAGTGAAATCAAGAACATGTTTTCACCTTGGTGAAAGATTGAAAGTTAGAATTAAAGGAAAATACTGATAGTTTTTATTGAAATAAGTGTTTCACTGCATATCTTAGCAGTAAGACATAAAAATGAGATCAAAAACAAAAAATGATTTGATTTATTATTGGAGCTAATAAACAAGATACCAATCCCATAATTTACTGTATGAAATGGATGAAGATTAACCTTGATTTCCAAACACAAGCAGCACAAAAATAAAGACAAATATTATTGTTTCAAAATCATTCACTACACACAAAAGGAATTCAAAATGTTTATTGAAAGATGAAAATGTTTGTTTTTGCTGTATTTATTTAAAATAATGTCTTTGGGGAAAGGAAAGAAACCCTTTCCATGTGCAGTTTGTAAATTATCCTTCTCAGATAATACTACTCTGGAAGAACATATAAGGACACACACAGGAGAGAAACCATTCCAGTGTGAAATTTGTAATTATGCATCCGCATGGAACTCTCACATCAAAAAACACATGATTAAACATTCTGGCAAGAAAAATTTCACTGGACAATTTGCAACTACTCAAGAATATGGGAATCTGTTCTTAAGATGCACGTGCAAACACATACTGGGGAAAAATTATTCCAGTGAAATTTACAGTACTTAATTTTCCCAATCTATCGCAAAAGTCATATATTCAAACACATGCAGGAGAGAAGCCATTTCACTGTGATGTTTGTAATTCTTTATTTTTCAATCATTGGATCTCAAAATGCATATGTGCATACATACTAGGGAAAAACCTTTCCAGTGCAAGGTTTGTAAATATGCAACAACACAAAAAGACTACCTTGAAACTCAAATAATTCACACTGGAGAGAAAACATATTAGTGTCAGGTTTGTAATTATGCATTGGTTCAGAAATCAGATCTGAAAAGACTAAGGAAAACCTATTTCACTGAGAAATATGTAAAATATTGGGGAATCAATTTTATATGATGTAAATAAAATCCCTAAAATAGAAGTCTTGATTCTTATTTAATTTTCAATGATAAATATTAATAATTTTGTGTTTTGTTCCAATTTTTTTTAATTATTCATTTAAAACTTAATACCTCTGTCATTGTGATCTTGTTACATTTTTAACATAGTCATATTCTTAAAAGGTGGTTTTACAAACATTTTTTCTTTTTCCAAGGCATGAAGAAAATTAAGAAAAAAGTTTGTATGTTAAATTTGAACTTTTTTCTTCCTTCAAAACTTATAGAGGATTTTCATTAACTTATATTCATTTCCTCTACAGACATTTGACTATCATAATAATTGCAACATTCTAAACATCTTTTAGCCTTGTTTTATTATTTTTAAAACTTGAACTGTTTTCATTTTTGTCTCTTCCTCTTCCAATTTCTACACCAACACTCATTATCTGAGTCACCTATCCTCTTCATCTCTTATGAAGCCATCCTGTGTTTTTATGACCACCAGACATGAATTAATAATTGTATCTTTGCCATTGCTAAAATTTTTAAATTAGAAAAAAAATCTTTTAATAACACATCAACTATTATTTTCCAAATTTTACTCATAGTATTTTCTTCATATAATTTTACAAAAATATTTTGTATCTTTTTGCAGTATCTAAACTGTTTCAGTTTCTGATATGAATCTAGTTAAACACCAATGCTGGCATCAAAAATAAGTGCTAAGGCCAGGGCAGGACAATTTTATGATTATTTTTATGCAGAAGATATTGTGCTAGGAAATTTGTCCCGGCTTTCCCTGCATCAAAGGGTTGAGTTTAAAAATAGGGTTGAGGTTTAAAAATTTACAAAAAAAATGCAAGTAAAACATCAAGATTAGAATGGACAAACTCTCTCTTTTAGGTGCATACGAATAAAGAAAAAACTCCTGCTCGGTGAAGTAACAACAAAAGAAGAAAGTGTTTATTTACAACATATACAGAAAAAAAAAGATAAAGGGATAAAAGGACGATTAGTAGAGAAAGAAAGGGAAAAGAGAAAATGTTCTTAACTTAAAAGGTTTGCTCAAAATTACTCTGAGCACCTGAAGAGTTCTTTAAATGATTAGATGTTATTGTTAAAGTTCTGAAAGATACACTCACAGTTCTTGTAGAGTTGGAAATTTGTTCGCAGATGAAGGAAGCCTGCAGCTGAGTGAGTTTTTTTTGGTCGACGACAGAAATCCAGTGGGCTCATCAGAAGGAGTGGTGAAGGGATGCAGCTTTTTGGATTGGTCTTGAATAGTTGACCGATGTTCGTTTTTGACAGCTCTTTTTAGTTCTTCTTTGGTGAAAGAGGTGCTGGAGCTTCCTAATGTCGACCTCACAGATAGTGGGCAGAAATCTCACTGTCGAAATAGGCAAGGTTCTCCAAATTTATGTAGTTTTGGGAGGCTCCGATGGATCGGGGACTTTTCCTTCCAAAATTGTTGTACAAATTTCCTGGCCCCTCTATTAGTCAGAAAACACATTCTTATCTCTGATAATAACCAGGGCCCTGGGAGCCGGTTTCGAAGGTACTGAAGACAAGTTGAAGTGAAGAAGCTGTGAGGTTTCTCCCAGACTTTATGGCTCCATGGAAAGAATAATGGTGGTGGAATTCCTTTTTATTTTCCAGCTCTCTCCTTAGTCAGAAAATATATTCTTATCTCTGATAAGAATGAAGGCCTTGGGAGCCGGTTTTGAAATTAAAAAGAGGTTAGAGTGAGGATAGAAAAAATAGCGAGAATGTAAACTTGTGAAATTGTTGTTCTCAAATTAAATTCCAACACTTGTTTTGTTTTACAAATTCTATCTCTATAGTGTTGACATTCTTAGATCACCGAAAATAAAACAAAAAATGCTTCCAAAAGTCACCTCCATTAAAAAATAAGATAAATCCAACTTTCTTGTGTTCTAAGGAGATGCAGGATAATTTTGTCTTTGATTATACTTTTTTGGTATGTATACCTTCTTTGGCATTTCCCTAGATAAAATTAGGCCATTTATATTAAAGTATTGCAAGGAAGGTGGTGCTAATATTTTTTTTTTGCTAAGTGTTAACAATCTTGGTACTTCAACTTGAGATAAGTTGTTTTATTTAGCATAGTTTGAATTAATATTTTATTTGTTTTATCACAATTCATTTTTTTTCAGTTTTGTATAATTTTAAGATTTCTTTGATACTTATTGAGATTGAACATTTGCTGTCGATTCACAAAATTAATGATTTTTGTTGTTTTTCAGCATTATGAATCAATAAACAACAATGTTACTTTTTGGATGCACAACAATTTGTTCTCAAAGAGAGAATTAAACTTCTACCTAAAAGGATAATTATGCACTGCAATATTCCATTGTTTTATTATCTTTTGTCAAGTTAGAAATTTTAATGTATAATTTGTTTCTTGATTTGAATTTATTTTCATTTATCTTAGCAGATATTTTCAATAAAAATTATTTCCTTACATATGAAACTCTGTGGTATGGAGAGACACTGCATACATTTTTTTCCAAGCACTGATATAAACAATGGAAGTGAGCATGCATGACAGAGTTGAAAGTCAACTGTGCCAAACAGCTTCATTACCATAGCAACAGACCTGATAGTTTTTGATCAGGCCTTGTAGTGTATATTTTGAAACATGAGGAACCTAGACAAAAACAAAATAAAAAAAAAAATTTCTACATTGATTACCGCCACCTGTCTTCACATCCATACAGCAAAAAAATTTTACACTATGATACTTGAAATATTACTTTCTTCATGGCCAACATATACACAAATTTCTCAAAACAAAAAGGTTACTTTTCAGAATATATAGCTAAAATGTAGATGGTAACTGAAAAATATGAGCCTTGTTAGATGTTAAAAAGCTGACAATTCCAGGCACCTTGGAAATTTTTCTTTAGAAATTTAAAACGAAAATCAAAGTTGATGTTCAGTGGCAATAACAATAATCTATATATAAAATATTCAAAAGTTATTTTAAAAAATGTTTTTTTTGTTTTTTTCAGCTAGTTTCTTTATATTGGCACAGTCATCAAAAAGGAACTTATAAGCTCCTTGGAATTTTTCTTACTATATTAAAACTAAATGAAAAATTAGGTAGAAATAGTGTTGCACAATGATATTAAAAGTTTAATAACAAAAATTCTTTGGCCGCCTTGAGCTCATTCTGTTATTCTCAGGGGGAATAGCATATTCTTGATGCTTAGAAATTTCTTACTAAGTTTAAACAAAAACATCAACAACTAGTTTTATGGGTAGAGACTCTCGGTTGAGGAGTTGGCTGACTACCTATAAGATATTAAACAGTAAATATTGCCTGACAGCAAAAAGTATACATAATACCAAGAAAGATTGAAGAAGATATCATTAATGAGCACAAATGTTAATATTTGGGAATAATATTTTTTTTTAATAATGATACATGAAAAAAATTGAAAGCTTTATAAAATTATTGTTTGTAATTATTATCATACCCAGTGTTGTCCAGGCAATTTAACTCATTATTTCATGTTGCTATATTTCAGCTGTTCCATTCAACAGCCTTCTTTGGGTGTATTTATTCATTCAACTATTTGCAACATCCTTACTGGAAGAGAGTTTAACAAAATGTCTCATTTATATAATTGCATGCAAATTGAGAAAAGAATCTGTGGGAGAAACCAGCCATCTTCTCAAACTCAGGTAACATAACAAAGCCGTATCTAGAGAGGAAGCAGAAAATTCTGGTATATCATATCTAAAAAGAGAATTGATCTCACAACCACTGTCACCAAATTCACAATCGACAAGCAATAACTGAACAGTACTAAATAAAATAATCACTAGACAATATTTCACTTTTGGTAAATTCTGTTTTTATCAGTTTTTATTGTATTTCATGAAAAAATTACATTAAAATATAATTATTATTACAACAGGGAGAAAACAAAAATCAAAGTTTTAGAAATGGATGTACAAGTGGTTCAAATATTTGCAAGATGGCAATCTAAATGTCAAGAGTGATGCATGTTTTAGGAGACCTGCAATCAGCAGAAATGATGTAAACATTGCAGCTGTTTGGAAAGACCATCAAATCAGTGTGCGTGAGTTGCCAGTACATGTGGGTATTAGTTATGGTTCAGTTCAGTATATACTCACTGAAGATCTGGGTATGAGATGTCTGCCAAATTTATATCAAAAAGAAAATCAAGTTTCAACTGCACAGAATCTCCCTGTGTTGAGGAAGAGAGAAAGTTTGTGAAAACAGTCATAACAGGTAATAAATCATAAATTTGTGGCTGACATCAAAACCAAGGCTTAGTCTTCAGTGGAAGATCCTGAACAAAACATGAATGAGTCAAAGCAATATGAAGAAATTGTTGACTGTAGATTAATAAATAAAAGGAGTGTCTACTCAACTATGAGTATCCACTAAAGATAATGTCTAAGTGATGAAATTTGTTAGATTAATTTTAAAAAATCCATTACTTCTTTAGAAATTTCATATATGATTTTTATTTTTTTCAATATTTTAAGTAATATTTTAAAACTGGATGAACAAATTCAGCTTAACAAAAAAAAAAAAAAGAATCTTTTTTGTTCAAAGCCTCCAAATCTTAAATTACAAAAACAAAAATTTTGCATTATCTTTCATGAAAAGCATGAAAAGGCAATCTAATATTTTCTGAAAGAAAATAAAAAAAATACAGTTTTCTCATCTTTGTTATCTTCATGAAATTTTTTGCTATTGTATCCTACCACACAGCCTTCCTCAAGTTTTTGCTGCACTTTGGAAGCATTTCTGGAGGATTCAGAAATGTGATAAACACCCAAAGAAGATTATTGAGTAGAATGGTTGAAACATGATTAAGGCAATGAAGAAAAAAATTTTTTTTAAACTGAAAACTGCATATCTAAAATTTAAAAAACACAAAAGCTGTTTATCATACAAAACAAAATACATAAAATAAATTAAAAATTAAAGATTTTATTAGAAGTACAAAATTTAATCAAAGCAGTAAAAATGGATATAATTAAAAGGACAGATAGGAAAACAATTACAGTAAATGACATATAAAACTTAGAAGCACAAAAAGAGAAAAAACAGTTCATTTTTTTTTCTTTTCTCTCTCTTCTTTTTGTGCTCCTAATTTTTCTAAGCCAACTATTATAGTTGTTTTTCTTTCCTGTCCATTTTTATTGCTTTGAAATAGTTAAAACTGAATACTCAGTAGTTTGATAGAAATTTTCTTTATCTGCACAATTTCTAAATAGGAATGGATTTCTCCTTACTATGTGTATGTGTATGTGTGTTGATGCCTCTTGAGATGTGAAATTTAGGAAAATTTTGATCCACAAATTACAGTGGAAGAGATTTCTCTAATGTGTTTTTGCATGTGTTTTCTCAAGTTTATATTTTGTGAAAAATCTGATCCACAAATATGGTAGTGAAATGGTTTTTCTCAAATATGTATTTGCAATATGTGTTGCTTTAAGTTTGAGTATTGAGAAAAATTTGACCTTGGCTTACCTGAAAATTTTGCTCCACAAATCTGACATTCAAATGGTTTTTCTCCAGTGTATGTTTGCAGATGACTCCTTAAATGAGATTTTTGTGAAAATTTTGATATCACAGTGGAAGGGCTTTTCTCCAGTATGTCTTCATATGCCTAAGCAGATGAAAATTTACTGAAAAATTAGAACCACAGATATCACAGTGGAATGGTTTTTTTCTTGTGTGTGTCCTCATGTGTTGAATGCAATTAGAATTTTTACCAAATTCTTTCATGCACACCATGCATCTCCAACAAACATTGTTATCACTCTTTTTCCTCCTGACCAGTATTCTCAGAAACATGAAAATCATTTTCATTTTTTACTTGTATCTCTTCTGTGACTTTTAATGACATTTTCAAGGTTCACAATATTATCTGATGGACAACTTATATTAATCTAAACATTTTTTCATTTTTTTCTCATTGATAAAATAAAATATAACTCTCCTTTGTGTTCAATGGAATTTTTTATAAAGATTTTTTTTCACAGATGATAACTACTAATATTTGACTCCAGCATTATAGTTCCCATTTGAGGAAAATCTGAAAGTAAAGAAATGAATAACTGAAGAATAACATTAAAGAATAGTTTTAACATCAAATTATATTTGCTAACAGTTTGAATTCTCTTGACAATATCTTTAATATGATTAGCATTTCACTATTTATTACATGTGGACTACTGTCCTCATGTTTGTTGTTATCATGTCTTGGCTATTATGCCCTCTGACCTTCTTCAGGTGTTGGTCAATGTGGGTAACCCACATGACATTTCAAACTGGACATTTGATTTAATCTATAGGGTATATCGTTTTCATTTTACTGTCTATGTCTCAAGACATTTAATGTTGTTCTTTTTTAGCACTGCTCAATTATTGCTCTGTTTTACACTGAGCCTAAGTCTGCACTATCCAGCCAATGGATTGTATTCACAATTACTATGCCACAAAATTTAAAAACCAACACTTAAATCCACTTTAATCCTGTGAAAATAATGTAAATAATAATTCCTCATCCCAGAAATTTAACATTTTACTGCTCAAATACTTTAGCTCACGTTTAGTAATGTTAAGAACCAGAGTTTAAGAAGTGATTATAAATAAGAAAATATTAAAATATTTGTTTTACACTAGTCAATTCTACACAGGTCAGTTGACCAAACCTGGTTGATGTGCACAGAAAGAAAGATTATTAAATAGAAAAACTGAGACAAAAGCAAGGAAATAAGTATCAGGACCTTGCTTGAAAACTGTAGAAATCTGCAAATATGAAAGGTAAGATAGTGCCTTAGGTATAACCACTGGAGCTCATGGAATAGTCCCGGTGATCCCAGGAAAGACACAAGAAAACTTGCTATCAATTAGTCTCCAATAATGATTGCCAAATACTGCTAATATGAAAAATAACATATTCCTATAGCAAAATCATGAAGATTGCATTCCAGTAGTAAATTAGAAATGTTTTGTAGACACATAATACTTATTCTGTCATTAATGATCGTATTAAATTGTAACCACTTACAATTCATTTCTTGATTGTCAATGCAATAACATTTTCTTACACAGTACCCATGAAAATTTCATGGTTTTCCTATCTGAATTTTCTGATGAATTCTAATTCTTAATTTAATGATTTGATAAGCTTCTTGCAAATTCCATGTATAGAAAATGCCCATGAAAATTCTATTGCGTTGTTAACTATTTGAGCTTAACAACTTTAACAAAATACTGCAATAATAATAAATCTGAATACAGGTTATTATTTAAAGAAATAAGAGTGCAAATGAAAAAATTTAAAATTGAGAAGTTTTTTACATTTCACTGAAGCAGACATTAAACACTTGAGAGCATTATCACTTTCTCTATCTTCCCTTTCTTCCTTATTATTACATATGATTTTTTTCCTTTCTAAAACTAAACAGTATCTCTAATATATCATCTTTTTACTTCCATCTTTCCTCACAATCAAAATGGAATGGTTCATTATTTATCTGAGGTAATGGCTGAGTTTAATTTATGTGCTAACTTCTTAACAGAGGAAGGAACAGAATTATATGTTAGTGCTAGGAAAATTCAGTCTCAGAAAATTTGATCAAAATTTATGGAAATATTTTTTTAAAAATTAAAAGAATTAATGAAGGAGCATTACAAAAAATGCTGATGACAAAACTGATAAACATGTAGTAATTATTGAAAGCCATCAGGTTGAATTAAAATAAAAAAATTTGGTCTCAGCAAGTACAATCTTGAAAATTTAACTATATAAATTTAAGCTGACGCACAATAGGTTTCAACAATATAGATTTTCTATTCCCATCGTAAAAGTTATTTTAATTTTGTTGAACTGACTTTAAATTTTATCTAAAATGGGACATATTTGATGACAAAATTTTTCAAACCATCATATAATTCTTCTTGTTACTTAGTTAACATGTACATTACACCTTACCAATAACTCATAAATAATTAACTACTCCATTTTGATCACAAGGGAAGATGGAAAAGACATGAGAAAAAGAAAGAAAGAGTTAAGATAGTGGAGATGATAACACTCATGTATTTAATGTCTACTCCAATGAAATGGAAGTACTTGTCAATTTTAAATTTTTTCATTTGGATACTTTTACTTCTTTAAATAATGACCTGTATTTATACTTATGATTGTTATTGCCATATTTTGTTAAATTTAAGCTCAAATATTTAATGATGTAATAGAATGTTTATGGATATTTTCTAGCTGTGGAATTAACAATGAGCTTATTTATTCATTAACTATTATGATAAATCAGAAAATTCAAATAGAAAAATCATAAAATTTTCATGGGTACTATTAGTTGTTATAAATACAGTACAAATGTAGGTGTAAAGACAAAAGCTGGCAAGGCACAGATAACAATCTTCTTGAAGCTCCTATATATATATATATATATATATATATATATATATATGTGTGTGTGTGTATACAGCAGATATTCAGAGGACATAAGTAAACATCAATTGCAGGTGTTTCAGAAGAATTGTACGCCTGCTGGCAAGACACTATCAGTAGCAATTTGACAATTTTGGATAAAATTCCTGTAGTTGTTCTTTAGAACCTTAGTCCAGAGAAATTTCCAATATTGGCAATGTCGTTTAACAGCTGCTTGAAGGAATAAATATGGATTATACACACAACTTTCATAGTCAACCTTTGGTATCTGTATGGAATAGGTTACAGGACTTCTAGCAGATACCAAAATATATAGATACTAAAGATCCTTTATACATATATTCTTTTATAATATATGTCTATACATCCTCCTGTATACTTTAGATCATTTTTAGATTACTTCTAACACCCAATACAATATATTAAAATCATTTCTATACTTGACGTATGAAAAAAATATTTCAAAGGAAAATTTGAACATGAGAGCAGGAGAGACTCAAACTTGTAAAAAGATGTGTGGAAGTGTCCCCTGGTGTATGTATACGTCATAAGTTTCAGTCATGTGTGAAATTAAATCATGTGTTCAAACGCTATTGCAAAACACTACAAACTTTTGTTCCAACCCAATATTTTTCACATATGTATAAGTACTTTTCATAAAACAAATAGGTACCTCCAAAGATTCACTAAAAATAATTGTGCATGATGAAAAAATGCCCCAAACTTAATAAAAACAAAGTTTTTGTTATTATTATGAGGAAAGATCAAAGATTTTTTTTTAAATTCCAAATTTTTGTAAAAAATTATGTTTTTCTTGCATCAATAGGTGAAATTTTAACATCTTTTTGTGGAGAAGAAGTAGATTTGAAAATTCTTGCAAAAATCAGATTTTAATCAAACTTTCAGAACTTATTCATGAATGAATTATTTTAAGAATATTTGTTTTAGAAATTTTTAATAAAAATATAATTTTTTTTACATCTTCTAACCACCGCACACCCAACCCCGCCACACACTTATTTAATTTTATGAAATTTCAAGAAATTCATTTTTGTAACTAAAACATTATTTAATTTGAAAAGCTTTTAATTGCTTTTATGAATATGATATATTTTGGGCACTATTGTCTTAAGAATTTTCTTTTCAATGAATAATTTTTACAAAAATTGTTTTCATTCCTTAAAATTTTAATATGAATAATTTATAAAGTTTTAAATCTTTTAAAATTCTGTATTAATTTGTAGCATTTACATGACAGTGTTAAGTAAAAACTATATTTACTAATCATCACAGAAAAAATTCACAATTTAGCAAACCTAGGTACTTTGATGAAAAAATTTTATTGTCAAAAGTTTATGTTATTATTAAGAAGAAAAAACAAAGTATTTTCTAATTATTTTAAAAATCTTTTACTTCTTTTTAGAACATTCTAACTTTTGATTAAAAAAACATTGTTTCTCTTTGTAGCAGCAGAACTACTAAATAACATAAAATTGTACTGTTTTTTTTTGTTTAGTTTTTTTGTATGACAGGCATTAATTTGGAAAATCTTACAAAAATAAATATAATTGAAGGATTTTAATGAAACTTTCAGAAACTATTCACAAATGATGGAAATTATTATAAATGTTTTCCTTTCTTAAAGTCATGGCAAAATTTTTTTTTTATATTTATTACCCCCCATAACTAATTTTATAAAAACTCTAGAAATTCATTACTGTACAATTTAATGATTATATTAGTCAAAAGCACAAGGCTTTGAGGAATGCAAATCATATTTTTTTTTATATTTTTAATCAGACCACCTCTACTTGAAAACAGCTCTGAATTGTTAGATACAAAACTTAATAAAACAAAGATATTATTTAATTTCAAATACTTTTAGTTGTTTTTATGAATATGGATAATATTGTCTGAAAGCAAAAAACTTTTTTAATGAAAAATGAATTTTTAAAACAATTGTTATTTTTTTAATTATTTTATTTTTTACATTAAAGTTGTTAAATTTTCTAAAATTAGTGAAAATGGTGTACAGTTTAATCAATGGTGCTATTAAGTAGATCTATTTTTACAGATTATAAATTGTAAAGCTTATTACAATCAACAGACCACCTGTGTATTAAAAATCCAATTTCCCATGGCTTTTGTGTCCATAAAATGGCAGTAATTCAAATGTATGGAAGACCGTACATGAAAACAATAAAACATTATGTTAAATGTTGTTCTCCTGTTACAGCCTTTATTTTTGCGAATTGTTCATGCATGTGTGGAAAAGTTAATTTGATTTTTCAATTTCAACTGAGAATGGTACCTACAAGTATTAGGTATCTATCTTATGAAATTTATATGATCTTACTTTTATATTATCTCAGTTATGACATTTTTCCATAAATGAAATATCAAATTTAATAATAAAATGAATGGAAATTCAAATAACACAGTAAAATGTAATAAATGTACATAAAATTATAGTATTTTATGTACACATCTGATAAAATTTCATAAGGTATCTATAAACTAATTCAATGCCTTTCTCATGAAATTTAATCTCACTCTCAACAGTCTTATTTTAATTTTCCATAAAGCATCGTAAAGGTGAAAGTACAATAAAGAAAAACAAAAAAATTAGAGCGCTGAAAGTTTTCCTTAAAATAACTAGGTAAATAATTGGTTCATTTAAATCTAAATAATTATGTCATTCCTGTCCCTCCGTATGATAACTTTCTCTCACGTAAGCTGTCAATACGTGATGAAATCATCACTCATCATTTGTCAAGTGACACCAAATGTTAAGACCTGCTTTGTCTTATTTTTAAACTACATTTTTTTGCACAGAAAGTAAATAATGTTTGTTTCAAAATATTTTAAATAAACTTTATAATTTCTAATTTTCTTAGAATAAATTTTGAAAAAATTATAATTGATTTTTAAAAGAATTTTAAACAAAGATTTTCATTTTTTTTTATAAAATGGAAAAAATGGTTGACATGATCAATATTCTGTCAATTTTGCTGACTCAAAAAACAAAAAAATACTCAAGATTTTTAACAAAAGTTTCGGACATGCTAAGAATGATTAAAAAATGTAAAAAAAAAAAAATACCCCCAGAATACTTTGCTCTTTCCTCTTGATAATAAATAACATTTAGACAGTAAAAAACAAGAACAGACTATCATTATTGTTTCGTCCATGTATTGGTTGATATATTGAAAAGTAGTTGTCATCTTTGATAATGGCTTATGTAAACCGAAAGCTTAGATTGGATTTAAACATCTATCAATGTGATTTCCTTTCGTCTTTCAATGATAATGTTATTAAGCTTCAGCTTATCAGACAATATGAAAGGAACTTACTTAAATAGACAAAACTTGTCTATATTTAACGAAACATGCATTAATGAAAAATTGCTGCCTAACACAATTTATATATATATATATATATAAACTCGTTCACGTTAAGTAATTTATTTATAGTTATGTGCCCACCTCCGCCATAGAAACAATTCACAAATGTCTTCTTTATTGTTTTTTTTTTTCAATAAACGAGTTGTAACACCCACGTACGTGCTGCAATATTTTGAATTAATTAAATTTGTTTCAAAATTAAACTTTAAATCAGGTAATCTTCCTCAAATAAAGTCTTAGAAAGGTATATTTTATTTTTAAAAATATTTTTTTTTAAACAGAATTACCTTGTGTTGAGTTGACAGTTGTCAATATGGACGATTCATTTTTTTTTTTTACTGGTAATAATAATAATAATAAGTCAATTTTCAGTAGTTTGAGATATAGTATTTTCCTTATTCGAAATATTAAGTTTAAATCTATTAGCTTGAAATTAAAGCTAAAATAAAATTTAAAAAATTGAAGTAAGATTTTTCATTTTCAAAAATGAATTTTTAAACCTTAGGTATCTATTTTCTTTTTCTTTGGAGGTACTTACAAATTTGATTACTCAGGCAGAGGAAGTACAACCTGGAAATAAAAATAGGTCGTTATGTTTCCGAAACTGTTTGATCATTTTTTTTTTTTTTAAGCTTTTGCCGAGTTAAAATCACTGACTAGTCCTACCATTTTCATCGCAAGTTAGTTCACTTTAACAAGCAGATATTGCACATAAACAAAAATTGGACACGCTCACCTTTTATTTTTTTTTTATGCATTTTCTTTCCTTAGCCTTTTCTTTTTAAATCGTCTCATTTTTTTTTTCTGCTTCTCAAAAATATTTAATCGGCTTGATGACTGACTTGCATAATCAAAGACTTCACATATTTTTCTATCTAGCGATTTTGGAATACATATATAAAAAGCTCCAAACACACAGTTACATAACTGTAGTAAACAGAAATGATCACAGACAGAAAAATCTGTGGAATGAAGAAAAACAATGAATGATGCTTAGCAACCATAAATACTGTAAAAAGAATCTGCTAAAAACGTTACAATTAAAACATTTTCCTTCTATTATTGAGTAAATACAGAAAAACATCACCGAGACACTGATTAACTTCGTTAAACAATGTTAGTATTAAGTTCTAACTAAACTTATCTGTTAGTCAAGTGTTTTAGAGACTGTTAGCAGGAAGTAGAGCCGGCGGTGAAGGACGACATTAGTCCCTTCGGTAAAAAACAAAACAAGATTGGTTGCCTTATTGACAGAATTGCTTTAATTAGAATTACTTAATATTTTACATTTTTATAATATAAAAAGGTTAATTTGCAGTGAAACATCCGCACTCAGTTCGCATTAAAAATTTCCAGAATACTTACATTGTACATGCTCCATTCGAATCTGGCATGATCCTCCGTTTTGGTTTGGAGTTATTGACAGTGAAAGTTCGGATTTATTCGTATCGTTGGCGGCAGCTATTACTGTCGTTGTTTGCATCTTTAAGATTTTAAGAAGCAGTGCCTCATGGTCAAGTTGCTAGAAACTAAACAGGCTGCCATATCTCACCACAGTGCCATGAAGTGAGTAGCTAGTAACCCAGCTGGAATAAAAGCAAAACTTTTCAAAAGGCAGAGAAGTACTAGCTAGCTAGAGGTTGTCTCAATAAAAATGCTACCATGACATTGATTGAAAACTAAAAGCAATCAGCTTATGATGTATATGTCTTATGCACAGAATATAGCCACAATGAATAGGGGCCTATAGCTTGATATAATATTGTATGGCAAAACTCCAAATCTGAAATTTATAGAAAAAAGAACTGTTATATATAGAAGTGCCACTGCATCATAAAACAGATGCATAGTCATGGGGCATTTTTTTTTGTTTTTAATTTGGTGTTAGAGTTACTTCTATATTTTGATATTCTTTGTCATTTCATCCCTGCTACATCCATAAGATCACAGCATTTGGTGGAGTTATTGTGTATCTAACAAATATCTTCTTATGTCATGCTTTTCTGTTTGCTGTTTCACCAGAAATCAAAAGGTGTGAATTCACTCAGTGGAAATACGAGGGTCATTCAAAAAGTTCTAAGCTTCTCCCAGAAAGAAGAGCCATAGCTGAACATTTTTGTTGCGACAACATACTACCACTTCTTATAAAACTAGAAAAACTAATTCAGATTTCCAATTTCTGTGCAGGTGAGGCACATACAATGGTGATAAGTGTGTGACAAATCTAAAAATAGACTAAATAGTGACCCAAGCAGGCATAAAGTATCTGCAAAAAGAAGGTATGAAACCCAAGAAAATCCATGATGATATGGTACAGACACTTGCTGAGGACTCCCCTTCCTATGCAACTGTGAAGAAGTGGAGTAGAGACAGCACAGAAGATGACCCTCAGTCAGGTCATCCAAAAATCACAACCACTGATGAACAAGTTGATGGTATTCACTGTATGGTTTTCAATGACAGATGTCTTACTGCCCAGCAGATAGCTAAGTCTATAGGCATCAGTCTAAACTGTTTTAAATGAGATCTTGTGGGAGAAGCAAGCTGTCTGCAAGATGGGTCCCAATAATGCTGACACCAGAGAAGAAGCTGAAAATGGTTGACATTTCCAGGACACTTCAACCTCACTTCCAGGATGCCCCTGAGAATTTCCACCACAGATTAGCAACTCAAGATGAAACCTGGGTTCACCATTTTGAGCTTGAATCAAAGATTCAAAGCAGTGGAAACACTCTGGTTCTCCACCCCTGAAGAAGTTCAAGTAGGCAGCATCTGTGATGGCTTCTGTTTTTTGAGATTCTGAAGGCATAATCATAATAGACTACCTGGAAAAGGGAAAAACTATTAATGGACAATACTATGCACCAGAATTAAGACAACTGAAGGAAGCAATTGAGATGCAGAGGGAAGTTGAAGACAGGTGTGGTCTTACTCCAGTATAATGCGCCTGTTCACACTGCTCAAGTTGCAGTAGCTGAAGCAGCCGACAGTGGCTTTGAATTGCTACCCCTCCCCTTTACTCACCAGACTTAGCTCCATCTGACTTCTTCCTGTTTCCTAAAGTTAAATCCCACCTGCATGGTTGTCATTTTGGAAACAAGGGTGAGGTCATATGTTCTGTGGAGGAGTTTTTGGAGCTACAAAGATCAGTAGGTCAGTCAAAGCCTAATTTGTACCTTTAAGCAAAACTTCTCATCATAGATCTTCCAAAATTTTTCATGTCTACTCATTTTTTTATCCGAATGTAAAAAAAAGAAAAAGAGAATTTTAGAATGGATTTTTTATTAAAAAATAAATATACTGTTTAATAAACAAACAAGAGTATGAGGAGTCTAACAGTAGCTCCCTCTGCCCTGGGGGATGCAGGTTTGAATCCTGCTAGAGAGCACACATTTTTCTTGAATAAGATTTCTGAAACTTTCAGACCAGTAGGCAAAAATAAATAAATGTGCTGTTTAATAAACAGAGAATTTACACAAATATGAGTATCTACTAAAAATAATGTTTAATGTGAAAAAATACATATATAATTTTTAAAATTACAGAATGCATTCTTTTAAAGGGACTTTTTTTGTTCAACACTTCTTCAGAAAGATTCATTGGAACGACAATAATCAAAATGGTGAAACTGAAAAGGTAGACATGGGGGTGGGGAGCCACAACTAAAATTGAATTTAAATAAAATTTATGGAATTCTGACAATTTAACCCTGGGAGGAGGTTGATTCAAGGGCATTTTTCACAAAAGTGAATGTAAGAAACCCAGCTGGGATTCAAACCCAATTCTCCATATTGGTATCCATTATTTTACCTGCACATCTATTGTTTATATAACCCATGTTACCACAAGTAGAATGTATACACATCAAGACTTTCATTTCCTCTAATTATTACATAGTAACACATCTAATTCTGGCAGTAGGTAGAGAAATTCATTGAACAGTATGATCTCTCAATCTTTTTGCATATCTGTGAATTTTAAACATTAACAGAACTACAACACAGAATACAAAATTAGAAATGAGATGCTACAAAACCATTCTACACATCTACAGAGACAACATCTAATATAATGCAGTGTAAGACACCATCAGGCAAGATAAAACCCTGTCGCTACCATTAAGAAGAAGTTGAAATGATATAGTCAGGTCATGAGAGTCAGTAATCCTGTTAACACCTTAAACAAAAGAAGAGACAGAGAAAAAATAATGAACTGATAATGTCAGTTAGAGGACTGGAAGATCCTTCACAGAAATTGACATTGGCACACAACTGAGACATATGGAGGAAGCTGGTCAGGTGTTCAGCTGCCCAGCAATCCTACAACACCCAATCATAGGTATGATGAGGTAGAAAAAAAGTGAATCACTTTAATATTTTAATGCTGATTGTAACAGAACCAGGAATTTATAGGCAAAGTTTTTTTTAGCAATGTCCCCTGATTTTAGCACAACTCTCCCACTTATCTTCACCTAACTGCACTAAATATTTTAGACAGTAATGGAAAACATTGATCTAACATTAAATTATGCAATTTTTGACTTAGAATTTTTTAACAAGTATTGGTACTTAATCTGTTTTTCATTGAAAATGAGGAAGAAAGACATTATCATTTGAGAATTAAGTTAAATGTCACTGACTATTATATAATGTAATTGCTTTGCTAATCATTTTACTATAGAAATACACAAAAGTAATTTTTACCAGTGAAATGTATTAAAAATCAAGAAGAAAGATATTTTTTCAGTGATAATGGAATAAGGAAAGTATTACTAACAGAATAAGTTTATTATACATATGTATAATTTCATAAAAAACATGTTTCTCTTTAAATGTTTTCTGATAACAAATATCTCATTTACAATCTGATCTCAAAACACTCAAGTGTGCATTCATTTCTAGCAACATAATAATTAAGAAGCATGATGCATGCTACCAACTCCTACACCTAATATCTAAATGTTGTGAGTCAAGACAGGATTATTTTTTATAAAACTTTTATTAGTTTGCATATGCATGCCTTTTTATTATAAAAGAGAAGGAATATATATGTAGGCAAAAATTAACATATGTTATCTGAAGTTCTTAATAGTAGTCACAATTCAATGATCAGACTAGAAACATCTCTTTTGTTGCTTTGATTCTAATGTTTTAGCCAGTGATCACACTGGGCTTCATCATCTATATGCAGCATTCAGTAGTCTCCCCAAGTGAATGTTGAATTTATGACTTGCTGTAAGTTTTCAAAATAAGTGAATTGTCAGTATGTATGCAAGTTTTTCAAGCAGTGTTAATATTTAGCAGAGTTCAATGATTTGCTTGTATAAAATTATCAAAATTTCCAGTAAAAATATTTCCAGTGTTAGATGAATCTTGGTGTTTGGCAAAAGTTACAAATTAGGAAGACTAGACAGTCCAACCACTAAAATGGTGAGATCAAAACAAAGATGAGATACCAATCTGGATAATTCACTGAAGAGTTAAAATAAAACTTTGTGATATACAGAAAGAAAAATGCTAGTTCTTAAGAAAAGTATAAAAATTACAAAAGGCTTTAATATCTTTATAGTTTTGTCTATAACAATATGGATTAAAGCATCACTCTTACATGATCCTCTCATACTGGATGGTTTTTCCTTAAATGTGTAAGTGCATGTTTTTTAAGACTGGAACTTTGGGAAAAGTCTGAATCACAAATTTCACAATGGTAGGGTTTTTCCCCAGTGTGTGTTCTCATATGACTCTTGAGATTTGAACTTCGTGAAAAGTTTGACCCACAAATATCACAGTGGAAAGGTTTCTCTCCTGAGTGTGTCTGCATATGATCTTTGAGAGTTGATTTACCAGCAAAGTTTGATCCACAAATGTCACAATGAAAAGGTTTTTCACCAGTGTGTGTTCGTCTATGCCTCTTAAGACTTGAACTCTGGGAAAAGTTAGCCTGACAAATATCACAATGAAAGGGTTTTTCACCTGAGTGTTTCCGCATATGACTTTTAAGATTTGAATTTTTATAAAAATTTGACCCACATATGTCACAGTGAAAGGGCTTTTCCCCAGTATGTATTCGCATGTGGTCTTTGAGTGTTGAATTTTCAGAAAAGTTTGCACCACATTGATCACAGTGAAATGGTTTTTCTCCAGTGTGAGTTCGCATATGAGTTTTTAAATTTGAACTAGTTAAAAATCTTGATTTACATATATCACATTGGAAAGGTTTTTCACCAGTATGTCTTCGCATATGAATTTTTAGATGTTGGCTTCGTGAGAATTTTGATTCGCACATTTGACACTGGTAAGGTCTTTCTCCACTGTGTACTAGCATGTGACTTTTAAGATATGTATTTTGAGAAAATTTTGCATCACAAACATCACAATGGAAAGGCTTTTCAGTGCTATGAGTTCTCATATGCCTTTTTAGGTATAACTTTTCTAGAAATTTTGACCCACAGATGTTACATTGGAAAAGTTTTTCACCTGTATGTTTACGCATGTGTCGCTTAAGCTGATAATTTTCTGAAAAATTTGACCCACAAACATCACAATGAAATGGTTTTTCGCCTGTGTGTTTTCTTTCATGCCTCAGAAGATGTGACCTTTTTGAAAATTTCATTGCACACGTATCACAGCTGAAATTTTTTTCAATAGTATGTGTTTGCATATGGGTTTTAAGGTCTGAATTTCTAGAAAAAGTTGATTCACAATTCTTACATTTGAATGGTTTTTCATTTGTATGTTTTCGCATGTGTGACTTTAGATGAGAATTCTGTGAAAATTTTGTCCCACAAAACTCACAGCAAAATGGTTTTTCCCCTGTGTGTGTTCGCATATGTCTCTTGAGGTGTGAACGAGTTGAGAGTTTTGATGAGCACCTCTCACACTGGAAGGTTTTTTTGACAGTGTGTGTTTTCATGTGTATTTTAAGGTTTGATTTCTTTGAAAATAACATTTTGCAAATTTCACAATGGAATGGTTTTTCACTGGTATGTATGCTCATGTGATATTCTAAATTAAATTTAGAAGAAAAATTACATCTGCACTTTTCACATTGAAAAGATTTTGGTTTCTTATTTGTTTGCACTTGATCTTCTTGATCAGAATTCTCAAATGATTTTGAATCATTATTTTTATCTTGAGGATTTTTCTCATTTATAGTAGCCATCATTTTTTTGGCAAAGCTAAACTTGGGCACAACTTTAAAATTTTTTCACAGCCTTTGGAAACAAATGTGTTAATTGCAGCAAACCAGTTATCCAAAATATAAAGGATTTTTTAAAAAACTTGATAAAGATGCTTTCTTTATTAATCCTTATAGAAATGTTTAATGGCCTGAATCCAGTATAGTTTAACATCAGTTTTTGGAGTTTCTAGATGCTTTTGATATTTCTTAATCTGGACCCTATACCCAGATTAAAAGTTTTATGTTTGGACAGTTAAAGCTGAAAACAAATCAAGAATATAGAATTAAAATTTCTACAAAACAATGGTATACAATTAAGTATTGAAAGTTTGAACATTACTGTCTGTAACAAAAAAAAAAAAAAAGTGATCTTATATATTAAAAATATTTTCCAAGACAAGGAAAGGTTTTCATAGGTACATAGTTTAAGTTAACTCTTCTTTTAAAAATGGTTTCTTCATAGTAAGAAAGTTTGAATTACAATGAAACTTAGAAAATATTTTCTCTTTCAGACAAACTAATATTAGTCCTGAAATATGATTTCTTTTTGATTTTAAAATGGAATATATATAATGTATGTATGTGTTAATAAATAAATAAAAGTTCAAATGACTTATCTTCCAACTTGAAGTTTCATAGGTACACCATTCTGCTCATCAGGGTAAGACAAATCTATAGAATTTATTAACAGATATCATATTTATTTTAAATATGTTAGATAAATTTTTTTTTCCATTTATTGACACCAACGAAATTTTAATCCTGTTCTACAACAATGATTCAGAAAAACAGAATATTCCCTTTTTTGTGAATAACTTTCAAATTTCTTACTCCAATTCCTTTAAAAGTGCACAGTTTATTCCTAAATGCATTTTAATTCAATATAAAAAAATAATCTAGGAGCATTTCAGTGACAAACCAGGTTTTCTTTGAATTGAAGATTGTTATAGTGTACAACAAAAAGACAAAAAAAGCTGTTTTTTATCAAGACAAAGTATAAATGAATACAATTTTGAAGAACTATATTAGTAGATTAAAACTTTCTTTAGCACCTTGTTAGTAATATCTTTTAAATCAGTATCCAAGCTAATGGAGTCTCCAGACAGTTGTGGATCAAGAAATAGCTTATCTGGCATGATTCTAAGCTTTGGAAATTTCACAGTTGGCAAATCAATTGGAAATAAGGATCCTATTCAGCTACCATTCATCTATAAATGTTGTCTTCACTTTGGAAGCACAGTTAGACCATTTTGAACAAGTTCATCTTCAAGATAGCCATTAAAGTGCTCTCCATTAATTATCTCCTTTTGACTCTTACATGTTTCCCACAACATGTGAATGACAGCTTTCTTTGTGCTTCTGATATATCCTTAACTCTTGATGGTTATGATACTGGGTGATAATATACTGAACACCCAAAGATTCCACTCTGCTTTTTATACCAATGTTTTGACACTGAGAATACTCATAAAATGACCTCACATATAAATGATTAATTAAATTTGAAAGGGAGGAAATACCGGATCACTTATATATATTGAACAAATATACTGTTAAGAATAAATTAATCAATTTTAAACAAATTTGAGCATGAAATATGAAAGTTATAAAAAAAAGGTATATTCCATTTTCCTGAAACATTATATACTATAAACGTAATAACATGACAATATTGTTTGTTTTAAAATTTCACCCTCATAAACGATATTTGTTTAAAAAAAAATCTCAAGAAAAATCCAGCAAATGTTACCAACAATCATTTATCAAATTACATATACATAACAAATGAAATGTTCAACTTATCTTTCCCAATTTGGAGTTTTACAGATATGATGGCTTAATAGTAAAACTGAATTTATTTACAGAAATTTTATATTTCTTAAAAGATTTTAATTTTCTTTAAAAAGATATTGGTTTTTGATGTCAACTTATTTTAAATTTGTTCTTATTGTATGGTGCAAACTAATTTGAAATGGCATAATACTTATATTAAACAACTCTGATTTTTAAATATTATGATAACATAAATATAATGAAAATACTTAAATATTTAGAGAAGCCAAATTTATTGAATATTAAAATAACTTTAAGTAATTAAGAATTTACATAAATTTATTTACACACATTCTTACCGTTAGAAAAAACTTCAATTATGTCTAACAAAAATAAAATTAAATTAAAAAAAGATAAAAATTAATATTTCATTTATTTTTATCCAATATAAACTGTAATTGTACATACATCAAACCAACCATGATTCTAGATATTATGATTAGATTACATAAACATGAAAATCGTGAATAAATATTTAGTAGTGCCGAGTATATCTAATAGCCATAGATATAAATAAATAGTAAGAACAATTTCACTATATTAACAATTTACCTAACATATTTCTATACTTAATGGAAAAATTTCATTATATAAATTTTATCTATTACACATAACTAAACATTTTTAAATTAGATTATATCATACAATATTGACTTTAAGAAAAAAAAATTTAAATATTGTCCTTTTAGAGAAAATTAAGTCATGTCTTAATTCTAAAAGTCACTAATCATAAAATCTATCCAGACAACATAGAGAGTTAGAAAATGTGTTTTGCTGCTTTTTACATGTAAAAAAATTCACATATACAATACTGAATTATCTCTTAGATGTCTTTACTCAACCTCATATTATGATAAAAAAAATCCAAGACATTATTTTTCATCTTATTTCTAATGTAATTCAAAGGAGAAAAGTCCAACCTAAAAATATTTTTGGACCCTGATCACATTTCATATTTTGCATCTGTAGTTAAGTAAAATATCAAACAGGCTAATAATTTGATTTCACTACAAGCAGACATTTACATTGGGCTTCAATTTTTGTATTCAGGAATGTCTCATGAGAAAACAGAGTTGGCTCATGAATTTGGTAATGGTGAGTTTAATCACTGGCTAGGACAGACTTAGACTCAGTGGAAATTGAGCAGTACTAAAAAGAACAAGATGATATATCCCTAGACATGGAGAGTAGGAGGCAAACACTCTTTGTAGATTAAATAAAGAATTCAGTTTGATATTCTGTGACAGTTACCCAGATAAACAGATACCTGAACATGGCACAACAGTCAAAAGCGTTATGATAATAATGAAGATAAGGACATTAGTCTAAATGTAAATAATAACACACACACACACATATATATATATATATATATATATATATATTCATGGGTATCATTAAAATTAATTTTGAAAATACTCCTGTAACTTTGGTATCAAGTAAAATTAAATTTGTTTGGTAATGAAAAATAAATCTAATTATAGTTAAAAACAGTGAGGAAGTGGTGAGAAGTTATCAGTCTGATAAGAAGGAAGTAACCTTTATCACTCTGTATGTGACTTCATTTGCTGTACAAAAAGATTATCCTGCCACTGATGGTGACACTATTTCATATTTGTGTTGTCATACCCTGCTATAGCAACAGAAAATAACTTTAAGTGAAATTAACAATAAGGACTGCAATTGAGAGGCCTTGAAAAAGAATATAGTGGAATGGAAAGCAATATAAATAATGCAGAGTGCTAAAGGTTAAGAAAAAAACTCTTTATGCTTGGTCATTTGGTCAGATTTTGGGGAAGTGGATCAGACCAAGAACTTTTCAGCACCACATATATAGTTCATCATTATTCAGCATCTATACTATTATTCTGCTTGTTTGTATGCAGCATCATTATGTTTTTACTTAGGATCTGAGCATAGTATATGCTTGATATTCCCCACCTTTTCGAGTTGAAATTGATTATGATTTCTAACTGATAGACTTTGCTCATAATATTAAAGATGAAGAAACTGGGAAAAGTCAGGGAAATGAGGATGGGATGGGAAAAGATGTTAAGGTTAGAAGAAAGCTACTGGGGTGGAAAAAAACAATGGTGAGAGGAAAATAATGGAGATGAAAGATAAATAGTCATGTTAGCTGGCTATAAAAATATAATGAGTGAAAGATGTAAAACCATGGAGATTGCAATACATTAAAATTTATGGAGAGGTTGCAGTAGAAAATATTCATGCATTCTTTATTAAACTAGTCCATGTTTGAATAATATTTAGATTAAAAAAAGGATGAGGAGTAAAGATTGAAAGGGTAAGGGAGAGAGTGAGAAGATACAGGCAAAGGAGGTGCCAAGACATGAAATAATTATCATCTTAGATGATAATATTATTCTTTTAATCATGTTTTGGTTGTTGTTTCCAAACTTGATCAAATATGTATTGCATCCAGTCACCTTCAAGAAGCTTTGACCAGAAATCTTTTTCTAAAAATTGTCTACCATCTTGTATTCTACCTTTTTCATTAGTTCATTTTTCCAAAGGATATTTTTTCTGCAAAAAGGAGAAAAAGTATCATCTTTGAAAGCAGCGTTCTCCAGTTATGCTGATAAACTACTATTATATTTCAGATTTTATGCAAATTAACAAGAAAACATTGTGTAAGGACTCCCCTTCTCAAATATCATTTACAGAAGCACTCTCAAGTTGTTTTTTTTTTTTAAATTTTTATTGTTAGTAAATGGTAAACTAAATTCTAATAATTACAATATTAACAATGAGCCAGTTTTATATTGATTTCTTAACAGCTATAGCTATACCACTGCTGAGGAACCATACACAAAATGATCCTTTTTAAAAATGGCTATGATATGCTTTAAAAAACAAAAAAAGTTTGCTTAAAGATCAATGAACATTCTTTGTTAAGGATTTTTTGGAGACCATTTTCTTAGTTTCTGGTACACAATTAAAATATACATTTTTCAATGTCTGAGTATCTTCAGCTTTCATAAGCCATTATCAAAAAGGTTTTATTTTTGTGTTATATTGGATTTGTCATTTTCAAGTATCACTTTGCATTTTCATGTGACAGTTTGTTATTGTTTTTATTATTTTCTATTAATAAAATATAGTTACAATGTTTGTTCCTAAATTTGATAACATTTTACTTCTAGTATTTTTGTAATCTTTTTTTTACAGTTTATATGGTATTGTATTATTGGTAAATATTTGTCAAATTTCTTGTGTTTTTTGTTGTGTTGGTTGGTGATAGACAATTTAATTGAATTAATATCAGATAAGCAACAAGTTAATTAGTGTGATAACACAGTGGATGTGAAATTAATATAAATGTTGTTTGAATTAATATTAGAGAAAAATTGTGCTTGTAGGCAAATGAATTCATCAACATTGGTTTGTTTTGAGTTTTTATTTTGTAGCTACTGTGTAATTGGTTCCTATCAAGTGTTTTTTTTTTGTTGTTTATTTTTTCTAAGGTTAATTAGTTTATCAATTATAAGGTTAGGGAAATTATTGTTAATCAATATTTGTTTTATGTTTTTGAGTTTGTTAAGAAATATTGTGCATATAGAGAATATGTGAAAAATGACCTGAACTGTCACATGAAGCAAAAAATGTTATCTTTAAAAATCATGAAACTGACCTAGCAAAAAAAAAAAAAAAAATTAAAAAGTAAAGCAAAAAAAAACTCTTTGATAATGTCTTATGAAAGACACAAGTACTCAGTGGACAATTTATATTTAAATCAGTACTGGAAACCAGGAAATAAACCCTTAAAAACTTTCACTGGTTCTTAAACAAACTTGTATAAATTTAAAACAAAACATTGCCAAAAGTCAGACTTATCTAATTCCAATGAAATTTTGAGCACTTATTCATTAATTTCATTAAAGAATGAATTGTAAACTGAGAAAGTAATTTTATTAGAAAACTTTGTCAAAATATGGGAGGGGGTCAAAGATTTTTTTTTACTTTTATATCAAGAAAACTCCCTAAAGACATTATTTCAGTAAAAAAAAAAAAAAATATATATATATATTCAATATTAAGTGTGAACATATAGAAAATTTGTCCCAAGCCTTACCAAAAATAATTCCATAAAACTCAAGTAATAATAATATATGATAATTCAATAACTCTTAAATTCAGAGACCTCATTGGGACAATTAAATTTTTTCATGATAGCAAACAGATAAGAAAAAAAAACAAAAACAATGAATAAAACTCAGGAGTATCATTTCACTAGTTTTTAATTTCTTTTTTATACATTAATTCTAAGTTTCATAAAAGTGTATAGAATAAAAAATTACATTCTTCATATAAACTAGAAAGAAACACATCATTATGACAAATACAGGATTTTTATTTTTAAGAGATTTTAAAATTTGCCTATATTTTCGTCTATAATGGTTGTTTCATGAATGACGAGTGAACGTGTTATGTTTTAAAAATTTCTACAAACTTTATTTACAAATGGAAATTAATTTGGTAAATTTTTACTTTCATCCATCTGACTATAGGTGAAATTTACTTTTTTCCTATGGCGTTTTGGCAAAACCAAAAATCCATTAATTTTTCTTTTAATATAAATAAGCTTTACCTTTTCTTTAAGGTTATTAATACCAAAATCTAACTTCAAAGATTTTTTAATTATTTAAAAGGCATTTTTCAGATTCTTTTATATGCCCATGGCAGTACCCTTATTTGCAATTTAAATATAGATACAACTTTTCTTGCTTTTACAGTTCGCAGTGTTCAATATCTGCAGTGGAACTATTACAGTTATAGTCAAAAGTAGACTGATGTTTAAAATCACCTTTAAAACTTACAAAATCTCGATTTTCATAGTCTATTACTTATAAGTACCTCCACTAATTCAGTATATGTTAGGTTTAAAATGAATTTTTAAAAATGAAAAAGCTTTCATTCTAGCTTTAATTGAAAGCTAAATGATTTAAAATTTACTATTTCCAGTAAGTAAAATACTCTGTTGTGTATTTCAAACAGAAATTATATTGATTGGAATAGGTTTTTTTTTTCAGTAAAATCAATCAAAACAACCATTTTTAACACATCTGTAAACAATAGTTACTTCTCATTTTTTTTACATTATTTGAAGAAAATTAGCAAATTTAAAGTTAAATTAATCTGATTTGAAACAAATATTACTTATAATGTAAAATGTTGTATACAAACATACTAATGGGTGTTGTTTTTTTGACATGTTAATTTATTGACAGTGAATTGACAGTGGAACATGTTCATAGTTAAGTATTGTGGGGCAGATGATAAACTTTATAAGTTGTGGGGGACAACCCTTAAAACATGCGACCTTTTATCGATTTGTACATCCATACTTCAGAAATTCTGCATGTAATCACACATACAAAAACAAATCAAAATTTTTTTAACAATTTTCGGGGTTGTCAGATAAACTTTAAACAATAAACTTTACAATATATGATTGGTAGTGATGGGGTGATTAATCGGAATTGGAATTGAGAATCAGAAATATCAGAACTTCTTGGGGTATCAGAATCGGTATTGGAGAATTTTTAACTTAATTTCCGATTCCAAAAATGATTCTTTGGATTTTTTTTTTTTGTTTAAAACTTAATTTTCCATTCCTGGTACTAATGATAAAAAGATATAAATATTTATTGATTTTAAACTATCAGTAAAACTAAAATCTATAGATCATAATTACACCTGATGTAATTTTATTTTACTTGTGTAAAAAATAATTTAAAAAAAAATGTGCAAGTACTCAGTTCTCAGACATTATTCTAATGTTCACTAGTTTAAAGTCTGTTTCAGTTCAAAATGAAATTTTTATTTTCTTTTTAAATATTGTTAATTCTCCCATAAATTATTAATTTAATAATTATAATCAAAATTATGTAATAAAACACAAAAATGAATTCAGGTTCTTGTTCTACCAGGCTCTCTTTTAAGACAATATTTTTTTTTTAATTTATAAAAAGGAAAAAAAAAATGAATGTATGGAATTTCCGCCAATGTCACATTTGATTTCTTCACATAAAAAAATTGACCTTGTGTCATAATTTGCCCTCATGGTGAGGCAGTTAAATTACAACAATTTGTTTTTATAACAGTTTTACTTTTAATCCATATACTCCTTTTTTAGTCTTGGTTATTGAAAATATTTATTTACTTTTTTTGTTTACGTAGCATACTGCGTAAACAAAAATAAATGTTCTTTTTAATAACCAAGAATTTTTTAAAAAGTAAAACATTCTTTTTATGAAACTTAGATTTATTTCTACGAAATTAATGTATTTCTTAAAATGTTATTGCTTTCAAAATGTATTTTCATCTTTAAAAAAAATAAACAAACTTATTTGAACTTTTTTTTCACACAAACATTTAGAAAACATAAAATTTAATTTCCATCAAAAATTGTATTTAATTTTATTTTACTAATATTTTTCTTTGGCATAACTGAACTTTCCATTATTATGGCATTTAAAATATTTTGAACTTTTTTCTAATTTATTCCTCCTCAGTGCCAAACGAAATGAAAGTTTTTTTTTTGTTTTTTTAAGTAAGTGTATAAAAAAGTTAATCATTTTTATTTTTTAATGCTTTGTAACAATTAAATCTCATACCTTATAAAATAATCAATGATATCAGCTTTCAACTTCCTAATATTTTAAGAATTTATTGTAAATTTTGCTAAAATTGTTATCTTAAAAAAAAAAAAAAAAAAAGGGATATGTTTTTCTTTTTACTTTTTTTTACTGTTGTTGTTGCACTTTTTTACTTTTTTTTTTTCTTTTAACAAAGATAAAACACTTTTTGATTCTTTTTAGAAATAATTAAATTTTTTAGTTGTGATAAATTTATTTTAATAAAACTTATTAGTAATTAATTTTTTTTAGATTTTCAACTTATTGTTGCAATCTCTTATTTTTGAAGTGGATGTCGAAATTGAATTGTCACCGCTAAATTTGTTCCAGTTATTGTAAAATACTACATAAAATTTTAAGGAGATTGCATAGAGGGCTCCTTTGCTTGTTAAAACTTAAAAATAAAATATAAAAGGTGGACAAAAACCCTTTATTTTAAACCATTTAGTTAAATTATAGACACAGTAAAAAAACTAGAAACATTTTTAACAGTGAAAATTTAAATTTTAACTGATGTTTATTATTTTCAGACCCTAATTATGGCAAGTGTACCAAACAATGCCAAGTAGAAAAGTGTAATTTGAAAGTTTTTTTAAGATTTCTAATGACACCAGAAAGCAATAGGTCCAACAACTACAACTTAAGTGATTTTTCTTCTCTTTATTGTTTAAAGTCTTACCCATTTTTTTAAAAATAAACAAAGGCTAACCAATTGATGGACCTGAAAATAATCAATGTTATTTAATTTTATTTTTAATTTTAATCATTGGAGGTATCAGAATCAGAAATTTAGAACAGTACCGAGAATAGAATTGTATCGGAAACGGTAAAAAAAATATTGATATCGTCCCATCACCAATGCTCTTCTACATAACAATATTTCCAAAGAATTATCACACTGAAAATGAATTTTAAGAGATTTAAAAACTTTATTCAATTTAATTTAAATTGTAAAAATATGTTTTCGTCAAAAATTTTTTTTTTGTTCAGGCAATAAATTGTCTTTTATTCATCACAAAGGCAACAAATCTCTAATTAAATAATGTCTTAGTTTTATTGCGTCTTTTTTTTATTTTTCGATTCAGAACAGATTTTCGGCAAGACCGAGTCTGATTTTGCAAAATAAAATCGGTGATTTAAATTCTTCAAAAAATTCTGCTTTTATAAAATTTAGTCACTAACAGCTATCACGTTGAATTTCTCAAGTTTTTTTTTCATAAGGGGCTGAAACACATGTAAAAATATATTTTTTACCAAGATTTTCTAATAAAACATTTAAAAAATAATTTCATTCATTTGCGAATAATTACTGAAAATTTAATAAAAAAAAAAAAAAATAATTATTTGATTTTTGCAAGAATTTCCAAATTAATGTGCCTGTCACCGCAAAAAAAGAGGTGAAAGTTACCCCCACACAACGAAAGTAATTAAAATGACATCAACACATTTTTCATAGAATTATGATATTAAACAAGAACCTAAAAGTATCTAAAAACTGTATGTCGTGTTCAAAATAAGTTTAAAAAGTTATTTGCTAAGAAAAAGTATACCTTGGTAAATAAGTAAGATGTCACTTTTAAAAATAGTTTTTAGCATTTATATATATATATATATATAAGAGATTAAATAACACATAAACACTGTTGATGCTGTTTTTAAATCGATTGATATCCATAGTAACGTGTAACACGAGATTGAGCATTTTAGTCCGATTGAGCATCCGTAAAATTTGCAACCAACTCAAGCAATTGTTGGTTAATTCTACAAAATGACATGAATAAAACTTTGATAATGCGGCTACTTAAAATTATTACATTAATCAATACATTTCTATACAAACGACTAAAATATTTTTTCAAAAAGGGAGAAAATAGAACTAAAAATACTAATAAATTACTGTGTGTAGTGTAGTAACTAACTCGCATTGATTGAGTCATGACTCCTGACGAATTTGCCCATATACACTTACCTCGATTTATCTTGTGCATTCACTGCAAAATCTGATAAAAGAATAAGTAACAGGATACCGAATAAACTAAAAATTCCAATAGATGTTTTTTAGATAAAAAAGGCAAAATATTTTCCTCGGTCGAAGAAGCAGGTGAGAAGTAAAAAAACTTAAAATGATGAGAGATACTAATGAAAAGGGAGATAATCACATGGCAAAATGAGCAGTTTTCCTTTAAATTTAATTAATAATCGTGTGAAAAAAAAATTCCTCACCATGAAACGTACAAATTCTTTAGCAACATACGGAAACAGTCAGAATCCTCGTTTGTTCGCGTAGCAATTATAAGTTAGTTCATAAAAACTACTATTTTTTTCCATTGATTTTCCATCTAGAATAGTGAAGAAGACGGTCGTTGTAAGTCAACTCAAATGGATACCTGTCAGGAATTAGTTTTTTCCTTTACACATTGAAACATTGTTTTGTAATCAAAAGTTTTAATTTAAACTTTAAATTTTAAAGTATGTTATTTACTTCATATATTTATAAGTCTACCGTTCATCTTTACTTTGAATAATGTTGCCACATCTAGTCTGGTGCTCCTGCTATATATTTAGTTTAAAGATTCTTGATAAAATGTAAAGAATCTGCAATGTTATTGGTCCTGGCCTGGCATCTCGCCTTTGGTAACTTTCTCACCATTGTAATGTAGCATCTCTGTGCCTTTTCTATAAATACTTTCATGGTAATTGTTCTGATGAACTTTCCTCTAAGGTAACTAGACTTGAATTTAAGTGAGTACCAGAGTGGTGGCAAGGTTTCATCATTTTACATTTGAAATGACTAAATGTAACTAAGTTCTATGCTAACAATTTTTTTCTCTTATGGAACTCTTCTAGGTTCTTGGTTTTCAGTCAACTTTGATTTTCAAAAAATTAAATGCAGTGTCAATCATTATCTTCCATCTTAATTCCTGTTCTTTTATTGTTCTCTATCTTTAATACGCCCCTTTTTCTCATATTTTCTAACACTCAGTAACCAATTTTGTCTTAGTGGCTTTATTGACTTGCTTGAGGTGAAATGACTTTAAAAAATAGATAAATAAACAAGGAATGTGCTGACTGCACACTCAAGCTGATAACATTTCCTCACTCACAAATTCAGCAGATGCAAAAACTTTTTTACAATTCTGTAGAAACATGGCTACAAATTAAGTGGTTTCTTGAACCAGATTGGATATGGCAAATCATGTGATGTGCTCTCTACTATGTCCACATGGTTGAACTCCAAACGATCTGGAAATGGGTCAGTGCTCAGGTAATGGAGTACATTCCCGTGCAAAACTCAGATAAGATTCATGAGCCAAGCATGGCTGTTAAACAGCAATAACAATGTCTTGTCAGCTACAGTCAGCAACTAAATCTTCAACAGCCAATGAAGGACAGTCAGCAAAAGACAGTTGCAACCAAGCCAGCCTTGATCAACAACATAGACATGTACCATGACAACACATATGGCAGCAATGATTTTTCTATATACAACACCACCATGAAAGTAAGTCCTATATCCCTACTATCTGTTCAGCATTTTAAAATTACTACTATCGTATGCAGTCAGCTGTCATACACATTTCATTAGCGTGTGCTTTGCACGCACACACACACACATTGGCATGCTATATCACTTGATTTCTTCACTTGCAACAAATCATTTTGAATAATTGAACTACTGGTTTCTTCATGTTCACAACAAAGAACATTGATTTTTAATATGTAAATATATGTATCTGGTTGTATAAATGCTACTGTCATATTTAGCTTGGTCTTCTTCCTTTTCTGTGAAGATCATTTCTTTGCATTGCATAAACTTGTGTTGTATTTGTGGACATGACACTCAGATTTTATTTTTTCTCCTAAAATCCAGGTAGACTGACCCCACATACTAGCATTTTTTACTAAATACTTTGTTTGGTGCTTAAGGTTGGCATGACACCCTAGTGTGCATCCCCACTCAACAGGAAAACACAGAAAATATGGTGCACATGCTTCCAAAGAAAACATTTATCAAACATAGTGAGAAAAAAAAAAAAAGAACATTAAAAGTAAACAAGAATTTCTTCCTAGCTATTCTAGAGATGAAATTATATCTAACTGTATATTAATTTTAGAATTAGTAAAGTCTTCTTACGTCTTACACACGTTTGATCATTGTCATCTCTTCAATAATCTTTTTTTCTTTGTTTTTTTAAAGAAACTCATGTGGCAGTTTTTTTGGTGGAAATAATTGGCTGCTGCTGTTTTTGTGTAACTCCAACTCTATAATAATACAACTGTATAGAATAGGTGAGTACAGCTGCTTGGATGAAAATGTCATGCTTTCTATCTGAATTTTAATCAAATATTGATTTTTTTGTTTTGCATTTATCATTAATTACTAATATAAAAATATATGACACACAAAATAAAGGAACATTGGTAAACTGATTTTAATATATTTTTCTTTATGTTCTTTCACTTTTAAAAAAGTTGGAATAATCTATATAGATAAATAAATTTGTTATATGTTCAATTGTTGGAGGCACGGTCGAGTAATGAATAGCAGCTTGGATTGAGGAATCAGAGAGCCAAGTTCAAATTCCATTTGAATCCATTACATTCACTCATGTGCTAATACGCTTGGAAAAGGTATGAATCCTCTTCTTCCCCCAGTTTCGATGGCAATTGGTCTACCACAAAAGGAAATGGAAATCTGTGGGAAAAAAAAAAAATCTTCAATTAGTCATGTATCAAAAGATACATGATCACATAAGCGTGTATCACACATGGTGCACAACAGAATTGATATGTTCAATTAACTTTATTTTTGTTTGATTGTCACCCAGTGATAAATATTCAACATTCTCAACTCAACAAGGCCTAGTTCTCAATTAGTAGATACATGATTTGCACTCAGCTTACTAAAAAATCTTGGCAACCATCCTACTAAAAGTAAATATTGATAGACAGGTTAATTTTTTTTTCAAGAGATTTGTTTGCACATACTTAAACTAAAATTGTACATTTATGATGTAGTAATAGCTTGGCCACACTGAGCATAGCCAATGTTCTTTGATGATTGTGAACAAAAGCTCTTTTTTGTGAGGAAAAATAAAAGACACCCAGAAACATCTCAGAAATTTGGCAGACTGGTTTCTGGTTGGCTGAAAAAAATTCATATTCAATCACATGATGTGCTCCTAATTAACTTTGGCATGTTTTTAAATTATTAAAGGAGTGAAATCTATTTGTGTACAATAATGATTGTATTGCAATCATCACATGATTACACATTACACTATTATTAGGTCTTGTCTCCTGCATTGGATTTTCAAAGTTTCAGTAGATTTGTGTTTTGATCACTCAGAGATTTTGGTATGTGCATATACTATTTATTATTGCCAAAGAAAATACTTGAGTGACTGAATAATGAACCTATGAATTTATAACAGATTTTGTCAAATAAGATGCTGGAAACTTTTGCATCGTTTTAATATGGAAGACAATTTATCTGCAAGGTAGTGTAAAAAATTCATGGAAAGTGAGGAAAATAATTTGGTGACTGAATAATTAAACTATTGATTTATATTAGATTTATTTTTATTTAAAAAAAATAATCCAGAAAACTTTGGCATCACATTTCTGTGGCGCCAAATCTTTAAAAAACATGAACACACACAAAACTACTATCATCATCTCCTCTTTCAACCTACTTTATGAAAAGTTAGTTTCTATTTGATAAGAACCGCTTTCCCGGAGAACATTGTGATTGATCAAGCAAAGTTGATTCTCACTCTATAGACTTTCCCACTACCCTACAAGACAGAAATGAATAAAAGACAAGATTTTTTTTTTATTATTATTAAATTAACCCAGATATGGTTGCATGCTAAATTGATTAAAATGGATTTAAAGAAAAATAGCCAGTCTGATCCAAAATGAATTACAGTAGATCTCAGGAGAATACATTATGTTCAATGATGGAATTTTAATCCTTTTATTACATTCAAGTGAATTTTCTCAGGTAGAATCAATTTCCAATTTCACATTATAGAATGCAATATTGAAATGGTTCTGAAGAGTAAACAAAATTTTACTTAAAATCTTTATCAATTTTATTAAGTGATTTTTATCAAAATAAGGTTTTTACTGATAATTAGTATGTAATAATGTTCAAGTCACTAGATAGTAAATGTTTCAGTTAAACTATGAAGTAAATATTTACTAATCCTTAAATGAAATTAGGACTAAAATTAGATGATATAATAAGGTTTTCTCTATACCAAGGTGTTTTTTTCAATTTAAATTCAGATATTTTGTCTTCCACATTTGTTTTACGATACAAACATAAAAATAGTTGAAATGAGGACATCTACCATACAGTAAGTTTTCAGGTTCATTTAGTAAACCATGGCTTGTGAGTTTAAATGATTATGTCAGAGCTAATTTAGTTGAACAAATAATTAAATAAATTGACATATCACCCCAATTAAGTTAATTCAATAAAGATTTATAAGCTGTTTTAACAAATTTCATTTTATATAGATATTAGGTAACCAGAAATATTCCTGCAACATTTTTGTTCACTAAGTTTTTCTTTTAAATTCAGGTTCAGAGGTATAGTTCTATTGCTTGTGCGAAATATTAATGCAAGCATCTAACACATTTAAAGCAGATTTGATTCAACAAAAAAAAATGATTACTGGCTGACATTTATAATGTGTGCTTCAGAGTTGTAAAATAAGGCAAGGGTATGGTGAGGTTGTGGGAAATACTTAATCAATTGTTCTCTTAAGAATTATGGGGTAACAGGTAGAGAAGGGAAAGAAATGGTGGGAAAGAAAACAAATCTGAGTAATGACTAGTAAGGCACTACCTCAGAAACTGAAGTGTGGCAGGCAGCATGCAACTTCCAGAATACAAGACGTGCCAAGGGAATGTCTTCACAAAATACTGTTTTGCCAATTGTCCATTGCTTTTATTGACATGAGACAGTTGACAAAGACCTGTATCTGGACAAGTTGCAGGGAGGCCTAAATCTGAACATGTCAAGTTGTTCTGCTGCTAATGGTGAAAACCCAGAGATAACTACCTTTGACAGACATGTCCACACACTCCATGGTGCCTCTCTTGTATCTGTACTGACACACATTCACCACAAGTTAAAAAATCTTAATCACATTATTCATTAACTTCATTAATCTCTATACATATTCTATAGGCAGCTTTAGTTCCAAGTTGAAATTCATCCAGTATACAAAATCACACAGACAAACTTTGAGATGGCATATATGATTTAACTCATTACTACTCTAGGTATATTCTTTTGTTATCTGGCAGGATAGGATATATGGGGATTTTGTGATGTGGAAAATAATTACAGACTGTAGCATTTGAAATGGTTTATCTTTTCTTGAAACTGAACCGATTTTAATGTTTTCTTTTTAGCAAAAAATTTTGGGTTACTTGATGTCTTATTTTCAAAATCCTGCTACTTGAAACATGCTTTGTATCAGTGAGTTAGCTGAAAGCAAACAGACTGAAAATTAAACCAATTTAAAGACTTCCAATTTATAAAACATAATAGGTTTCCTTTATTCAACATTGTATAATTGTTGCTGTTAATATTATGAACAATCTATTTATTAGGTGTAAAAATAAACAAAGACAACTTCCTTTTTTCCAGTAATTGTTCATTAATATAGTCACTGGAATTTCTTGCCCTGTTAGTGAAGTCTAGGATACAATGACCACATCCCTCACCCACAAAAGAGGGCACCTTCTAGAAGAGGATTTGCAGATTCTAGGCTAAAATCAACTTATCAACTCAATAAAAAAAAAAACAATCGACATTAAATTTGTACATGACGTTAGTAAAATTTTCAATATGAATCTACTTTCTGAATTTCAGCTTGCAATATCTGGTTTTATATATAAATATTTTTAATGTATGCTATATTTATGGGTAAAAGTGCTTAATATCAGGGATAGAACATGTAATTATAAAAGTGGATACGAGGCTAATACTTGCACAATCTTCAGGCCATATAAATATATATATATATATATATATATATATATATATATATACACACACACACACACACTTGAGTGTAATCTTCCACATTATATAACATATAAACTTATGAATTTTTTTTATTATATTAGAACTAAAAGATAAAAAAATTACACTTGGTAGAAACAGTGTCACATGAACACATTGGTGCCTACCTTTTTAAATATTAAAAGGTAAATTACAAGAATTCTTTGGCCTTCTTCAGCTCATGCTATTATTGTCACAGTATATTAAGCTATCACCATTTTTTCAACACAATGAAGATTTCCATACTAAATTTAACACCAGAGGAAATCCTGTCTATTCTCTTGCTCACAGACTTTTGTAAAATCAGTATTTCTCTCTTAAAGTTACATTTGTTGAAAAATATTAAAACTTGATAAATTGACCAATGAAAAAGAAAATATTTCTTTCAAGAATTTTTGTTCAAATGTCATCTCTTTACAATCATGCAGATGTGACATACTGAAAAAGGATTTATCCCTCATGTCTTTTTTTCTAGAATATGCAACTTTCTAATGTATATTTGCAAAAAAAAATTACACCTTTTAAACTTTTACTCAAATTAAAGAAAAATAAGTTCCACAAAAATAAGAAAAAAAGATTTTTATGAAGACTTATGATTTCATTTAAAAACATACTGCATAATTTTAAAATTGAATAAGTTATTCTCATGGATATAAACCTCTTTTATGAGGACACAAGTAATAATATCAAAAGTCTATTATGGCTTACATTCTGCTGAAGAGGTTACTCATGTGGAAAGTCAAGCTAATATTTACTATAGAAAAGGAAAATATTTGTCATGAGCATGTTTGTATATAAACCATTTTAAGTATCATCACTCAAAAAGATCTTGCACTAAAATTACAGGTCATATCTATATATTTCCTTTTAAAAAGTAAAAATTTTAAATCCCAGTATATTTCCTTAGATGGTTTAGGGAGACTAATTTTCCTAAAATCTATTTTCCCTTTTGGTAAATTCTATTTTTATTGAATTTCATGTAAGAAGTGCATTAAAATACAATTAAGTTTCATTATCTGTTAAAAAATAGATATTTCCAATGAAAAATTAAAACAAACAAAATTAAACCCAATTTAAGAAACAAATTATATATATATATATATATATATATATATATATATATGAGTGTGTGTTTTAGCAATGTGTTGCTTATTTATAACAGAATTGCTCATTCCAAGCCATCACCCATTACATTACTTGTACATTCACGCTTACAGCACTTGTTATCCCCAAGTGGTCACCAACCTAAATACTGACCCGTCTCAACATTGGTTAACTTCAGTGACCAGACATGAAGCAAGATCTCAATTTGGTATAGCCATAAGCCCCAAATAGTTTAGATATTACAAAAAGAAAAAAGAAGGAGAATGAATATAAATTTTTGGGAAATAATAGTTATTATTAGTGGAATTTTTTAAATTTATTATAAATTTTTTTAATTTATTATAAATCCATGCATGTTGGTATATGAAACACTGGGTGGCTTCATTGTAGCCAATAGTAGTTTATTGCAAAAGTGGAAATGGGAGGATAAGCAAATCAGGTATTAGTGTAGAAACTGAAAGAGGGAGAAATAAAAATGAAAACAATCCAAGTTTAATAAATAATAAAACAACGTTAAGTGGTGTTCAGAATTTTGGGAAAGTCAAATCTCTATAGAATAAATGAATGTAAACTAATGAAAATTCTTGTGAATTAGTTATTTTGTAAAGTGTTTTGATGTAACAAAAAGTTACAAGTTTTTTGTGAGGAAAGTTTATCTTCTCCAACTTCTACACCAACTCTTATCTGCTTTGCCACTCATCCAATGTCCAGCTTAGCAACAAATTACAAAAATATTTAAAAATAAATCTTAATAGAGCAAGTTAATATTTTTCTTGGAACAATCAATGACCAATATTACTTTAAGAATGTAATTAATATGAAAACTTTTGTAAATTTCCTTCATGTCCTGAAAACAAAAAAAGATAACAAATTTGTAAAAATATTTTAAGAATATAATTTTGTATATACATTTATTAAAGCATTCCCAATTTTTTGAAAAGCTGAGATGTATTTTTTATTAAGGTTTGGAAGAATAGCAAATTGTTGTTATTATTGAAAATTAAATGAAAACCAGATTCCATATCAGATTTTTACAATTCCGTGATTCAGTTTGTAATTCCAAAAATCCCAGAAAACTGATCCCTTAATAGTTTATCCCTTTTTCAGTGAAATGTGTTTTCCCCAGCATGAATCCTTATATGTCTTTTGAGATCTGATTTTTGAGCTGATGCATAGTTACAAACCTGACACTGATGTGGTTTCTCCCCAGTGTGAGTTCTTATATGAGTTTCAAGGTGAGTTTTTTGTGTTGTTGCATATTTACAAACCTCACACTGGAAAGGTTTTTCACCGGTATGTATACGCATATGCATTTTGAGATTCGACGAATTGGAAAATACAGAATTACAAACATCACAATGAAATGGTTTCTCCCCCGTATGTGTGCGCATATGCCTTTTGAGATGGATAGATTGGGAAAATCCAGTACTGCAAATTTCACAGTGGAATAATTTTTCCCCAGTATGTGTTCGCACATGCATTTTGAGTGCAGATTCCCATGCTGTTGAGTAGTTGCAAACTGTACAGTGAAATTGTTTCTCGCCAGAGTGTTTAATCATGTGCTTTTTGAGGTTAGACTTCCGTGCAGATGCATAATTACAAATTTCGCAATGGAAAGGTTTCTCTCCTGTGTGTGTCCTTACATGTTCCTCCAAAGTAGTATTATCTGAGAAGGATAATTCACAAACTGCACATGGAAAGGGTTTCTTTGCTTTCCCTAAAGACATTATTTTAAATAAATACAGCAAAAACAAACATTTTCTTCTTTCAATAAATGTTTTAGATAACTTTGTGTGTAGTGAATGATTTTGAAATAATAATATTCGTCTTTTTTTTGTGCTGCTTGTTTGGAAATCAAGGTTAATCTTGATCCATTTGGCCCAATAGATTATGGGATTAGTATCTTGTTTATTAGCTTCAATAATAAATCAAATCCGAACATTTTATAGTCATTATAATAATTGATAATTTTTTTTTATTATAACATTGTTATAGGCACACATTCACTTATATCAGCAAAGATTGATTTTAATCAAATTTGCTACCACAGATTCATCTGGCCAGCAGTTCTTTGCATATCCATAAATGTCAAATATTTTATTTGTATACAGATTAAAACACAAACTTTTATGGCATATTCCTGTTTCCTTAGTAAGACTGTCTTAGATCTTCTTTTTTTACATAAATTAAATGTTAATCCTCATGTTAAATAACTGTTTAGTAGACTACTATTTTTATGGGGAAGTATATCTCTGCTCTGACTTCCTCAGGTTGACCTTAAGGATCAGATACAAGACAAAATAAGGAAGTTAATTTTGATGGCTGAGTCAGTGTGAGAATGATAGAGAAAGGGTTTTCAGGGAGTAGTTTCTTACACATCAAGCAATGTAGATGTGTTGACTTTTGTGTTTGAAACTGCTCCCCAGTGGAGGGAGAAAACGACCCCACTGGCTAGTTAGAAGATGCATATGTTGACATTAATAAAATGGTTAAGTAAAATTCCTTGTGTTGAAGGTGTTTTCATGTCTGAACCCAAAATGACTAGTTATCACCGGCTGGGAGAAGACAAGAGAGAGAAGATACAACATATAAGTGAATCAACATTGTCACCTAAGACCACCCCCACCAAGGGGCTATATAACATTGTATTAATTGGCATAGTGACCAGGACCTCCCAGCAGGAGAGAAGGAGATATGCAATAATCACAATGCTGATAGAAATAGTCAAATCCTCAGATGTCAGATAAATCAAGTTTGTAACAACTCATAATCTGAAAGAAAAAGAATAGTGTATCAGATAAAAGAAAAATAAATGCAGCTTATTAATAACAGAAACTAAAAGATCTTTTCAATGATATTCACTATGTGAAAATAGTAGTGAAATTGAAGATAGAAAATTAAATGAACATATCTTAACTGAAAATCAAATTCACTATCTTTAAGAAGTATTCCAATGAAAAAAGAAAGAACTTTAATAAAAAGAAATATATCAATCATGGTCTTTATAAAATTTCAAAACAGAATTTAATCCTGTATAGAATCAAGGTTAATATAAATGAAAAAACTAGAAAGATGTTAAAAGGTCCAACTAAGGGAATAAATGAAAATAATCAAGACTAGGTGTCAGATAATCACAATTTAATGATAAATCCACATGCGACTTTTAGATCAACACAACTGCAGCAAAAGTAAAAAAAATCTTAAGAGCAATAATACCAGAACTAATAATGATAATATAAAAAAAAAAAAAAAAAAAAATGTAAATTTATTCTGGCTTTAATATTTTGAAAATCCAATAGATAAAAAAATATCAATTCTTTTGGGTATCTTTATTTTTTGAAATAAAACATTTTCTTGGTTTGCTTATTAATGGAAAGTTATTTTTAAAACTATATCAATTTACCTAATAAAGTTGTGTGTATATATATATATATAATCACACAGTGAATACTGGTGGTAATAAAAGTGCTTGATGTATAAGAAAAAAGATCTAAACCTAATATTAATAATTACTTAATAATACTGATTTCTCAAATTTTTGTATCTTCAAAAAAAACCTTATTGAATTAATTTTGTAGAGGGGTAAAGTGTGTGAAACGAAATCCTCTTCAAACACAGCTCTATAAATTCAAATTATCGAATTACTGAGTGTAAAAATGATTTTTGTTTTCTTTTCAACTGAAAGGATATAAGTTATAAAGTTCATTGCAAACAATGTTCATACAAAAGTGTTTTGTTTTCTTTTAAAACAGAAAAAAATGAATTGTGTTAGTATAGAATGCAGCATATATATGTCATAGTTATGGGAGAATCCTAAATCTATATTAGCTTATATGCATATAGCATAAATGTATCAGCAGTCAGCTAAATATCAGTGTAAACACTGTTGATGACAACTAAACCTGAAATTTTATTTTTGTTTATTTGTTGCTTAGTCTTTTCATAATGTAACCCATGCAAACTGGTTTCTGAGAATACTTTTAATGATAAATAATTTACTAAAGGAACTTTAGCACTCAATAAGTATTTTTGAGGAGATGAAAAAATGAGAAATCAGTATTATTTACATCCTGTTTGAAGATGTACTGAAGAGTAGTTTCTTAATTCAAGTTATGTGATTTAAAGGAAAAAATCAGATCACAGAAAGTTAAAAGTTAAATTTATTGAATTCAGAAGTCTTGTTAGTTAAAAATATATTTCCCAAGTTTTGATATTGATTTTTAGGAGGGAAAAGATAGTTAATCACTTTCCTGGATGTAAGCTATCATTTTTTGACAGAGAAATGAGTGTTGGCTTTTTTTGCTGTGTCTGAAAAAACATTGTTGATTGGTCAACAAATGCTAATTTAACATTCATGTGATCCTAATTTTTTCACAGAATTGAGTTCATAGTTATATTATTTTTTCTGCAGTTTTTAATTAGGTTCTACAGCAGTAATGAAAGAAAGCTGATAAAAATTGAGTGAATACTGAACAGGAAAAAGTACATTACTTAGCTAATGTCCTACCTATTTCCAGAAGGTGAAATATTCCCACATAAGGTAGCACCTGGTGATACAACACATGCAAAGAAGTAATTCAGTGGCCAACAAACGAGTTTCTCACTGATAAGACATTGAAGATTAAACCACTCTGAATTTATATTCATTAGTAATAGTAGTAGTATTGCATCCTAACCACACAATAAAAATCAAAGCAATAGTGTAAGTAATAAACACTAGTTACATAGTACTGGGTTGTCTGGAAAGTACATGCTGATTTTTAGTCATTCATGTTCCAACATGTTAGAACACATCAAATTTATTGAGATATCCATTCTCAATTAGAGTGTATTTCAAACTATCTCCTGAGAAAAAAAAGTTTAAAATTACTTAATTCATGTCAATTTTGCATCCCTATGGAAATGGAAGATTATAACGTGCATTTTAGACACTTGATGCTATTTTTTACCAAAAAGATAAAAATACCTCACAAACAACAAAAAAATATGTGCTCTGTACAGTGAAAATACTTTAGTTGACAGAACTGTGCAGAAGTGCTTCACTAAGTTTAGAGTTGGTGATTGTAGACTTATTGATGAAGAACACTCAAGCAGATGCCCAACAACAAATGATGAACAAATCAAGGCATTGATTGAAAATAACCCATATTACACAACACAGAAATTGGCAAAAAACACTAAATTTATCAAAATTGACCATCCAAGACCACTTAGTGAAGCTTGGGTACTCAAATTGCTATGATGTTTGGATAACTCATGATTTGAGTGAAAAGAATCTTTTGGATTGCATTTCATCTGTGATTTGCTGTATAAATGCAACAAAAATGTGCACTTTTTGAAGCAAATTGTGATGGGTGATGAGGAATGGATTGTTTACAACAATGTTCAGTGAAAAAAATCTTGGAGTAAGTGACATGAGTCAACTTTAGCCACCTCAAAAGCAGATCTTCATCCTAAGAAAGTCATGTTGTGCATCTGGTTGGATTAAAAAGGAGTCCTGTACATCTGTCAAGTAACCAGCCAATTGATTCTGAAAAGTACTGCTCACAACTGGATGAATTAAAGGCAGCAAATTCAAGAAAAATGCCCAGAATTGGCAAACAGGAAAGCAGTTGTTTTCCATCAGCATGTTTTTGATGACCTGGCAAGAATTGTTCTATCTTGACAGGGATGTGTTATCCCACCCACCATATTCACCAGACATTATTCCTTTGGATTTTCATTTATTCAGGTTCTTGCTAAATAAACTCAATAGTAAAAATTTTAATTCTTTGGATGACATAAAAAAAAACACCTTAATGTGTTCTTTGCCAAGAAACCATCGAAATTCTAGGATGATGGAATCCTTAAGTTGTAAGAAAAATGGAAAAAAAGTTGTGCAACAAAGTGGTTCATATTTAGTTGAATAAATATTTAATGGCATAATTTTGTTTTTTGTTTTAATTTCCCTCAAAAATCGGCATCAACTTCCGAAGAACTACTATAAGCAAACTACTGAAATAAAACCAATCTTGATAATGAATAAATATTGCTTTAACTGAGGTACCTATATGAGATCGCTAAAAAAGAGCATACCATGATGAAAAAGACACCAAACTTGATGAAAACAAAACTTTATCATCTAAATGTTTATGTTATCATTAAGAGGAAAGGTCAAAGGATTTTTAAGGTATTTTTTACATTTTTAATTGTTCCTTGCATGTCTGAAATTTTCATTAAGAATCTTGTTTTTTCTTTTTTTGAGGCACCAAAATTGACAGATAATCAATCATGTCAACCATTTTTTCCATTTTATATAAAAAAAAGGAAATCTCAGTTTCAAATTCTTTTAAAAATCAATTATAATTTTTTCAAAACTTTAAGAAAATTAGAAATTATAATCTTTACTTAAAATATTTTAAAACAAGCATTACTTAGTTTCTGCACTGAAAAGAAGTAGCTTAAAAATAAAACAAAGCAGGTCATAACATTTCGCATCACTTGACAGGTGATGAGTGATGATTTCATCATGTATTGACAGCTTACATGAGGAAAAGTTATGATACGGGAGGACAGAAGTGATATAATTTAGATTTAAGTGAACAAATTATTTACCTTGTTATCTTTAAGGAAAACTTTTAGTGCTCTAATTTTTTTTTTTTTGGTACTTAGCTTTTACCTTTACATTTACGATGCTTTATGGAAAATATATTATAAAAAAATTAAAATAAGACTGTTAAGAGTGAGATTAAATTTCATAAGAAAGATATCTAATTAATTTATAGGTACGTTTCTTATGAAATTTTATCAGAAGTGTACATAAAATACTATAATTTTATGTACATTTATTATATTTTACTGTGTGTGTGTGTTTACTGTGTATTTCCATTCATTTTATTATTAATTTTGATATTTCACTTATGGAAACTGTCATAACTGAGATTAATATAAAAACAAGATCATATAAATTTCATAAGATGATACTGATACTTGTAGGTAACCTTCTCAGTTGAAATTGAAAAATCAAATTAACTTCTCCACACATGTTTCACAAAAATAAAGGCCATAACAGCAGAGAATAATGCTTAACTCAAATAACACGACTTAATTGTATTCTTGCTGGTCTTCTGTACTTTATAATTACAGCCCTATTATGAACACAAAATTATTGGAAAACTATATCAATTTACCTAATAAAGTTGTATGTTTGGTTTATGTAAGGAAATTTAACTGAGAAACTTCAAAGACCAATCAGAAGACCTGAAGTAATTAAGAAATGTAATTTTTGTGTTCATAATACAATTTACAATGCGGAAAAAAAAAGATGTATCTCATAAGGACATTTATGAAATTGAATGTGGCTTTCAAGTAATTTTATGATATTTAACTTAAATGTAAAAACCTAAAATAATTAAAGAAATAACAAATAATTGTATTAAAAATTCATTTTTCATCAAAAGTTTTTTGCTTTCAGAAAATATTGTCCATATTCATAAAAGCATTTGAAATTAAATAATATCTTTGTTTTATTGAGTTTTGTATGTTACAATTCAGAGCTGATTTTAAGGTAGGTATTGTGTGTGTGTGTGTGTGTGTGTGTGTGTAGGGGGATAGGTCCAATTAAAAAAAAAATACATGATTTGCTTTCCTGAAAGCCTTGTGCTTTTAACTAATATAATTACTAAACTTAATGCAATTGAATTTCTAGAGTTTTCATAAAATTAGTTATGGAGGGGGTAATAAATATAAAAAAAAATATTTTTGCCATGACTTTAAAAAAAAGAAAACATATTTATAATAATTTCCATCATTTGTGAATAGTTTTTTTAAAGTTTTATTAACATCCGACAATTATTTTTATTTTTGCAAGATCTTCCAAATTAGTGTCATACAAAAAAAAAAAGTGCTAAAAATTTGTTATTTTACTAGTTACAAAGAGAAACAAGGTTTTTTTTTTAATAAAAATTTAGAATGTTCTAAAAAGAAGGAAAATCTTTTAAAAATAAGTAAAAAAATACTTCAGTCTTTCCTCTTAATAATAACAAACATTTAGACGATAAAATTTTGTTTTCGTCAAGTTTGGCGTCTTTTTCATTTACTATTCTCTTTTTTTAGCAATCTCATGAAGGTACCTACTTTTAGAATGTCACAAACTTTCATTTTTAGTTTTTACGAGTAGTTTGAAAAACAAAAAAATTATTAAAATTAAAAACGATAATGTTTTTATATTAACTCAGAACAGTAAGTAAAAAATAATTAACTGCAACAAGTTTTCTCAAACAACATGGACGATATTATCATCAAAATCGACGCTCACTTTTTGATGCCTGGTGACAAAGTTAACACATACGTCATGTTTACTGAAATGATTAAGATTAACAAATTACAAGAGACATTAAAAATTCTAAAAAAAAAAAAAAAATCAGAGGAAGTAATACGATAACATTTGTTCGAATCAGGGACACCCTGGATTTCAATAAAAAACGAAACATTTTATCGTCACTACTTACTAGTTTATATTTTTAAATTTCGTTTTTTAACTCTTAACAAAAATTCTTGTTTCATGACTCAAAAAAAATATTAAAAAAAAAGCAAAACAAGAAGTGAGCATAACACGTGTTGGGCAAAATTAAATATGCACCAAAGAAAATTAAAACAATAATATTTTGATTATGTGTAAAACGAAAGTAACGTAAAGTTTAGACAATAATTACCTTTCTTTACTTGTTCTCATAGCATTCATTTGTTCACAAATAATAAACATTAAAAATAATGTTACAAAATTAAAGAGGCGACAGAATTTGTACAATCGTTATTTTTTTTTTATCAGTTTCCCCTATCTGCATGCTCAGTCCCGCATATAACAGAAATGACAAGGGAGATAATTTTCGGTGGAAAGTTAAATAATTCCCATCCAATAAGTTGAATTGTTAGTGTTCTCATGTTTTTCTCGAGAAATTAAGACAAAAATGAAACTGAAAATTAATATAAAACGCTATTTCCTTCATCTCTTAACATAAAACTAAAATTCGATTTAGCATTTCAAAATTCATTTGGAACGACAAAAATTATATTTCATTTCCTGGTCTAAATTGAACCTCCATCTGGCGTACAGTTAAGTCACATGAGATGCACCGTTTATATCACTGTGTGACTGCATCAACAACTGTAACCAACTTGAGTACTGTTTGCCATATAAACCAAAGTTTAATAAATAACTTACAGGTTATCTGTTGTATATTTTTTTACCTGCTATAAAACAATTGACAGCGTATTTTAACACATTACTTTTCTTCATTCAATGCTGTGGGTGTTTGGTTTTCAGGACTGCTGTCCAATTTCATTGTGCATTAGCATTGCAGGGACAAGTGAGTAAAAAGACTAGTATTGTTGCAGAGGAGTAGGTTATTAGGAAAAATATGTATATATCAGAAGGTAATATTTGTGTTGGCTGCGTGAAAATAAACTTCTACACAAACATTTAATTTTGGGTATGGCACAAGGTCATCAACAACAAAATATAAAACAAATATTCATTTTTAGAAAAACAAGAAAAAAGCATTTATATAACATATATATACAACATGAGAATGTTCTTTAGGGCAGATAGAGAGTTTGTTCCTATTAGTAAAAGGATTTTCAAAGAATTGGTTCAGATTAAATTTTAAATAAATACTTTACATTGTAAATTTGTCATAGTTTGATATTGGAGATTAGGTAAGAGTTGTCTCCCGTTATCTGTTGACTATCGAATATATTTTTTTTTTGGTTAATGAAACAGATAAAAATTAGAATTTAAATATTACGTGAATAAAGTTGATTCAACAAATGAGTAAAGTCTTTTAAAGAAAGTAAGTTGTATTCTTCCTGGAAAGTTTATTGTAATCGAAATTGGTAAATGAAATGTTGGTTGATATTTTGAATTTTTTTTTTTAAAAGATAAACTTTCAAGCTTATAGCTTTTTTTGAGTTGTGCATTAATCTTTTTTGGCTGTAAGATAGTTGACTCGAAGTAAGTTTGCGTTAGGTTATGTTATGTTTAAAGTTGCTTTTTGAATAAAATGTTTGGCAAACTGTATGTTAAAGAACATACAGTTTGCCAAATAAACAAAAACAAAAGTTCTTGTCTCGATAAAAATTGTAGATGTTAAAACTGAAGTGTAGTTTGTTGGCGAGTGAGTGAATTCGAAATTTGGGATTATGTTAGGAAATCTAACTTAGAAACTTAGAAGATTTAAACAGTGTGAATTTGTTTGGCGAATTGTTTGATGCCGCAAAGCTCAGTTAGAAGTTGATAAGTTTCTGTTGCTTGTAGTTGAAGGAGTGAATGAGATGAGTTAAGAGATGTGCAATGTTCGTACATACGTATGTGCGCATGTCATAGCATCTTTCCATAAGGGACAGACGTAATCTCTCTAACATTACATGTGTGTGAGAGAAGACAAAAGAGGAAGAGTTGAAGATGTGTCCAAGTATTTATAATGTTGTTTGTCATGTGAAAGGCTCAAAACAAATAGATTTTTGGCGGTAAATTAATTTTAACCATGTTGATGTAGACGAAAGCATGATATTAATTAGCATGAATTGACCAATCAAGAGTCAGAGAAATATCAAGGCTCTGTGATCCTCTTTGGTGTTTATTATATACAAAAAATTGATGTCAAAAGAAAGTGGTAGCAAAATGCTAAACTAATTTATTTAAGTTTATTTAAACTAAACTAATTTATTTAAGTTTATATAGAATAGATATTTTGTTCTTAAATTAAATTTTTACAAATGTGTCTTTAAATATTTTTTTGCAATTATTGTTGTTATACTCTGCACTTTCAGACTTTTAAAATTTTTTCTCTTGGCTCAGTTTTATAAACATATTTGAACAAACCAAAGACACTCCAAACTGGCATTACTAGTGCAAGGAAGATAACTTTAAAATATTAATATTTTTACAATTTTTTCTCTTTAAACAAATGCTCTATTGTCAGAATGGGGAATATGCTAAATGCATCCTCTGCAATGGAGTAAAATCTTCTCAATAAAACAGCTACCTTTTAGGTGGATAATTGCACTCAAGTATAAACTGGGTCAACATTTGCTGATACAATCAAGTGTAATAAAAATAACAATAAATAAATAAAAAAAAACTTGACATTAAATAACCCGACAAATGGCAATATCTTGTAAAATCTACCAAGCTATTCAAACAAAATATTAGAGAAATATATAAGTACATGATGCATATCATATAAGCCTGAGGATTTTAATTATTACTAACCAAGTTTGTTTTTATTACAAAGAAAATTTTTATTTTTCTTGTCATGAATCATTCATCCTTAGCAGATTTTTTTAAAGTATTTGATACAGAAACAGTTGTATTATGTTGGACTGAAAGATGATCAAGATTTATCAATTGATATTGTGGTAATCAGGATTGATGAGAAATGTTACAAAATGTATTTTCTAAAAAATTAATTCTTTCAAATTTACATAACTTTTTTTCATATTTGTCATCTTGGCAATGAAACCATATTACTCCAACAGAAGAAAAAGACTGAGTATTAAATTCTATAAGTTATCTTCATTTTTAAATTACTCTTTACTGAAACTCATTCTATACAGCTCAATCTTTTGGCTTTTATCTGCTCATTTCTTTAAATTCTTTTATTGTCAGAGTATAACCAGCCATTAGCATATTCTCAACACTTGGAAATTTTTCTTATCAAATTTTAATTTAAATTTTAACAACTATTAGGTTATCATAATTCCATTTTTGTTTACCAACATCATTCTTCAAAAGATAAAGTACAATTATATTTTATTTAATCATATATTACCATTATTTGCAATGTGTTGCCCCTTATCAGGTAGCTTTTTGATAGCATCTGAGAAAAATTCTGCAGGTTTTCATATGAAAGTTTTTTGACAAACTCTTGAACATGTTTTTCATTAGAAAAGGTTTCCCCCCTCAAAGTGTTTTGTAGTGATGACAAAAAGATAATTAGCTGGTGGTAAATATGTTGGGTGGGGTAACATAGATCAACTGAGTCCTAAATTTTTTTCTTCTATACAGCCTTGCATTGTCATAGAAGAGAACATTTGTCAGTATTGCTGAATGTAGGCTGTTTTTCGACCAAACTTTTATAGACATATTGTAGTTGGTAGAGAAACAAATGTGCATTTAGTATTTCATTGAATTTTAATTACTCTAAATTAATATTCCAATGATTCCCTGGCATGCATAAAATTATCTGGTACTACTGTACAAAAGTGGATCCATGTGCATATGTTAAATTTAAAATGAATATTTGTAAATTTCACAATTTTTGTGATAATTTCTGTATTTAAAAAGAAAAAAAGCAAGAATATTTAAAATAACAATATTTAGTTCTAAACTATACACCATTGTGAAAGGTGAAGAAAAATGTTTTCAAAATACTGTTCCCATGTACATATGCACATAAGTTAATACGTATCCTTTATCATTTCTTCTTACAGCTCAGCTTTTGGGGTTGGTTAGGAAGATTTATCCTCATCAATCCACTGTCTTTCTTATTAACCTTATAGTTACATGGATGGAGAAAAGCAGGTGAGCAGGTGGTTGACGATCTTTAAATTATTAAAAAGTAAATATTGTCAGTCAAATATCTACTTTATCCCAAGAAAAATTGAACAAGATATCCTTAATAAGGAGGAGCATTAATATTCTGAAAAATTCAATGAATATTTTATTAACAATAGTACATAAAAAAAATGCAAGCTTTATAAAATTATTGTTTATCAATGTCCTTCCTGGTGTCATTAATTCTCAACTCAATATTTATTCTGATGAAACAATTATTTATTCCTATTTTAATGGCAAGTCTTACCAAATCAATCAGACTGTCAAATTGACAGCTGATCTCTAAAATGACTACAAACTGTTATTAACTGGGACAACAAATATCTGGTTAATTTTAACTGCTCTCTTTTAATCATCTCAGATAATTCTTTTTGCCTTCCATCAGCATGGCTGATACTAACATCTAGGAAAGTGACATCTTGTGCCTTCTCAGGCTAATGTCTTCTAATATAAAGTAGAAAGATTATCTTGAATCAATTGCTATGTCTGCTGCTAGAAATGTTGGTTCATTAGAATCTATCTTTCACATAAATACATTCATGCATACGTTGAATATTGCTGTCGCATCTGATCTGGTGATACTGATTTGTATTTAAAGATTCTTGATAAAATCCAGAGGAGAATCTGCAATGACATTGGTCCTGACCTGGTATCTTGGCTTCAGTCACTTTACCACCAAAGTAATGGAGCTTCCCTGCAACTTTTCTATAAATATTTTCATGGTAATTTTTCTGAGGAATTTTCCTTTATGGTACCAAGACTTTATGAATTTAAGCTCAGTACTAGATCAACGACAAAGTTTCATCATTTTACAGTTGAAATGGCTAGATGGAACTGTAAATTCTATGCTAACAATTTCTTCCCTCGCACTTCTCACTTGTCTCAAGTGTTTAATCATATGGCTTTTGAGGCTAGACTTTCATGCAGATATATAATTACCAATATCAAAATGGAAAGGTTTCTCTCCTGTGTGTGTCCTTACAAGTTCTTCCTGATAAGTATTACTTGAAAAGGATAAGTCACAAACTGCACATGGAAAGGGCTTCTTTATTTTCTCCATTATTTTAAGTAAATACATACGAAAAAAAAAAATTCTTTTCTTAGTAAACTTTTTAGATAGATTTTTGTGTGTAGTGAATGATTTTGAAACAATAATATTCATCTTTATTTTTGTGCTGCTTGTATTTGGAAATCAAGGTTATTCTTGCTCAATTTCATACTATGGGATATTGTTTATTAAGTTCAATAATAAATTAAATCCTTGTGACAAACATCTTTTTTGTCTTTCACCTCATCTTTTACTGCTAAAATATGCATTGAAATGCTTATTTCAATAAAATCCATCTCCATGATTCTAAACAGTTTACATGAATGAAATGTTGCTACCTGAACACATTAAAATTTGTAATTGATGTCAATGTTTAAATCCAACATTTACTAGGCTATTGATTTTCAATGTAATTCAATGATAAAGTTTGTTCCACTCCTCCAGACATTTTTCAGAGTTGCTCATTATCATCCACTGAATATTATTAACTGATTTTTCAAAGCACATTTTCCAATCATATTTTATATATTTTTTATAACTTTGATATAGACGCACATTCACTTATATCAACAAAAATTGATTTCAAGCCATTTGCTGTCACAATTTCATCTGGCCAGCAGTGTCACTGTATTGCACATTTACAGATGTGAACAATTTTATGCTTTTTGTTATGTGAGTAACAGATCTGTACAAAAGAGACATGTAATTGAATAATCTTTTATGAATATATTGGGTTATTTATATTAAATGACAAAAATGTCAACTTTATAAACTGTATATCCTTTAGAGGAAATATTTCAGTTTTCTGGTGAGTTAGATTTTCATTTCAGATAAATACACTTTAAGTTTTCACAATGCTTTTAGAAATTGACAGATCTTCAGTTTTATGACAAAATCCTAATCTGCAAACAAAAAAAGTGTACCAGTTAAAAGGAAAACTTGAGGTATATTAATAGTACAGTGGGCTTGCACAATAGAGCCAATTAGACATATGTAGTTTTTGAGTCCAGTGAATTTTTTCATTTCAATTATGGAACTGTATTAATTTTTTGTAGTTAAGAGGAAGATTAAAATAAAACTTTCATATTTCTAATTAAGAAATAGGGTTTATTATGTCTAGAGCTCTTAAAATAAATTCGAAGAGAGGTCTAGATCATGATTTTGCTGATAAATACAAGGAAAGTCATGTCAGAAACTGGTATATGGTGCTAAAAGCAATCAGTTTAAGGCAGAAAAGAAACAGAGTACATTTTAAATATCTCCTAGACAACAATTTTCTTACATTTTGCAGATGTGTTTTAATATTTGGTAACTTAAACTAACAAAAAAAAAAAAAAAAAAAAAGCAGACAATATACAGCAAAAATCATTAATTTAACTGAATTTTGTATTATAAGCCACCACAATCCACTTGATAGATTTAACTTGGCAGGCTTTCAAAAATGACTGGTCAATTTATTTCAACAAGATTCTAGTGAAATTCCTAGCAAAAAGGAGGCAGTAAAAATCACTATCCATAACTGATCATGTGAAAGTAAATGATTAAACATCTTCAAACTATCATAACTAAACAAACACATGGACTTAGGAAAAAGTTAACCCAGTTGTGAAATCTTGAAACTTGATTTCCAAGCTCAATATAGCAAATGTCACTTGAAAAATGTTAAATAAAACAAAGAAAAACAAGCTGTCTACTTGCAAGCCCACTCTAAATAACCAACTTAAAAAAATGTTTTCAGTAGTTTTCATTTTTGTTTTTACTATTAAAATAATAAAATTGAAGAAAAGAAAATGACTTAACTATTTTCTCAATTTAAAGTCATAAAAAATAATGAAGGAAAGAAAAACTGTTTCCTAAGTGTTCAAATTAAAAAAAAAAAAAAAAACACAAAAAAAACTTGAAAATATTCATAATAATGATATCAATAAAAATTGTAAATGCAAGGCAAGGTGTTACTAATAACTAAATTATATGACCAAGACTGATCAACCAAAGATTTTGCAGTGGATAAGATTTCGCCTCAAGAAGTTTAGAGAATAAATCAAATGAAACAAAGTAAAAAGAAAAGAAAAATCAAAGTGAACAGAAAGAAAACAGAATGAAAACCATGAATTTGTAAGGGACAAATTTCATTTACTGTAATTATGATTTAATCATTTAGTCCTGTATACAATAAAGTTTAGTATAAAACGGTGGTGGGGGGACCCAAATACAATAATATTAGAATTCCAACTGAAACAAAAGAACAATATACTTTGAATTATTGAAACTAGTGTTCTTATTTTTTTTCTTTTTTGATTATAGATGTTATAACAAACAAGTTTCAGGAAAGTACACACTGGCCATCTTCACATGTCTATTATCAGTTTGAACATGTGATACCTTATATGCTCATTGTATTATTTTCATCCCTGTGATATTCTGTTTGTTCCTGGTAAACAGTATCATATTGTGTCACCATGTGATGCAGGAAATGAACACATGACCATTACATGACAGTAATATTTAATTGATCAACAGTCATAGCTACAATCTCACCAACCTCAAGGGTATCAGTAATGTAATTTTAGAGCCTTTAAAAATAAAATAAACACTGCAGCAAACAATTCTGATTGTTTATTCTTTTATCCCATGTCAAGTTAATGCTCTAATCATGTCAATGACAGCCATATGAAGAACCATTTAATTTTTTTTATTTCTCTGAATTTGTAAATAAATTGCTAATAACTTTTACATACCTTATTTTCAGCATGATCAGGCATTCAGCACTGTATACTAGAGTTTATTTTACACCAAAGTGTTACTGAAAAGACCATTTAAGTACCTTTTTTTGCAACCAAAGGTCTAAGAAAAAATCTCACATTATTATCAAAACATTTTGGCCATTCACCCTCCAGCTTTCTTCATGTGCTTATCAATCTGGGTAACCTTCAGGGAATTTTAAATTGAACCTTTTAATCTACATCTTTCTGCTATTCACATCTAGAGATATTTTGTTTTACCTAATTAATGTTCAGCCTATTTCCACCAAGTTTAAATCCACATTACCTCACCCAGGGATTGAACTCAGACTTACTATATCACCAAATTCACAAACCAATGCTTTAATCCATTAGGCTATTGTCCCATGGAACAATCCTGAGCTTTAAATCTTGTTGCTGATATTTATTAATGGTTCTAATCTTATATTTATTTTCATGCTTGGCCCACTGAAGAATTAAATAAAATTACTAGACAGAAGAACATTTGAACAAATCAGCATATATGCTAAACTATGAGGAGCTCTTCAGCAGGCATACCATGGAAACCAGTAATAAATAAATAAATAAATAAATACATAAATAAAGAGAAATGACAACAAGGCCTCAGTAAACGCAATAAGTAAAAGAGAATCCATGATGAATGCAGTAAAGTCTGTCAGTAACAGGAAAATTTGCTTTAAACTCTAGGTTCAGGATTGTCCAATGGGACAATAGCCTAAATGGATTCATAAAGTATTGGTTTGTGAATTTGGTGACAAAGTGATTGAGAGTTCAATGGAAAAAGGATGAGCAATAACTGAGCAGTACAATATCTCACCAGATGTGAACAACAGAATAAGACCAATATGCTCCAGTTCTGCTCAAAATTCCCTGAAGAATACCAGAAGGTGCAATGGCAGAAAAATGTGATAATATCAAATATGAGGATATTGATGTGTAAATAATATGCGCGGGATATTCAAATTTGGGTTATTTTAGGGTATTTCTTATTTTAGGGTAGGTGTCCTACTTTTTTTAAACTAATAATTATGAAGAGGGACAAAATTTAATTTCTGGAAATCTCATTAAGTTGAGTGGGGTTAGAAACGTAAAAATAATTAAAATAAATAATTCTAGCGAAATTTTCTAAAAAAAAAAAAAAAAAAAAAAAAAAAATCTCAAAAACAATTTAATCCATTTGTTTGTGAATAAATCCTTAAAATTTCATTAAAATTCGCCAATTTTTTGCAAGAATTTCCAAAAAAATGTCTTTAAAAAAAAAAAAAAAAAAAAAAAGAAAATGATGCTAAAATTTTCATAATGTTTGTAATCTTTGGTGTCACCGCTGACACAAGAAAAAACAAGCTTTTTAAACCCAAATTTCGAACATGCTCTAAAGGAATAGAAATATATATTTTTTTTTAACATAATAAAAAATACTTTCCTCTTAAACATTTTGATTTTTGACGATAAAACTTTGTTTTTATGTTTGGTTGGGGCTTTTTTTTCGTTATGCTGCTTTTTAAGCGCGAAAGTGCAGGTACCTAAAACTGCAACAAGTTATTGATCAGGACGTCGATTTTTCTTCCGAGCTTCTCTGCTAGATAGCTACATTTTATGATACATTTCAATTATTGTTAGATCTTTGACAGGTGTTAAGGTCACGAAATCGAGGCAGTATTTTCGCAAAACACTGCCGGGAAACCGACCCGGATGCTTCTCCTGACAGCGACCCTCCACTTCGTCGAAAAGAAAAGCAACTTTCTCGACATTTCCCAATGTGCAAAAAAAGTGAACGCAGCAGACGAGGCAGAAATCTAAACACGGTTCTAGCTCTAAAACATTTAAAACGAACAATACTCTTCTTACTAGCGGTCATTAAGGAAAATAATTTTGATTGTTATGTTTTACTTTTCTCGCATGTTCATTCCTCCTAGTCCTGTGTGCTTTAGTTTTTAATTCAACGTCACGTCATTGTCAACCCTTGTTCGTTTAATGTCGAATTTTCTAAAGATCAAGCTTACTACTCAACAGTAATGATCAACCTCACTAAACATTGCTACTACGCGGTACGCCGAGGTACCGTCATATGTATTTTTCCTAAATTAAGTTAAATTTTTTCCTAAAATTAATGTTAACTTATTTTATGTAGGAACAGTTATTGCTCTGCACCGTTGACTTCCTGTGTGTATGGTCATAAAGTTTTCAAAACAAAAAATGCAGTGCTTATTCTTAAATGTAAATTATCTGTATATAATTGATTCTTTTATTATTTTTTATCATTCATAGAAAAGGGGGATGTGTTTTTAAAAACAACGTTTGCAATGAAATCGAGTCAAAAAAGGATTTTTCTTTAATTGATGAGATTGTTTTTTCTAACGAAGCGATTGTTTTGATAAAAAAAATAAACAGTTCTAGAAAGAAAGAAGAAAACAAAGGTAAGGTAATATAAATATTGTAATTAATAACTACAGTGTAACCCGGATAAAAGAGAGTTGTCGGGACCCGATAAGAAGTCTCTTATATCCGGGTTTGGTCTATTTTGTTTACATCACAGGCTCTAATTTGGGACCAGAGAAAATCTCTCTTATATCCGGGTTACACTGTACCTTATTTGTCTTTTTCAATCTCAACAATTAGTCGTGTTCAGCTTAGGTCATACTTTAGTTTTATTACTCCAATTCCTTACTTGCTTTCTTTTTAGTGATGACATAAAATTTAAAATATCCAACAGCTGGAATGTTTATTTTTTATTTAATTGTTTAATTTTACTGTTTTTTCCAAACCTTTTTGGGAAATATTGACACTATTTAAAATGGCACTATTTCCAAGAAAATCAATTAACCTTTATTTCTATGCTTGCATTCTTTGTAATTTCTTTATTATTCAGAGGCATAATATAAGTATTTTTGTTCTGGATTTCCTTTGGCAGATCTTAGATGAAGGAAAATAACATTGAAATACAAGAGAGAATGTCAGAGACGTATGTAAGATGAAGGAAATATGCATGAGTTGATTAAGAAAATAGTATAAGTAGACCAACTGTAGAGATTTCATTTCTTTTTCTTTTACAGACATGTCTAAGAGTTGATGACAGAAATTGCAGGCTAATACCAGTTTTTGTGAGAAAGTACTGATTAGCAAGAGGAACTGTACTGATTAAATTATTCAGTTTTGATGAATATTTTCATACAATGTTGAAAACTCTGTACATTGAGAACCACAAAAAAAGATTACCTTTTAAAATAAAATTGCACAAAAGAAAGAGCATGAATTAAACAGGAAACAGCTATAATAACATTTACTGTTCTGCAACTTTGCTCAGTATAGGTCAATAGAAATGGAAAAAAAAGATGCAACTGCCCTTATTAATAATAAGCTTTTCAATACGTGTAGCCAGGGAACTCAAACTGGAGATTCTCTCTTCATTTGTTCTGTGTGTATGAAAGAATTTGCATTTAATTCACATCTAATTCAACACATGAAAAAACACACAGGAGAAAAACCATACCACTGTGAGAGATGTGATTCAAATTTCTCTCAGAAGGGTAGTCTTAAAAGACACATGCGGACCCATACTGGAGAAAAACCTTTTCAGTGTGAGATCTGTGATTCAAAATTCACCGAATACTTTCATCTCACAAGGCACATTCGCACACATACTGGGCTGAAGCCTTTTACCTGTGAGATGTGTGGCTTCCAGTTTTCAGACACATCATCTCTTAAAAACCATGTGCAAACACATACTGGGGAAAAACCCTTCCATTGTAAAATTTGTGAGTCAAAATTTGCCAGAAATTCACATTTGAGGAGCCATATGCAAACACACACAGGAGAAAAACCCTTCCAATGTGACATTTGTGATATGAAATTTGCTGAAAACTCAAACCTTAAGCGACATATTCGAACACATACTGGTGAAAAACCATATCACTGTGAGATTTGTGGGTTTAAATTTTCAGACAGTTCTTCATTTGAACGACATTTTCGAATCCACACTGGGGAAAAACCCTTCCAGTGTGAGGTTTGTACATTGACATTTTCCAGAAATACTTACCTCAGAAGGCACATGCAAAAGCATACTGGGGAAAAGCCTTTCCACTGTGAAATTTGCAAGTCTAAATTTGCAGAGAATTACCTTCTGAAGCGGCACATGCAAACACACAGTGGTGAAAAACTCTTCTGCTGTGATATTTGCAGATCCAAATTTGCAAGAAGTTCAAATCTCAAAAGGCACATTCAAAAACATTGCAACAGAAAGAAAATCTGCAGTTAGATTTATCATAATCATATTAAGTAGCAGGAGCCATATAAATTACATGGATCTCCTAATTACAAACAATTGCCTTTATCTAAGAAGACACCCATGACCCATAATTCAATACCTCTCTAATTTTAATTTTGAAAGGTTATTTGCAGTTGAGGGATAAAATTGTCTTCAACTGTTCATTAGGTCATGAAACATGATTTAACTCCTCACTATAAGTAACTGCCTTTATCTAAGATGTCCTCCAGTCTCTCTCTGTCACTCTCTCTTTTTGTCTCTATATCCCTCTCTTTCTGTTTTATTCTCCATGTCTCTCTCTCTCTCTCTTTCTGTTTGTCTCTCAACTAAGCTTGATAAGCATTTTGATATATAGATTTGATTTTATTACATATACAGAAAATTTAGCATTTTAGATTACTGAAATCAAGAAAGACAGCAACAAGAATTGTAATTCAGTTTTGGGAAGTAAGAGAACAAAAATAAATGAATTACAAAAAAATTACTCCCAATGTAAAATATTAAATTAGATTAAAATGCATTATTCATAAATTTATAAAGTAATTACTATAAAAAATAGTTATTAAAACAAATTACTTATTAGTGAACTATATACAATGTAAATAGGGATTTTTTTCCAAATGTCAGGTGGTGTCACAGTTAATTTATTTTAATAAAGGGCTTGCAATTCAAAAGCTTTGTAACTGCCTGTTTAAACAACTGTTTCATTACAGGATTTGAAATAATAACCACTCAGTTTCCATGTTACACTGTTACAGTAGTGATTTTTTTCTGATTCCATCTCTCCATGAGTATTGACATATTTTTATGTTCATAATAAATGTGTACCTTTTTACCTTTCTCTTGCTTCTGAAACAATGGGAAAGAAATTTCTCATGATTTGGAGTTTGTATATGCATTATCAAGTTACCTCAAAAATAGTTTTATACAGAGATTACCATATTTAAAGCCATTAAATTACAAATAGAAAAAATGCAAAATAATTATATGTCATATGCTGTATATTTCTGATACCATCATTCATATCTTATCCAATGAGTGACATCAATACTTTTTGATTTTCAGCTTACTTACTTAGTGGCTTTCCCTGCATTCTCAGTTCAAATTGGTCAGCAATCCATCAATGTTCCAGTGGCAAACTAGTAACATTTAATATATATTATAATTATGAACACAACAGAAGCAGCAATATTTTTGTTAAAACAATCAAATAAATATAATGAACTTTATTATTTTAATTTTGTTGTTATTTTTTCCTTTGTTCATTATAACTTCACCCCAAATCTCTTCTCACTTATTACAAGGACATGTATATTTTTACATGCTTGTAATTTATAAAATAGGAAAACACCTGATAAATATTGTAATGCCACATTCAGCTGGGAAGATTTACTTTTTATTCAAAGTATTAACAGCGAAAAGTCAAATAGGTATCTAATCTGTTATCAGGGAATTGTTTGGTTGTTTTGTCTATGGGTTATTTAATACCAAAATCTAAATATTTTGTATGCAATTTTATTTTATTTTTGGAAATAATAATGCTTTAGTGATATAAGTCTTACTCATTAACTTATTGCTAGTGTGAAACAAGGTGGATTCATACCTTTCCCAATAGAATTTGCATGTAAGTGAATATTTGGACTTAGCTCTTCAATTAACAATTCCAAGCCATTAATCATTACATCATCTGAAAATCCAAGCTTTCAGCACCTGGTATTACAAAGTGGTCACCCATCTAGGTACTGACCAGGCTCAATGTTGCTTAACTTTATGTAATCATACATGAACTGGTATTTCAATGGCATAAGCCTAGGAAATTGTGAATAAATCTGAAGTAATTGTTTTTTTTACTTTCTTCTGTAATCAGTATTGACATTGACATGCCATAAATATGTAAACATTATCATGTTGAAACACTGGTTCTTGTACGATTATCAAAGTTAAGCAATAATGAGACTAGTCAATATCTAGATGGGTAAGCCTGGATATGCGGGTAGTGTAATGGATAACAGCTTGGAAGTGGAAATTGGATAACTGACCTACAGTTCCAGTCAGGTTTGTTATATTCATTTGCACAAATACCCTTGGGAAAGGTATAAATCCACCTCTTCTCATCACAGATATGGATTAATTAGTAAGAATTGTATCAGTAAATCATTAGTATCTACAAAAAAAATCTTACAATCGAAAAATATTTTCTGGCTTTAAATAATCTACAGAAGGTTGATAAGCTTTAAAAAACAATCTATCAATCAATATATAATGGTAATAGTAAGTGATTTTACTGTACCTTAACATCATGGAAATTCTCTATTGATTGTGCTACTGTACATTGTTGTAGGAACACTGGCTAAGCTATTCATGGTGAGGCTGTGTGAATTATTGGAGTTTAAATTGGGCATGATAATGAGTGCCAGACATAAAGGACCTTACATTTCTGAAATTGGAAAAACATTTAACATCCTTCATATAACATAAAATGTATTACTTTTTTTTTTTTTTTTACCTTTCTCTTGCTTTTGGTACAAGGCTAAATCAATTTCTTATGTTTTAGAGCAGTGATTTTCAACTGGTGTGCTTTGGCAGCATTGTTGGTGTGCCACAAAATTTGTTAAAGGTTATTATATTCAAAAGATGTCCAAAGTGTATATATCAAAATTAAAACCCCTTTAAATTGATTATATGAGTATATCATTGTTATAATAAATAAATATATATATATATATAATATATAAAGTGGGTGGGTGAAATGAGTTCTTACCCATGAACATTGATATATATCAAAATAATCCATATTTGATTTCAGTAATGACTCAGAAATCCCTCATTGTGCACATATAGAATTGTGCCTAAGGACATTTTATTTTTATTACATTGTATTCAATTTATACAGACATGTTTTTACTTGTGAGACAAAAATTAGAAGACAATGTTAGTGTGTTGAATACTGCTTCATCCAATACATCAGCAACTAAATTCAAAACAATTATTTGTAAGTATAATGAAGATTATTTATTATTCAGTTTCATATATAGTGAAGCAAATCTACCTCATCTCACATGTATAATTTGTGGCAAAACATTAACAAATGAAGCTATGGTTCCTAACAAATTAAAGAGATACTTACAGTGCAGATATTTCCACTTGTTGTCCACTCCAAATGATAACAAATGGCCAAGATATTTTTGATTTGATTGGTATTTACTTCAATTGTAATAACTTGCCTTGGGATTTTTGCATAAATATGTGTATAGATGGAGCTCTGTCTATGTCCACACGTGTAAAAGGATTTGTTAGAATTGTGCAAAAAAATTAAAAAGTTATTTTTACATGCTGTTTTCTACACAAAGAAGTGCTCGCATCAAAATCATTAGTGCCTGAATTACCAAAAGTCCTAGACAACATTATTAAAATGTTTAATTATATAAAAAGCAGGCCATTGCAATCAAGATTATTTGCAGAATTATCTTCTTCAATGGATGTTTCTCACATGAAGCTCTTATTGTCTATAGACGTGAGATGGTTATCTCAAGGAAGAGTTCTATCAAGATTTTATAAATTAAAAGTATTGACCTTTTTAAAAATGCAACATTCTAAATTAGGTGATTTACTTTGTGATGAAGTTTGATATAATAAAGTTGCATTTCTTGCAGATTTATTTCAATGTTTGAATACTCTTAATAAGAGTATGTAAGGAAATCATAAAAATATTCTCATATCTACAGATAAAATTAATGCTTTCAGAGGAAAATTACTTCTCTAGTAGAAAAGTATTAAAAGAGAAAATGCAGTACAAATGTTTGAACTCATGAAAATGTGTACACTGGATAAAAACCTAATTAAATAAATTTTACAAACTTTAGAATTATTGTATATAGATTTTGAGTTTGGCATGCCAAAAGGCATACACCATCAAATACACTGACAAACTGCAGCAATTTTAATTCAATTTGCTTAAAATACTACCAAACAACAAACTTAAAAGAAACTATTCAAAATACTGATTCACTTTACATATTCCTGTTCCTAAGAGAAGTTAAACTGATCTCAAAAATATAATTTAAAAAAATATAAGCTTAACTCTGCATTATACACAATCTTTCTCACAACCAAATTATACATAGTCCATTGACCAACAATCCTTTTTGACCTTTGTACACCCTAAGGATTTTGCCTTTTCTAGTTTGCATTCTGTCTGATTCCAACTGACCAATTACAGAATCTGAGGCCCCTTTTCCTACAATAATTAAAAACCTTTGCTATTTCTGATCTTCCTGATTTTGTTCCTACACCACATCTAGCTTGTCCTTGTGATTCCATTTGTTGCCTTTAATGATGCTCTTACTAAATTTTATATTAACTGCACTACTGGACTGCATAACAATATCATTTATTGGGGATAATCAGAAAAAACACAAAATATTCAAATTTAATCAATATTTTATTTCACTGAATAGTTTCAAAATAGGTATAATATTTATGCTGATAATTTACAGACTTCTATTCGTGACAAGAGTCCATTTTAAAAAGTTTTTTCTTTTTTGAAGCTTATGCTTAGTTCAAATTCTAAAGATATATTTACAAGATGAGACATGCAATTTCACATGACTGTCAAAATTGTTGTACCCAACAGTATAAAATCCTATGACACAATACATCAAGAATCAAGAATATCAACACACATTCACAACTTAATATGAAGTACATTAGAATGCACTTCTGTAGACCATAATTCTGATGTTTATATGATGATTATGTCATGCTTAACCCAAGAATCCTGTAGTATCAGCTTACCAGTCCAATGCTTTGTCATCAAATCCCCCATCAACAGTGGTGATAACTAATATGAAAATACACCAAGTAATCAAATGAACAGTGAGGGTATTATTGGTAGTGCTAACAGTTATGGAATAATGAAATTTATCCAAGATGCCTAGTAATAGTTTATCAGGAAGCAGGTAGATCTCAGAATTTAATGGATTTATTTCACCCAGCTCTTACAGATGCTTTTATTAATAATAATAAATTCAAAACTACAAAGGAAGTATGGCCTTGTGGGCACAAAATGTTGTATGAGCATTCATCACCATCAGTAGCCAAGAAAGAGCAAGTAAAGCTCATGTAGGATATGGCCATGTTGACTGATAAGTGCTTTGAGAGCAATCATCCTGGTATTACACTTGTGCATAAGAGCAGCTATGCATGTATCCTGACAGATGTTACAATGCCTTAGGATAAGAAAATTGTGAAGGTGGAGCAGATGAAAATACAAAAGTACCAAAACCTGACAGGGCAAATCAGAGAAATGCCCCAAGTAGCAGTTGATGCACTTGGGACTATTTTCAGAAATCTTTCTTTGCAAGACTATTTGGGAATACCTGACATAATTAGGAGTGATCAGGTGACAGTGCTGCTTTTAGGTGCTGAAGAAAGTATTGTGTCTCCAAGCTGTGGGTAAAAGCTGAAATATATTCTTCATTGGAAACATCTGAGAGTTGGAGAGGATTTCAAATAATAATTTTTATTTTTTTTATGAGGTGATAGAAGAAAAAAATTTATCAGCCAATACGAATGTCATTCTTCTGAAAGATGGTTTTTGAAGACAATTTTCTCAATCTTTCTTTTATTCTTTTAATTGTAAGTCTTGCAAGTCTTTCAGATAATTCTTCCAAGGCTGATTTCTATCTGAATTTCTTAAACAAGGCATTGTAAAAGTATGATGCTTTTTTTTTTAACTATTCTCATCAAAATGCTTCAGCAACTGCTGTTATCCAAAGGTATCTGTTGCAATTAAATTCCATAACTGTACAAATATTTTGAGCAATTATTTTAAAATTAAATAACAAGTTTCATATTCCATATTCAGTCTCTATTCTCCTAACCAAGAAAAAAGATGATGCTGGGAACTTTTGCACACATCTAATATATTGTTCTCAATCCTTATGTTCTGTCATATTTTGTATACACCCTGGAGATTTTTAATTCAAAACAGTTATTTTTATCTTATGGTGCCTCTCTGTTTCTCCAGGGAGTTGCTGTACTCCTTCACTCCTGAGCTAATAGACTGAAATCACAATCTTCAGAAAATGAAGTAAACTTCAGTCAGTTATGTGCTATGTGTGATACACATGTAGACGATCATGTATATTTCAATACATGACTGATGAGGCAGATTTTTCTCACAGTAGGTTGCCATTTCTTTCTGCGGTAGACCAGTTGCCATCCAAGGCTACAGAACCCAGTCTGTCCCACTATTTACCCAAAGCTGAGGGAGAGGAAGGGATTCATACCTTTCCCAAGGGTATTAGCATGTAAGTGAATGTAATGGAAAAGAAAACAGAGTAGAATTTTTTAAGCTTAAAACCTGTGGTTTTTCATTTTCTAATTAAAGGTTCTCATTGAATTTATTTCTATGTTAATGGCTTGAAGTACAGAAATGAAAACAGGATAAAAACAATAACAAAAATGAGGATGCTTCATTGAAAAGGACATTTTTATAATAATGCTGATTATATTAAAAAACAGTCAATGTATGAAACATGGTTCATGAATTATATATCATGCTTAATAATTTTCTCACCAGAAACTAAAATATTTATAAGTTCTTGCTTTGAATATTTCTGCCAAATTTGGTCCAGTGTACCTGCTACATATGTAGAGATTCTTGATAAGTGTTGTAACCTAGAAAAGTTCACTGACTGAGGAATAACCAAAACAGAGGTTGGAAATGAAACGGTAATCTTTATGACATCAACAAAATACAACACTCGCAAGCAGTGTTAAGTAGGTAAATCACTGCTTGTGATGGACTACTTAGCATATTACTCCCACTTACAATAGTGTCCAATGTATTTATGAGAATTGGGACATACCCATGAACTCTAATGGGTATGGTAGATAACAATAAAATACAAAGAAGAATCGACAATGTTATTGGTCCTGACCTGGCATCTCAGCTTCAATCACTTTCCCACTGCTAATATGTAGCTTCCCTGTGTTTTTTCTATAAACACTTTCATGGTAATTGTTCTGATGAACTTTCCTCTCTGGTACCTAGACTTTATGAATTTAAGCACAGTACTAGATTGGTTTCATCATTTTACAGTTGAAATGGATAGATGTAAAGTTCTAAGTTAATAGTTTCTTCTATTGCACTTCTCGCATGTGGAACTCTCTTCCAACCTTTTGCTTCCCAGTCAACTTTACATTTAAATTTTTGAATATCAATATCAACCATTATCTTCTGTCTTCTTAATTGTTTTCCTTTTATTGTCCTCTCTCCTTAATAGTAATTTTTCTTATATTCTCTTATATGCAGTAACCTCTTGCATCCAAGCAGCTTTATATCCCAACCTAAGGATTATTTGGTTGGTAAATTTAGGAATCATATCTGTAATTTTTAATACCACTAATTTCATCCATCAGTCAACAGTATTTATTTTATGATAATTTAATATATATTAAATTGTGTCATAAGTAATTCTCATCATTTTACAGTTGAAATGGCTAGATGTAACCATAAGTTATGTGCTAATAGTTTCTGCTATTGTACTTCTCACTTGTGGAACTCTTTTACAGTTTCTTGCTTTCCTGTCAAGTTTGATCTTCAAAAATTTAAATGCAATGTCAATTGTTATCTTCTGTCTTAATTCCTGCTCCATAATAATTTTTTTTTCTCATGTTCTCTAACACTCAGTAACACCTTGTGTCTTAGTGGCTTTATTGCTCTGCTTGGGGAGTGAAATGATTAAAAAAAAATTCTTCTATAAGAAAAAAATAAATCTTTCAAACAACCATATTTTTGTTGATTTGCAAATCAAAAGAAGCTATTCTGATTTAAAGGCAAATGTCATCTATGATATTGACATTTAAAATGACTTTCTTTTCAGCTAATCTTTCTGTAAAACCATTGTCATATGTGCAACAAAAGAAATAAAATAGAAGTAAAGGGAATGACAAAAGACCAGCTAAGTTTGATAGTAAACAAAAAATGGCTATATTATAATTTTAGTGATTATAGACAGTGATTAAAAAGGAAAACAAAGGCTTACTGGCAAGAAGTTAGAAATACTTAAAAATAACTTCAGTTGCTAGGTTTTTGTGGTATAGTTTACATGTCAGGTCAGCAAATGGTAGTAAACAGATTGCTCTGAAGCAGATTTCTGCAACAACTGACTTTATCAGCCAACTTGCTTAATTTTGGCACCAACCAACGAATACAAATAACCGGATGAAAGACCTCCACATCAAATGACCCTGAACTTGGAGAAGTTTCATTCATAAAAATAGTTTCTCTTCACACCATAAATAATGTGAAATTTTAAAATTCAACTTGGGGTCTTCAAAAATGAAGAAGAAAAAAGCATAATGAGAATGTTTTTCTTTAATAGTTCAACAATGTTGATGTTACCTAAAACTGTATTTGTACCTCAAAAAGTGTGTACTCAAAATTCTTAGGAACTTATAAAATGAAACTTGGTGTACATGAGTTTTGAACAAGCAGACTTACCCTGGAATTTAAATTTTCAATGTAAACAAAAAAAAAAAAAAACATTTAAGTTTCATCTTTAATCACATTTCCTGTTGTAAACCAAACTAGAAAATTTAAGCAAACCATTCATTTTTTTTAAATTTACATACAAAACAGTAATAGAATTTTTAAAAAGTGTTTACTTGATTTAATAAAACTTGATGAAGACTTGGTTTTTATATCAGAAGCATTTCAAATTCAGATTATTCAAATTTTTTACTGCAATTTTATACTGGGAGATGTTTTCTTAAATATGTAAAGCTTTGTTTAATATTTTTTTAATTTGAAAGTTATTTATAAATAAACATTTATAAAATAATAAAATAGATATTCTGTAATCAGTACTCTGATCTGAAGTTCAGACAAATGAGAAATCACAAAACTCAGAGATAACCTCCAATAAATATGATGAACTTTATTTCTGATTCCATAATTATTACTCTATTCAAATATTGAACAAATTTTGGGAAGAAATTCTGTTTACCTTGACAGGGTGTCGCATAATAATTGGACACATTTTAAATGCAAGTATCTTGGATTATATAAATGACATAGAGTACCAAATATATTTATTACCTAACTGATATATAGGAGTTCAATATATTATTTAAGATTTGAATATTACATCCCTGAGATGGTCACCATCATGAAGAAAACATGCACAAGCTTCTACTATATATGCAATTTCTTTTGGAGTTCATGACATTATGAGGGTCCACCACCAGCAAAAGAGATATCAGATATCTGTTGGAAATAACAAAATCTTAGATAATATACTGAACTATTGTATGTCAGTTATGTCATAAATATATTTGGTACTCTGTAATTTTTATAGTTCAAAATACTTGCAATGGGACACCCTGTACATTTAATTACATAATTTTATGTATATCAATAGGTAAAATTATTACCTTTATTTTAAAAACAGATTTAAGATTTGAACTGTGGCAACACAAGCTTCTAAAGCTTCTTGGTGTTCAATTTCAGGAATTTAAATTTTAGGTGTAAACAAAAGAAAAGTATATTATGGTTTCATTTTTAGCTTCATCCTGTATTATAAAATCAGACAAAAAAAAACTTTAAACTAAATATCTAGTTTTCTTTCTCAAGATTTAAATAAAGAACACTAATGGAGGTAATTTTTTTTAAAGCGATTATTTGGTTTAGTAAGGCTTGATGAAATATGGAGGGAAGAACAAGCAGAATATTGTGATAATAACAACAAAGATGAAGGCAATAGTCCACATATAAATAATGAAAATTCAGTTATTCTACCAGTAACATTTCAAATTCAGATTATTTAAATATTTTCACTGCAATTTCACACTGGATGATTTTTTCTTAAATGTGTAAGGGTATGTTTCTTAAGACTTGAACTGTGGGAAAAGACTGATTCACATAGGTCACAATGATAAGGCTTTTCTCCAGTGTGTGTTCGCATGTGTGTTTTTAGATTTGAGCTACTTGAAAACTTTGAATCACAAATATTGCAATGGAAGGATTTTTCTCCGGTGTGCATTCGCATGTGTTTCTTTAGATGTTCACTTCGTAAAAACTTTGACCCACACATTTTGCACTGATAAGGTTTTTCTCCTGTATGTATTTGCAAATGGCTTTTTAGATAAGCTTTCTGAGAGAACTTTGAGCCACAGATGTCACAGTGGAAAGGTCTTTCACTTGTATGTCTTTGCATGTGTCTTTTCAGGTATAGATTTTCTGAAAATCTTGATCCACAAATATTGCAATGGAAGGGTTTTTCACCAGTATGTTTGCGCATGTGTGATTTGAGCTGGTAATTTTCTAAATATTTTGATCCACAAATATTACACTGGAATGGTTTTTCACCAGTGTGTTTCCGTACATGTAATTTGAGGTGATAATTCTTTGAAAATTTTGATCCACAGATCTCACAAATGAATGGCTTTTCAATACTGTGTGTTCGCATATGGGCTTTGAGATCTGAAACATTAGAAAATTTGAACTTGCATATCTTACAGATGAAATGTTTTTCACTTGTGTGCTTTCGTAGATGCGACTTCAAATGTGAATTTTGAGAAAACTTTGACCCACAAATATCACAGTTGAATGGTTTTTCTCCAGTGTGTATTCGCATATGTCTCTTGAGGTGTGAACTGTTGATGAATTTTGATGAACAAACCTCACACAGAAATCTTCTTTTAGGGCTGTGTGTCTGCATATGCTTTTGAAGCTGTAATCGTTTTGAAAACAATAACCTACAAATCACACAATGGAAAGGTTTGTCACTTGTATGGATACTTGTGTGATATTTGAGGTTGAATTCATCAGAAAAATTACATTTGCACATCTTACAAGGAAAGGATTTTTCTTTGACTTTTGAATTATTTGATGGGCTGGAATTTTCAGAAATTTTACATTTTCTACTTCTTTTCAAATTCATTTCTTTAGAGGCTTCCATTGTTATATATCACATAAAAAACACAGTCTCACCTTAGAAGAATTGGTTAAAATCATGTATCAGCATAAATGTAACAAAAAGATAGTTCCAAAACTTTTACTTCAAATTTTACATATTTTTGTGATCATAACATTTAATTTTGGATAACTTTTTCCACTGATTCTTAGCATGTGTTCTGGAGCTTTAATCTGACATGAATCAAGTGATGGCTTAATTAACCAATGATTATTCACATTATTTTTTGTTTTTAGTAAATCTCATTTTTTAACACAGAGAACTTCTTTATAATTTCTATCAGCAATCATTTCATAGGGTGTAAAAACTGTTGACATGAAGCAGTTTTATTCTGTTGTCTTCTCTTTGTGAAATCTGAAAGTTAATCAGAAACAAAAAACTGAGATTTTCAAGTGAAGAAATATAGAGAAATATTTATCTACATAGAAAATTAGATACATAAAAACTACAGGATTGCCCATACAAAGATTTAATATGTTGGTTCATATTCGGCAGAGTCAATTTTTTAAAGGTTTATATTAGGTGAATGTGTCTGCTACAGAGATTTCACTTTAGCTTTGGTCTACCCATATTTCAGAATGTGGACAATACCCTATTGTCATGTTTTCTTTGCTGATTCATTCAGCACCAAGAAATACTCTTATTATAAAATCAACCAACCAACTTTTATGATAACTTATGTGTTTGTTCTTTTCTTCTATTGTATTTATCTTTTTTTTGATGTTCCTACCACATCATGAAACTTAATGGACTCTGCAAAAAACTCCATGACAATAAGACATAACCTACTGTTTGAATTATGAATTGAAGACTATTATGTTACTTACTGTTATATATATATATATATATAAATATAGATAACTAGACTCGTTTCGAAAAACCCTCGAATTTATGATTTGCTAATCAAATCAATCTCGAGGGAAAAAAAGGTTTTAAAAAAGAAAGAGCTACAAACATGGACTTCTGCCGACAAAAAAATCGCACAGATGCAGGTCTGAAGCCCAAAAAAAAAAACCCCGATACGAGTAACAACTAACTAACAAAAGAGCTCAATACAACCGTAGAGCAGACCTAGATACACCTAGTGAGCCAGAAAACCTACCTAGGTTTCACCTAAACGGATCGTCAAACTTTCCCTACGATTATTTTAGTGTGAAACCTAGGTAGGTTTGTCTAATCAATAGGTATATATATATATATATATATATATATATATATATATATATATATATATTTTATGGATAAGAAGGGGGAGATAATGGTTAACCCTAGACTTGAACAAGTTAAGATTGTAGTGAAAAAGAAAGATCCTTTTAAGAAAGGGTTCCACAGAGCAGTGGTTCCCGGGAAGAATGTTTGAGTGTAACTGACTTCTCACTCTTCAAAATAAAGAATTTATGTAGGTACCTTCATGAGATGAAAAAAAAAGAGCATAGCATGATGAAAAAGATACCAAACTTGATGAAAACAAAATTTTATCATCTAAATGTTTATATTATTATTAAGAGGAAAGACCGAAGTATTTTTTAATTATTTAAAAAATTTTTTCCTTCTTTTTAGAACATTCTAAATTTAGATTAAAAAAACCTTGTTTTTCTTTGTATCAGCAGAACTAGTAAAATAACATATAAAACTTAGTGTATTTTTTTTTAATAACAGACATTAATTTGAAAAACCTTGCAAAAATAAAAATAATTGTTGGATGTTAATAAAACTTTCTGAAACTATTTACAAAGGATGGAAATTATTATATGTTTTCTTTTTTTTAAAGTCATGGGAAAAATTTTTTTTTTATTTATTACCCACCCTATAACTAATTTTATGAAAACTCTAGAAATTCAATCACAGTGATTATATTAGTTAAAAGCACAAGGCTTTGAGGAAAGCAAATCATGTTTTTTTTTTTTTTTTTTAATTGGGCTCCCCCCTACCTGAAAATCAGCTCTGAATTGTAACATACAAAACTCAATAAAACAAAGATATTATTTAATTTCAAATGCTTTTATTTTTTTAGTTGTTTTTATGAATATGGACAATATTTTCTGAAAGCAAAAAACTTTTTTGATGAAAAATGAATTTTTAATACAATTATTTGTTATTTCTTTAATTATTTTAGATTTTTACATTTAAGTTGTTAAAATATTATAAAATTAGTTAAAAGAGGCATCCAGTTTCGTAAATGTCCTTATGAGATAAATCTTTTTTTAGCACATTGTAAATTGTATAATTTCGACCAATCAAAAGACCCGCAGTAATTAAGAAATGTAATTTTGTGTTTATAATCGGACTGTAATTATAAAGTACAAAAGACCAGAAAGAATACAATTAAGTTATTTGAGTTAAGCATTGTTCTCTGCTGTTAAGGCCTTTATTTTTGCAAAACACATGTGGAGAAATTAATTTGATTTTTCAATTTTAACTGAGAAGGGTACCTACAAGTATCACTATCATCTTATGAAATTTATATGATTTTATTTTTATATTAATCTCAGTTATGACATTTTTCCATAAATGAAATATCAGAATTACTAATAAAATGAGTGGAAATAGAAATAACACAGTAAAATGTAATAAATACATAAAATTATAGTATTTTATGTATACTTTGATAATTTTTTCATAAGAAAGTATTTTATTAATTAGATACCTTTCTTATGAAATTTAATCTCACTCTTAACAGTCTTATTTTAATTTTTTTTTAATATATTTTCCATAAAGCATCATAAACGTAAAGGTGAAAGCTAAAAAAAAAAAAAAAAATTAGAAACTGAAAGTTTTCCTTAAAAATAACAAGGTAAATAATTTGTTCCCTTAAATCTAAATGATTTCACTTCTCTCCTTCCATAGAATAACTTATCCTGACGTAAGCTGACAATACTTGATGAAATTGTCATTCATTACCTGTCAAGTGACACAAAATATTATGACCTGCTTTGTTTTATTTTCAAACTACATCTTTTCAGCACAGAAACTAAGTAATGCTTGTTTTAAAATATTTTAAATAAACATTATAATTTCTGATTTTTTTAAAATAAGTTTTGAAAAAATTATAATTGATTTTTAAAAGAATTTCAAACTGAGATTTTCATTTTTTTTTTATAAAATGGAAAAAAATGAACATGATTATCTGTCAATTTTGCTGACTCAACAAAAAAAACAAGATTTTTAACAAAACTTTTGGACATGCTAGGAACAATTAAAAAATGTAAAAAATACCCCCAAAATACTTTGATCATTCATCTTACTAATAACAAACATTTAGACAATACACTTTTGTTTTTGTCAAGTTTGGCATCTTTTTCCTCATGCTATGCTCTTTTATAGCAATCTCATGGAGGTACCTAAATTTATGAAATCTGAATAAAACACAAAAAAATAGTTTTAGGTAAATTAGTGTCCCAAAATAGAAGCAATAATAAACTTTCAATGATGACACCCAAAAGAGATATAATGATAAATTGCCCCAAAATAAGCTTTCACTATTAACTATGGGAATTATTTTTCAAAAATGTCCAAAAAAAACAAAAATGTAATTTTCATACAGTTAATTACAAATTATAAATTAATAATCTAGTAAATAAACAATTGAATAAATTACGTTTAACATTTTTGTTGATAATTTTGAAGAAAATATAAGTACAGTGTCATATGTTATGGTTTTTTAAAATTCTAAAAATATCCTTTTAAAACAATGAAAAATACTGAAGGAGTATATGGTAATAGTGATGTCCAAAGAAAATCATCCTTTTGACAGATCATTGTTTTATTCAAACAAAAAGATGAAAATCAGAGTTTATTCATATGGGGGAATATGAGCTGTTTGAAATTAAAATTATTCATACATATCTTATTGTTTCAGACATTCATATATAAGGCACAAGATACAAACATTTAGCAATTTGAAAAAAAAAAAAAAACTTAATATAAACCATAGTCCATTGCAGAAATGGTTACTTATTTAATAAAAATATAAAATAAATATATAATATTCAATAAGATTATGTTGATATGTTTTTTTTTTGTGTAAAATTCTTTTTGTTTTCATAGTTAGACTGCAAACTTATTGATGTAACTAGATATAATTTTGAAATTATACAGTTATGTGATGGAGAAATTGTCATCTAAATTATGCAAAAATGAAAATATATCTGACATCTCATTTTAACAGATATATTTACCACAATTACACAAAAATATCTTGAATACTAAAACGTAAATTTATTCAATAAAATTGCTATTGGCTTCAACCACGGCCTCCAGACAACTCTTCCAGAAGGTCTCCTTGTTTAAGTTGGTGAATGCTGCCATAATCCTTACCTTCAATTCATCTTTGGGGTTACAAGGAGTTTTGTTGCTCTCTCACTCAACTGTGCCCCACACATAATAATCAACAGGGTTGCAGTCTGGGGAGTTAAGTGGCCAGATGTAAGAGGTGATGTGGTTGCATAAATTGTCTGACAGCCATGACTGGGTTCTCCTGCTTGTGTGGCATGGTGCCGAGGCCTGTTTTCAGACATAGGGTCTTCCAGCAGCCACCCTTTTGACTGATGGCAACACTACTTCCTCAAGTCACTTGATGTAGGCCTCCATGTTGAGTCTGAGGCCCTGTGGGAAGATAAATGGAGGCATAATGTTTCCATCACTAGTGATCACTCCAAACACCTTGGTTTTGAAATTTGGTTTTCATCACTCTTAGTACATCTTTTGGAGACACAGCATCCTCTGCACTATCATCAGCTTGACACCCAAACACCCTGAAATGTTTGTATTGGCACTTCTGGTGCAAATGCCAAACAGTACAGCATGTCATTTCCAACTTTCTGGCCGAGTGAATTGTGTCATGGTGCTTTTTTTCTTACAGATGGTGCCCAACTGACCCTACTATACTGTACAGGCAACAAAATCAAAAGCAAACAATGTGCATGCATGAAATTAAAAATATAAAATGGCGACAATTTACCTATCACACCTTGTATTCGCTTCACAAGATTTTAACAAAAATGTTTTAGCTTTTATCTTGTAAAATCTGTAAAGTTTTATATTTCTGATAACAACCCTTCACATATTTTATCAAAAATCAAACAAAACTCTTCTTAATGAATTTTAGCTTCTTACTTGTTCAGTTCTATCAAGAAAGGTTAAATGAAATACAGTTTGTGTTGGAAATACAGCCAAAAAAATATTCATATAAAGAAAACATCAACACTGTGCCAGAAACTGTTTTATGTAATTGCTAGATGATGAAGAAAAAATGATTATCAAAAATAAGACATTCAAATTTTAAAGAGGACATGTTCATAAATGAAGGAATGATATATAACAACACATGGGCAAAATAAGAATATTGAATATCTTGTGTAATTTTATTGCATATTACTCAAATCATATGACAATATGAGAAATGATTTCAAAAATCTATTTTCACTGTCATTTATGGACAAAACATTGTCCAGATAATGAATTTCTTTAATAATGCTTAGACTGAACAAAAATTTAGCATGCATCTTGGTAATCTAAAAAACAAAGTCTGAATGTTTTAAAAGCTGGACCCAAATATTGACAATGTTCTGATATTGTTCATATTTCCATATCTATAACGAAATGATGCTTATTTTGAAGGAAATTAGATAACATAGGCATTAGTATACAAAAATAATGTTAAATCCAAATATTTGCTTAAAATGGCCTGTTTAGGAGATACTCCAAACTGCTTGTTTTTACAACAAAACAAATTGTTCACAAATGGATAGTTTATGATATTTTGTCATTGGTGAGACAATAAGGAGTTTTGGGCTTTGGACGAAATTAGTCTCGTAGAAACAGAAGAATTTTATTTTCCTAAACTGAACTGCAGTTAAACGCCAGTTAACTTTGATTTGAGAAGCCTTAAAGATTTAGGAGTTTTCAAGATTAAAATTTTTAATGTTGCATGCCTATTACTGGAGGAACAATTTTTTCCCCTTCCAAATAGCATATATTTGGTACCTCCAAAAAAAGTTTAAATAATGTTTAAAATGTTAAAAAATGAGCATACACAAAGAAAAAATATTGAAAACTTTATTAAAAGTTCTATCATCAAAATCTTTGTTATTATTAAGAGAACAGATCAAAGGATTTTTGGATTATTAAATTATATTTTCTTTAATCCTTTGTAGAACCTTCGAAATTTTCATTAAAAATTTTGTTTTTCTTGTGTCAATAATAATATCATAAATTAGCATGAGAAATTTTAGTGTCTTTTTGCAGTGAAAAACTCATTGTTTTGAAAATTCTTGCAAAAATTAGATAATTGTCAAATTTTGGGACTTATTGACAAATGAATTAACTTATTTTAGAAACATTTCTTTCTTTAGAAAATCTTGGTAAAAATATATTTTTTTTTTTACATCTATTAGCCCCCACTTATTTTATATAATGAAATTCAGAGAAATTCTTTTTGTAGTGCTTAATGTTATATTAGTTATAAGCACAAGTCCTTAGAGAATTTGAATCATCATTTTTTTTTGTCAGACAGGACCTTCAGTTACAGAAAACTGCTCTGAAACAAAATAAAAAATGCACTATAACTAAGACATTATTTAATTAGAAAAGCCTTTAATTGCTTTAATGAATAAGATATATTATGAAAACTCTTGTCTTAAAAAAAATTTTTTATAAATAATGAATTTTTACGAGATTTGTTTTCAAATTTTTCAAATTTTAATTATAATAATTTATAAAGATTTAAATCTTTTAAATTTCTGTATTAATTTGTACTGGTTAGGTGATACTGTTATTAAATAAAAACTATATTTACTAATTTTAAAAATAATTTTTTTTTTGTGTGTATAAATGTGCCAATTTCTGTAAATATAGATGTCCATACATGACATTACCAGAAAATAAGACAAGTGACTATAGTAAATTTAAAATTTATCATTAATTTTCTAATGTTTCCTTAACAAGCCTCTTTGTAAGTAAGACTATGAAACCTCAGTACCTAAAATTCAATAAAGTATTAGATTAATTAAAATATTTTCCAAAATTTTTAAAATTACTGAATAATTAAAAAAATTGTATAAAAAAGGTGCTTCAGTTAAATTCAGCGAGTAATTTTTACAGTTAAGTGCCCTCTACTTAGAAAATGCCAAACATTAAGCTATCAATAAATATATCAACACCTTACAAAAAAACTCACTAGTTTTAAAAAAATGCTTCTCTGTAATATTTTAAACTAAAAGTAATATTTGTTTTTTTACAATGATGTTCACCTTGTACAAGGCACAAGAAGCGCCAACCCAGATAAGGAGATTATGCCACAAAGCCAGAAGTGAAAGATGAGGAAAAAGGAAAAGAAGAAACTGGAAACAAGGAATACACTTCTATTCCTGCACAAAACACCAAAGAGGTGAGTGAACCTGACAAAAGGCAAATATGTCTACTACTCCTATCAGTTTAAATCAGTTAATCTTCCTTTAAAGTTTCCGAAAATATATTTTATTTTTGAAAGAGAATTATGTTGTGTTAACAGATTTGTCAATATAGTCGATTTCAGATATTTAAGAAAAAAAAGAAAATCCCAATCAATTTAAATTTGGTTTGAAATAAACTAAAGCAAAGTAAATTTTAAATCTACAGTGTAACCCGGATATAAGAGAGTTGTCGGGACCGCAGAAGTCGTCTCTTATATCCGGGTTTGGTCTAAACATCATGTACCAGGAATTATTTGACATAGTTCTCGGCACAGTCCACTTACTAAAATCTGTATTTGTTTTAATAAAGAAACTGAAACATCATTAATCAAAACAAAATCATCAGTCTTAGATATTTTTTCCGGTCTGTATTTCCAACACAGGAGAACGGTTTCATTTTCAAGAAAAAAAATTCTAAAAATAAATAACAACAACAATAATGTAAAAAAGGATTCTTAATTCCTCTTCTTACCTCAGATTTCAAGGGGGTGGGATTCTTTCTTTATCTTCCAAAACCTAACAGTAAACTCCAATATTCTCACTTTGGAAAACAAATTTCTGTAAAAACCCCTGCTGAATCATTGTCTAGCCTCGTTTGAGAAAATCTCTTTCTTATTTGATGAAATAAACAAAACTAAAGAAACATACCAGTACACAAATAATGCTAAGATAAAAATGAATGGAGGGAACAGACGGTGTAGAATAATATTTGTTCCTCGACAATCAATCTTCTTCAATAAGAAAGATTTTTTATTTTTCTTCCTTTGATGTTGTAACTCGCTAGGTATCGCCACGGACTTAAAATAACCAAAGAACGCACTGTAATTAATTTTTTGAAGTTAAATTTTGATTCTGTTTTAAACGCTATTTCTATTAAAAGAAAAAAAACCCGTATATAAATAAAGTTTTTAGCATTTAAAAAAAACAAAACATTGGCACATTCGTCATCGAATCGCCATTACAGACGAAAAATGTAAAGAAATTTTAAAACCTTTTAAAAACCCATTATTTGTCCTCGAGATATGTTTCGAAGTCTTTTAGTAAATTTCTAAGAGTTAATTAACTGGATTTTGTAAATGTAACGAATGTTTATAATTTTACAGTCTTTTGAACAGAATTAGAAGTTTTTAATTTTATCCTTTCTTTTCTGTTTAAGATTAAGTTTAAGTTTGGGTTTCTGGTTCCTTCTAGGCTCCAGTTTTCTGTTTTCTCATTCTCTTTCACTTCTTGCGTTACTGTCATTATCGCTTTACTCGGGTTGCGTTGAATTGATTTAAAAATAATAATGAAAATAACGTTTATTTACGCACAGCAGCCTGTTGGCTCAAAAGTTAAACACAAAAACTGTAAATAATGACGCAACTCAAACTGGCTTAAAAAGCGCGCATAAAAGTAAAAATAAAATTAAAGGAACACCAGCAGTGCAATTATCAAGAAATTAGTATTAATGTTTAAAACATTATATAACCAATAGTTTAAGAATATCATTTAAAAAAAATTCTATCTATATGTTTAGTAGATTGAAACATTTTATTTTTATTTTTTATGCATGATTAGAAGTAGTTATTTTTTTTTAGTTCAATGATACTTTTTTTATTACCTTTAACATATTCAATGCCTTAAACTAAAGTTAAAATATATAATTGCACTTATTGTGATTGTTTTAAAATAATTCTGAATTTAAGAAAATGTATTAAAATGAAGGAGCTACTACTAACAAAAATTGATAGATTATTAAATTGATAATGTAGTTAAACTGATTGCAGTCACTGAGGCTTTCTTAATTATTGATTGTCAACTAAGTGATGCCTTTATTTTATTTTGTCTATCAAATTATAATCCTATATGACCAAAAGTTTATGAATACAATTTTTTATTCGATATGCTTTTATGAAACTTAGTAGAATGTTCAAAAGCAAGAAATGAAAATTATTTCCTTTTTGTACATCCATACAAAGAATAATCTAACAGCTGCTAAAAGGAAAAGAAGCAAAATAATTGAAAAAAGGTTCACACTCGAAAATGGCATTAAACTTTACATTTTTTAAAAATCTTCAAATATGTCTTTATTTAATAAAATAAACTCTTTTGACAAATAGCAAAAATTTCAAAATTGCACAGAAATCTTTTTGAAAAATAAATATGAAGTATAGTTTTATTTTTGTTTTTGTTTTTTCTTCTGTCCAATCTCAAAGAAAATGTGTTTTTGTGACATCATGCAAGTACCAATTCTGGAGAAAAAAAAACAAAAAAAAACGTTTCTTGCTTGTTTGTCTTTTTCTTTTTTTTTTTTTTTGAGTTTTATTGAATTATCTTTGGTAAGATTTTGCGACGAATTTTAGTAGATTTGCGTATACTGTAATAACATCTTCAGGGATTTTTCTTTAAATAACTGTAAATAAATTTGATGTCCCCTCCAAATTAAAAAGTATATACGGCATATCAAAAAGGGGCTGAAACAGACCCCAAATAATATTTCCACAAAGTTTTATAATAAAATAAGGTATTCATTATGAAATTCATCTATTAATGAATAAGTATGTCGGGTCGACCGGAAGTTTCCATCTGAAGAGTCCAGAGTAGAATGACCAAAATCAGTTATTTACGCATAAGACCCCAAATGGTACTTCCAGTAGCGTTGAAAATATTCAAAATATCATACAAATTATTAATCGACCACTGACAGCGTTTCCTTCGACTTTTTGAGATACTTTTTTTTTGTGAGCCAGCACCTGTTTAATGGAAATTATAAATACAGACCATAAAGCAAACAAAGGCAGTTGATGAATGGATGAGGCATTATCAACTCAACCGATTTACTAATCCACTGAAACATTTCACGCTTCCCTGATGTAGATTCAACAATGAATCCAAGATCTGAACTTTTCCCCTTTCAAGGGAAAACCTCAATGTGTGTCTTGTCTTTTCCATTTTCATGGATTTGATTAACGCATCTCAACGTGTCTCTTTGTACCTTTCCATTTTCAGGGGTTTATTTAAACACGTCTAAATGTGCGTACGTAACTTTTCCCTTTCAAAAGCTTTAAAAGCACCTAAATGTGTGTTATCTTTTCTCTTTCAAATGTGTATATGTGAACTTACCGTTCTTTTCAATGTTCTTATTATATTCACTACCTGATATATAAAATACCCAAATAAACTGTTATTTGTTGATGGACAAATATTTATTTTCTTGTTCGTTTTAAATTCACCTGTTTAAATGCCTTACTAATCATTGTGTTGTACGTTGGATTAAGATTGCTTTATTCTGGACAGCACCCAGAATAATTAATAATCGCTGTCGCTATCTTATACGAGTTAGCCACAAGAACCAAACACCTTCTGCACCCCATAGTTCCATAACCTGCACATGAGAAAGTCACTACCCACAAGAAGTACTAAGAATTTCATTTAAATCGGATAATGTCCTGTTTTTTTTTTCATTTCCAAAAAAAATCATCAATTTTGGTGGTATCTGGAACTCCATTGATCTGTGAGTACGAAATAGTAATAACTCCCTTCACCAACTCTCTTCTAATTCGGAGGACTGAGGAAAAAGAAAAGCAAAGGCTATGTGAAATTTTCTTTGAGATCACTGAAAGCTTTACCTTCACAAAAATTGACCGGTAAGCTGAAATTGTGGAGGAAAGAAATTTGCGAGCCTATGCAAAATTGTTTTTGCACCAATGAAAACCTTGCCTTTAAAGAAATTCGTTGTTGAGTTAAGAAGAAAAAGAGTAGCGAACCTATGCGAAATTTCTTTTGATATAAAATGAGGAGAAATATTAATAAGATTGTCTAAAGTCATGTGAAGGTTTTTGTTTCAGTTCCTCGTGACCAACATTGAAGCTAGTGTAGAATTAATCGCCTATTATATAACTGGTCCCTAACCAAGCACACGGCAATTTAATGACTTTTCTCTCAATAATCCCAGAAAGCTAAATATTTCAAACAGTGGCGACTCCAGGGGTTGAGCTTGTCAGGCTCAGCTCAAGTCAGTCAACATTCAAGTATATGTATTTCAAAGCAACAAAAATGTTTCACAGAGCGTTGTTTTCATTCATGACTTCAGCTGGAGCCAAAATTAATTGTTTTAACTTCATGCCTCAAAATATTGACTGAAATATATTTCGCTGTTTTTGTTCATAATAAAGATGAAAGAAAGAAACAAAGACAGGATGTAAAAATAGAATTAATTAAAATTAATGTGGCTGACAGGCTGGAGACACACTTAACAGGCAATGCATTTCTTGCATTAATATTATAAATAATTTTTTTAAATCTCTAACAACTTGTATGTCCAATTTTTCAAAGAACACATTTTTATTTTTATTTATTCTTTTCAAATGTCCATTTTAAATAATTTATTCCGTACAGTATAAGTTTTCTGTTTTTATTTGCGGAATGTATCAATTGAAAAGAGGCAAATTAAATTTAGCCCAACTTAAAGTTGGAGAAAATCAAAGAAAGTAGCAGCCTTAACTCGTCAACTGGAGGGTTGGGGTCAGGAGTGTGACTGGGGTAGTGTTGAGGAAATATGATATCACTCAATTATTCCTATCTCTATCATCAGTGACTTGATAACCAGGCTATGAAACAATAAAAAATGGAAAGGGAGCAATAAACAGATAAGCATCTCCTTACAATGTTTTCTTACATGTCTGGAAAATGGTTTTAAAATATGTTTATTCTTATAGAATTATTACAATTAATATTAAAGTAGAATGTCTCTTGTAGATAATTGAGGTGACGCTTGTGAGCATAGGAGTCTGATCTCGAAGATGGGTGAGTTGATTGTGTACTGGCATCGCGTTGAAGCTTTTGTCAACTCGGTTGAATGAGAAATTGCCGTGAACTGTTTTGAGGGTCGCGGAGAAATCGCTATGAACTGTCTTGAGGGTCGCGGAGCAGGTTCTTTTAAGTAATCAGGGTAAGTACATGACTTGGCATCTTTGTAGCGTTCACATTCAGTAGACATGTTTTGATGTAGGGTGAATGAGAAAGGTTGAATTTGAAGCAGAGAATAACATAAAGTTTTTAGCTTCGTTTAGTGAAGTGTGAGTGTTCCTCACAAATGAAGAAGCGACACGAAGCAACACAAATGTTCTACAGAAAGATACTAAGGATACCATGGCCAGTGCATATGATCAGCAAGGAAAGTTTAAGGAAAGCGGAAACAAAAAAGACATACTTTGAATCGGAAAAAAAAACAATTGAAATTTCTAGTACACATAAAAAGGAAAGAAAGCTTGGAGAATTTGACATAGATGGGATATAATGACGGCAACAGGGGCAGAGGGAAGCAACGTGTAGCCTAATTAATACGCTTATGTTGAGGGGTGACAGGACAAGAAATGGAAGAGATAGTAAAATGCCAAACATAGCTAAAAACTACAAATAGTAAGAAGTGGTGGAGGGCCATGATCATCCATCTCCTGAAATAGTACAACACAATAAGTAATTGTTATATATGTTTATGAAAAGATTTATGATGTGGTAGTAAAAAGTTCAAAATAAATCTTAAGATATTTATCTTCAAATGCATATCTTTGAGTAAGGACCTATGGCTAAATCACGCTGAAACAAATAAATCTTAAGATATTTATCTTCAAATGCATATCTTTGAGTAAGGACCTATGGCCAAATCACGCTGAAACACTAGTCCTCGTCTGACCATCAAAATTAAGCAGCATCGAGCCTAGTGAGTACCTAGGTAAGTGACTGCTTGGGAATATCAGGTGTTGTACGCTTGGATTCTTTTCGAATTTTTTTTTATAATTGAGAATCACTAATTTAGATGATGTGTGAGGGGTTTTATAGCTTTTGAATTTCTGTGATCAATAATTTGTCCTCTGTAGAAAATAAGGGTAAAAAGAGCATTGACGCGACACGGCGAGAGAAAACAGGACAACACCAAACTTGAGTGGAAAAAAGAAAGGCTTTATATCAGAAAGAGGGATAAAAAGGAAGATAGGAAAAAAATTTGGGTTTAAAAATCGTTGCAAAAAACAGTGTTTTTTGCGAGGACTTAATTGGTGGCAGTAAAGTTCGTTAACAGTTCTTCTTCTCATTTTTGTTGCAATGCCGGAATATCTTTATCTTCAGATTGAAGAGGGATTCAATTTTCGGAAGCATTGCTGTAACTGTTGGGATATCCTTGTTCCTAAATTGTGTTCTTGGATGCTCCATTTCCGGACACTATGTGACTGTTGGTTGAGCTAAATTGTCCGTGTTGACTGTCGGTGGTACAGGAAAAAAAAAAGGCCATGATAGGCTGCTTTTCAGCCAATCACAGGGACCTCATTTGAAAGAGAGGTAATTATTTTATCTATATAATAATTTCAATGGATGTGTAGTAATTTAATGGATAACAGCCTGAAATCAGAAATCAGAGAGCGGTTCGAATTCCAGTCGAGTTTGTTATATTCACTTACGAGCAAATATCCTTGAAAAAACTATGAATACCCCATCTATAAATAGCAGATTGAACCTTGGTTGGCAATAGGAGGAAAACTCTTTCAGGCCAGCCTGGTGAAGTCCAGGCTCCGTTTGACTGTCTTGAACAAGCCATGCTACGGCTGCAATACATTTGTAGCCCATACGACCCTAATGAGTCACCGAACTCATGATCTTGATCGTGAATTTAGATGATGGGCGCATATCTTTCTGTAAATTGTTGCGGGATTGCTTCTTGTGTTTTTGATGAAAACATGTGTCTCCTGGTATTATTTTCCCCGTAAAAAATTATTGCAGACTCAAATATGAGTCCAAGTAATAAATGAGTAACACAAAACAATATAAAACAAACGAAAATGCATGTATTAACAAAAGTATTACAATTACAATAAAAAAAAATAATTACTAGTTTCATAAAGCGTTTAAATTAGAGAATGTGTGCCTGTGTGCAGGCAACGTGTGTGAAAGAGTACAAAAAGTCACGAGAGAAAAGTAAGACATTGAAAATGAACTTTCCGGGGGGACTTTCCGGGTGGGGTGGGGAACTTTCCCGGGTGGGGGAACTTTCCTGTGGAGGTGGGGGAACTTTCTCTCACTTTTATTCCCACATGCGACTATTTTATATCCCACATGCGACTACATTTTATATCCAGAGTTGTAAAAGAGGAAAGAGAATGCGTAAGACTATCATTTCCTATTCATAGGCTTAAGGCGCGTCCCCATAGCGACGGTTTTTAGGAAAGTCAAGTGAAATAACCAACAAATTTATTATCCTTTTTCTTTTAATGTAACGTTTCAAGGCAATGTATTTGTAAAGTTAAAAGTTAACATCGCGGGCATATTGTGAGGACGTTACATAAAATGCATTTGCAACATCTGTGTTACTCTGCAGACACGTTGTAGCGACGTCACTTTGTTAGCTGGATATATATAAACTTTTGCATACGACGAATAATTCTTCAAGAATTTAAAAAGTTAGTCCTAGATTGGCAGTTAGGTCTCATCATTTTACACTGTTGAATTTGCTAAATGTTACTGTAAGTTCTATTCTAATGGTTTTATTTTCTCGCACTTCTCGCCAACGGAACTCTCTTCCAACTTCTTGGTTTCTTGTCAACTACAAAAATTTAAAAGAAACAACAATCGTCACCTGCTTATTTTTATTGTCCTTTCTCCTCAGTTTCCTTCGTACTGCCGCCATGTTACAGTTAAGTCTTGGAAAACAGGAGAGACACAGGTTTGAGATAGAGCTGACACAGAACATGACTAGCCTTTATTGGGTACTGGAAGAAGAGAGAGACAAGGAGTTAGGGAGAAAGGGGACGTATCAGGGAGCAACAATCACGTTCCTTAACGTCGATTAGGGAGCATACATTAAACAATAACAACTTCCATCTTAGTGGCTTTATCATTTTTCTCGTAGTGAAATGATTAAAAAAAGTTAAATTTCATCAAATATATTCTTGTTTTAGAAATTTAATTAAATTTCATATCTTGAGGAAAGCGTTAATTATCGTACCATGTACCTAATCAAAGCTAAGATCAGATCTGTTGTCTTCGGGTAGGATAGGGCATGTATACTGAAGCGTACCTGATCCCAGGGGATCAATTTCCTAAGCAATGCTTCTTCATTGAACTAAAATAGAGAATGGTTATGGTTCTTTCAGATTCATTTGCAGCAGAGGCTTCAGCAACACTGGGCAATTTCTAAGCTCACCCACATCCAAAAGTGTGTGAGACAGAACATTAAACCAATGGCAATGTTTAGCCTTTGTGCTCCATCCCACCAAAAAAATAAATGGTGTATCAAAAGTACTATTCTTCTCTTGACACTGCTAATTGCACTACACTTTTTAATGTACTGTTTTTAAAAGTAATGATTAGAATTTTAATAAAACACAACATAATGAAAGTAGATTTATTCTTGAAAATTAACAAGAAAAACATTATTTATTGAATAAAAAATTGGGGTACTTTTTTGTGAGTCACTTTTTAAAAACTAATTTTCCAACTTTTCACAAATACAGATGTGTAAAAAAAAATATAACAAAGATTCATTTTTAGCAGACTGGAAAAAAAAAAAGGAAAAAGAATTAATAAAAACAATTTAAAAACATTTTAAATACCACATCTAACCAAAATCAAATTAAAAGGTGGCAACAGAAACCACACGTACCAAAATTGTTTTCTTCATATTTAGTAAAAATATTGCATTATAGTTGGTTACTTACAATTTTGATAATTTTGCAATTTAAACAAAAAAATTGAATAAGATTTCTTTTTCAAATTTATTTCTTTAAGGTAAATAATAGGTATTTGGGAAATAAATATCGTATTATACTTGGTTGACAGTGTAAAAAATTATAAACATTGCCGAGGGATTCAATTCAAGGCTGACATAAACCCCACTTTTGATTGACACACTTTTTTTTTCTTTTTCTGTCTGACACAAAAATTAGACATTGCTTATAATTGATTTTGTGTACTGTAGTATTTGCCCTCGTAGTGTGGCAAATTCTGTTTTTTGAGTAGATAGGGCACTAAGTGAATGCAGATGTACCTTGTCACTTGAGATTCTATCCCCGAGGCAGTCTTCTATTGCAGCGCCAACTAGATAAATCTGGCCTTGACCTACACGTATGTGCATTGGACTCCATCAAATCTTACCATCTGTTACAACTTCGTCGGGAGGCTAATCTCAAACAACTAAACAACCTTATGAAAAAATATCGTAAGAATGCGGCATTTTAAGATGATAACCGCCATATTAACATTTTTCAATTTCTTGGTGATACATTTGGTTGATAATAATTTAGATCTCATGAAGCAAACCTTATCAAATTGCTTAGAAACAGAACTCTTTTGAAAATGTCTGAGTAGTCAGGTTTAATTTGCACGAAGAACTGGGTTTATCTATCACCGCCAAGGCACGTTGCGAATGTATCATCGTTTTTTTTTTGTATTGTCATATTTTAAAGAAAAATTAATAGAAATAGCAAACTGATTTTTTCTTCTTAATATTAAACTGTATTTTTAAAAAAATATAATTACTTTTTTCATGGTATCGGAATTTTTAAAGCAACGGTCAGTAAAGGGAATTTATAAAAAAAAATAAAAAGGTAAGTTGATGCTTTTTTTTTTCCATGTCTCAACAAGGAAGAAAGTGAAAGAAAATATTTTAATTTATAATTACTTTACGTACGAGAAAGTGTTGGTTCTTTCTTTGTGTACATATTCTATTTTTAACTCGGGTGTTTTGTTGTTATAATTTCACTTAAAATTTCAATATGTTATTTTTAATTGTTTCTGAAAATTCACAGGAGACAAAAACACGGGTACAGACTTTTTTAGTCACGACTTAGAATTTATTTACCCAATTTTTTACTCTAATTTTCTCTCATCCCTTTTTTTTTAAACAAGACAAAATGTTGAAATATTTTAAAAAAAAAAACAAAGAAGTAATTTTTTTCTTCAAACTTGTGTTTTATTTCTATCATTCTTTAATACATTTCTTATTACCGACCCATCGTAGTTAATGCATAGGGAAAAATAAATCCATGGAAAAACAGATTTTTTTTAGAATTTTCGTTTGAATTTTTTGTGATGCGTTACAGTCGAACTATTTTCCACATCTTTGTTGTTATTATCATGACTTTTTCGGCCAATATGTATGTCGATCCAGGTAACCTCCAGGAAATTTTGAATTGAACCCTTTTTTTAATTTCTCACAGCAATATAAAAATCATTGGTTTGTGAATTTGGTGGCATTGTAATTGTGAATTTAATTCAGACTCGGACAAAACAATGGAAAACAGGGGGAGCAATAATTGAGCAGTACTATTTAAAAAAAAAAAAAAAATACAAGGTGAGATATCCCTAGACATAGACAATGGACAACCAAGGATTCAGTTTTAAAATTCCCAAAACCACCCAGGCTTATGAAGGCCGGATATTACAATTATTACTTCAATTTCTCTTATAATGTTTAAATTTAATAAACAAGCATTATCACTAAAAGTAAGTATCGCCAAAGATTTGCCAAAAATGAACATGAGACATATGATGAAAAAATGCCCCCCAAAACGATTTTTTATCGCCAAAACCTTATTTTATTAATTTTTAAGAGGAAAGACGAAATGATTTTTTGATTATTAAATTATATTTTTTTTAATCTTTTTTAGAACGTTCGAAACTTTGGTTATAAATCCGTATTTTCTTGCTTCAGCGGGTGGCGGGATTAAATTATTATCGTCTTTTCTTAGGTGAAAAACATTGATTTGAAAATTCTTGCAAAAATCAAAGAATTGTCGGATTTTAATGAAACTTTCAAGAATTATTCACAATTGAATTAAATTATTTTAGAAATATTTCTTTTTAGGAGATCTTGGTAAAAACATTTTTTGCATACGCCCCACCCCATCACCACCACTATTTAATTTTATGAAATTTCGAGAAAAATTCATTTTTGTATGGCTTAAAAAAGTTTATATTGGTTATAAGCAGAACTCACTGGAGAATATAGATTATTATTTTTTTTTTTTTTTTTTTTTTTTCGGTTAAACAGTTACCATAAATTTTTATTAAAATAATTTATAAACTTTTAAATCTTGTAAAATTCTGTATTAATTTGTATCAGTTAGGAGATTTATATTTACTAATCAAAAATGTAAAAGCTTACTACAATTCAGTGACCACCAATATTTTAAAAGGAATTTTGAGTTTTTTGTGTGCGTGTATAAGCGTGTTTTTGTAAATATGGACATCCATACATGACATTATCAAATAAGAGCAATAATTATAATAAATTTAAAACCAAAGTACATAAAATTCAATAAAACGTATTACAGAGATTTTTTTCTTTTTTTTTTTTTACTAAATTTTTAAAATTACTGGTTAGTTAAAAATTATATAAAATGCCACTCATGTTATATTCTTCAAGTAATTTTTAAACATATGTCCCCCTACCAGAAAAAAATTAGATAAACTTCCTGTTGTCAATCAAGATTTCAACATCTAATCAAAACACATCTGTTTTAAAAAATGCATTTCTATATTTTAAACTAAAAGTAATATTTGTTTCAAATTAGATTAATTAAACTTTAAATTAGCTAATAATCCTCAAATAAAGTTTCAGAAAAGTATATTTTATTTTTGGAAGATTTTTTTTAATAAAGAGACTTACATTGTGATGACAAATGGCTAAAAATGGTGCTAAAATTAGCGAATTTTACAATTTCAAACAAAAACTCTTTCCAGTCAATTTAAATTAGTTTTGAAATACAGCAAAGTATTTTTCTTATTGAAAAGATTAAATTTAATCTATTAGCTTGAAATTAAAACTAAAATAAAAGCTTTAAGAATGACATTTTATTTTTTAAAATTCATTTTAAAACTTAGGTATTGCATTTCTGTGGAGGTACCTACTTTTAGATAACACCTTGCATTCCTTAAATTCAATGTATTTTCAAGTGACTTGGCAGAAAATGAAAAATAATTTTCCAAAATATATATTTAATATTGATTTTTTTTTTTTTTCAAATTAATTTCTTGTATATAAACTGATAAATCCGAATTAGAATTATGTATCTACTAGAGAAGCAGTTAGACAAATTACCATTTTCATAAACCTGTTGGAACCTGACACTTTAAACACTATTGTTGGCCCTTTTGGGTAAATTTCACTATTTCAGAACCAACTGTGTAACAACAAATTGGCAGTGAAGAGGAACAGCAAATAGCTAATACAAAGTTTCTCAGATGTACAGATTTATTCTACATTATTTACATCATTCGGACTATTGTCCTCATCTTTGTCGCCATATTTATTACAATGTTTCGGCCATTGTATGCTCTGGCCTTCTTCAGGTGGTTGGAATGTTGAATTTAACCCTTTATTTCGCTCACTGGTGTAGTCTGTTCTAGTTCCACGTGCCATGTTTAATAGATGTCAGTTATCAGTTATCTCCTGTTAATTTCCCTCTGAAAGTTCTCCTTGAGGACACATGGCACAGTGGATAAAGGCATTAGTTAAGATCCAGTGACAGGACCCAAAGAGTGTGAGTTTAATACCCAGCTAAGGCAGTGGAGAACTTTCAGGGGGAAATTAACAGGAGATAACTGATAACTGACATCTATTAAACATGGCACGTGGAACTAGAACAGTCTACCCCAGTGAGCGAAATAAAGGGTTCAGTTCAACATTCCAACCACCTGAAGAAGGCCAGAGCATACAACGGCCAAAGTATTGTAATAAATATGGTGACAAAGATGAGGACAATAGTCTGAATAATGTACATAATACCTCATCTCAGAAATATAGACAGATTTATTCTACTTCGCATGTTAAATTGTGTAATATTTCTGGTTCTAGTTTTTATTTTATTTATTTTGCATGCCAGTCCAATAAAAAAGTAATTCCTTGTTTTACACAAAAATGACACCATCCATGTCTCAATCTGTCTCTGTATAGAAAAAATAAAGCATTATTTTCAGAGAGATATAAATAAAGGGATTTGACATAGTATAATGGTTAGCAAGCTTATCTTACTAGATCAGACTTAGAGCCACATCATTTTGAAATACCAGTTCTTATATGTTCACTAAAGTTAAGCAATGTTGATTGTTGAGCTTGGTCAATACCTCAATGAGCGACCATATGGGAATATTACATGCTGCTAGCTTAGATGTACAGGTAGTAAAATTGTTAATCAAAGAACTGTTCCAATTCCCATTGGATTCATTATATTATGCACAAATACCATTGGGAAAAGTATGAATCCACCTCTCCCCAGCTATGGGTTAATTAGTAAGACTTGTATCATTAAATCATTGTCTCCAAAAAAATACATTTTTTTATAATCTAAAAATATTTTCTGGCTTTAAATAACCTGCAAAGGTTTGATAAGCCATGGAAAATGAATTAATGAATCACTAGATAATTATGAGAGTGATCCCAACTGAGTGCTCCATATTTGTAACCTTGTGTTACATCTAAGCTATGCTGAGTAAATATAAACAAGAGAGTAGCCATTAGATTTGCACTATTTCTGAGAGTATGGAACATTATTATTTTTTTTACAGATTCTAAAATTGAGACATCTGCTTAATTTTTTGAGGTTGAGATATCAACAATATTATTTATTCAGTTATGTTTTTCATTCGTTATTTCATTGCAGCTATGCATCATTAAACTTTCTTTTTTTCCTTTTTTTTTGTTGTTGACAGACTAAAAATAAATAATTTTGGAGAACATTTGTTTATATTATTTGAGTAAATGCTTTTTCTTTTTACTTTTCAGATGAACAACAATCAGCTTCTTTTATATATTTGATAGTTTGTAATGGAACTACCTTTTATAGTAAATATTCAGAGCCTTCTAAAAGATAAATACATGTGAAAAAAAAAAAATTCTGCAGAAAATAAAAGTTATATTTTATCATCTTAAAATCAACAAAATACATTACAGATCACCTAAATAAAATAAAAAAAAAATTAGGACAAGAAATTATAGTCCATATTTTCTTAGCAGACATTTTTGCTTGTATCATCAGCGACTAAGAAGCAACAGGACATGGAAGCAACTGAAGCAATAAAATTCCCCACCACCAAAACTGATTCTGATCATGCAGAAAATTCTTTTCCGAAACAGAATGTCCAGATATCCACAAAGGAAAAACTATTTCGTTGTGATCCATGTCATTGTAGTTTCTCTGATAACTCCAACCTGAAATACCACAAATCTATACACAAAAGTGAGAAACCATTCCACTGTGAGGTTTGCAAGTTAATGTTTTCAAAACGTGCATATCTTACGCAACACAGTCGAATTCACACTGAGGATAAATGTTATTTCTGTGCCATTTGTGGAACAAAGTTTTCTCAGAGATCAAGTCTTAAAAGCCATGTGCTAATCCACACTGGGGAAAAACCATTTCACTGTGAGATCTGTGAATCAAAGTTTACTCAAAATTCAAATCTCAAAGCTCACATGAGACTGCACACTGGAGAAAAGCCCTTTCATTGTCAAATTTGTTCATCAAAATTTGCACAAAGTTCACATCTCCGAAGACATATGAGGACGCACACTGGTGAAAGACCCTTCTCTTGTGAGATATGTGAAACAAAATTTCCAACAAGCTCAAGTGTTAAGAGCCACATGCGAACTCACACTGGTGAAAAACTGTACAGTTGTGAAGTTTGTGGTGCAAGGTTTTCTCAAAGTTCAGTTCTTAAAACACATATACGGTCACATACTGGAGAAAAACCCTTCAAATGTGAGATTTGTGGGTCAAAATTTGCGCAAAATTCGCACCTTCAAAGGCACATACTAATACACACGGGAGAAAGACGTTTCCAGTGCGAAATTTGTGAGTCAAAGTTTTCTTTGGGTTCTCATCTTAAAACACACATGCGGATTCATACAGGTGAAAAGCCTTTTCACTGTGAGATTTGTGGGTTAAAATTTACTCAGAGTTCTCATCTTAAGAGGCATGTTGGATATAGACACAGCTAAATAAAAAATAAATAGGCATATCAGATTTAGATACAGCTAAAAAATCATTTTCACTTTAAGTCATTTTTAGGAGGTTTTATTCTATTGCAAATTTTTTAAAACTGACTTCAAATAATTTTATTTATCACAATACTTATAAAAATATTTTAAAATATTTCATTCATATTTTTTTGATGCAACTTAACATTTTGCTTGTAAATCCAATTGTGAAACCTTTTATAGGAAAACTATGTGGCATTTTTAACTATTATAAAAGTAACAAGATTGTATACTCCCATTTAAGCACAACATTCAGATACAAAATATAGTAGTTATGAACTTACAGTAATCTAAATGAGAAGCATGTGCTTAAAAGGCAGTATACAACCTTGCTTAATTGATGACATTTGTGGCCAAGTTAGTTAAATGCACATCATATCTAATGACGTTCTCTTGCAAAGGGGGTTTTAATCCTGCTGAAGGTTCTATTTTTCTTTAATAAGATTTCTTGTATATTCAGGCTGATAGACAAAAATAAGATACTTTTTAAAATATAAATGGAGCATTTACTCAAATATGGGTATCCACTAAAAATAACATTTAAAGTGATAAAAATGTCGGATTAATAAATAAAAAATAGATAAAAAAATCCATTGCTTCTTATATATAGTTTTAAGACATGCTATATTTATGGATGAAAGTAGATCCAGGATAGTGTGTAAATATAAAAGTGGACACTAGGGTTAACACCAAGTGATGACTGTTTCATGCTTGAAAGCAATCTTCAGAACAGGAAGATTGTGGTCAAGTATGTAAGAGACTGTCGCCAATCAGCATTGATCTCAGTATTTGCTTATATATAAAAGTAAATGTGTTCATATATAAATGAGGCAAGACTTATTTCAATAGCATTACAGAAGCAAAATAATATCTTTCTTTGTTCTTACTTACTCCACACCACATTGTTAGAAAAAACAACAATAAGAATGGAAAATATAAATAAAAATATGTATAATCTGGGGAGGGGGAAATACAGTTCAATCATTCAATATAAGCATTACATCTGATTAAGACATTCATATCCCTTATTAACATTTTTGACATAATTAAGGTAGAAGAATAAAGTAAGGATTTTGAAATATCTTGAAAATCCGGCTAAATTTTTAAAATCTTTATAGAAAGTTGTTAGCATGAATATTTTTTCCCATTATACAGCAAAAATTATTCATGTCATGTGTCATTTATCATGGATTTTAGAGTTTCACTCCATTCCATAATATAATTTTCTAAAACTTTTCAGTTTTGACCAAATCCATCCATTTTATTTGTTTTGTATTTTATCAAGCAAAATAATTTTAATTTCTCAGGGAATGGAATTGTCGTTAAAATCATGAAACTTATTCAAAATTAAGTGTAATTTTACCAAAGCTTCAGAAGATATATTGCAGTAAAATATTTCCACTAATGTTTTTAATGAGAAAACCTCTTAATAAATTTGCTCAGTAAGAGCAGAAATTTTATTAAATTTTAATCAGTTGAATTTCTGTAAACTTTCAAAAATGTACATGCAACAAGCAGTTACATTCTGTTTCTATTTATTTAAAGAAAACAGTTAACAATTGAAAACAGGTTTTCAAATATATGTCTCCATTTCTGTATATTGGATGAAAATCAATTTTTATAACATTTTCCTCATTTGTCTAATAGCATAATGGCTATGAAAATTCTATATATGATATAAATGAATTTTTGTTTATATGGGACAATCTCACAAAATGTGTGTGTAGTTATTTAGCATAATGCTGACTTTTGTGTAATTTAGTAGAAAATTCTTATCTCAATGTATAAATCAAAAGTACTTATGAAAAATGAATTAATAAAAGCGACTCAACAGAACAGTGCAATAGGTGAACACAAAGTAGTTCTACTTTTAATAATACCATAAAAGACCATAGTATTTCCACGTTTAGACAATAGTTCCAAAGTTTTTTATGTTATAGCAACTTGATACAGAAATTTCATGGTGCATCTTTGCTTTTTAGGAATTAAACACAAAGTAATTTTTATATTTGAATGATTCAGAAAGAGAATTATTAAAATTTTAAATAGTTGATTTTTTTTTTTTTTTTTTTTTTTTAATCATTTCACTCCAAGCAAGGTGATAAAGCCACTAAAATGCAAGGGGTTACTAAGAATGAAAGAGTCTGAGAAAAAATTATTATTAAAGAGAGAAGACAATAAAAAAAAAAACAGGATTCAAGAAGTCAGATAATGATTACATTGTATTTAAATTTTTGAAAATCCAAGTTGATGAGAAAGCAAGAACTCCAAAGAGAGTTCCACAAGCAAGAAATGCTTATAAATAAATATTTTTTATTTACAAGATTATTTACAAATTTATAAACTTGATAAAAATCAGCTTTTCTAGAATTTCGTAAAAATTATGGAAATAATCTTCTCTCTCCCTTCTGATAATTTAGTGTTTCTGGCCATTGAAAAAGTACCAAAAGTGTGTCTCTGGTTCAATTATGTTGTCATAAAAGCTTGTCCAAATAATGTGAATAAATTTTTTTTTCTTATATATACTTATTTAAAAGCTTTCATGTGAAATTGCTTCTCATTTATATCATAATTATTTGCAAATATTAGTGTGTTCAGAAAGTAATTATGTATTTCACTGCTATAAATTATGAGTCAACCAATTAAGAACAAAACTGTCTAAAATTAGTTTATTACATGTTCAATCCAATAGTGTGTCATTTATCATGGATTTTAGAGTTTTACTCCATGGAGGATTATAACTTTAAAAAGCAACATATTCACTGTTGCTTACTGTATGCATTTTGAAAGAGTAGAACTGTTACATAAGGATTTTAAAAATTTCTGCAGTGTATGCAGGTTCCCGAAAGGCCCATATATGTTATTTGTGGTTCAAAATGGTTAAAAATGGTGACTGTGACTAAGCCTTGCTCTGAAAGACTACTCTGAATGAAGAACCCTTGAAAGAGACTAATGAATTTGATTCACATAAAAGCCCCAGTGATTGGGAAAACTTGCTTGAGAACTTAACATCCACCATTGATAACTTTCCATTTTACATTGCTTGCACTGTTACAGGTGATGAAAAATGTGTTTTGCAAGAAAAATTAAGAAACTGAAATAGCATTTAATGCAAAATGAGAAATCGGTGCAAACACCAAAATCTGGAATCTGTCTACAAACATCTTTGCTTTGTGTCTGATAAAATATGAAATGTGTTGTCCATTATGAGCTACTGGAACATGGAAGGACTATCACTGTAGATGTTTATTGCCAGCAACTTGATCAGGTAAACCAAGCATAATGTCAAGTGTCCTGCTTTGGTAAAGAGAAAAAGAGAGTTATTCTCCAGCATGAAAATGCAAGAGCACACTGAAAAAAAAACACAAGAAAACATAAGCTTGTAAGGATAAGAGACTATTCCATACTCACCAGATTTTGTGCCTACAGATTTTCATTTGTTTCAATTGCTAGAACATTTCTCATGAGGGGCAGAACATTCAGAAACAAAGAAGTTGAGAACTGTCTTTCAAACTTTTTTTTTAGAGAAAGCCCCCGATTGCTTTAAACATAAAATTTGCATTCCAGTGGGCTTGCAGTCATTGAAATTGAAGGTGATTACATTTTTGATACTTATTTGAATATTGTTTTTTTTATATACTTTTTGGTAAAATGTAAATACTTTTCAAATGCCCTAATAAACAAATATGCGGAACTACTAATCAGCAAGTATGTATTGTGAAATGATTTTTGAGCATACGTGCTTATAGTTTAGAGATTTTTTTTGGTCTTAAAATGTGGACATATTCATGAGGGAAGAGGAACATATAAAGAAATTAAGATTTAATAATTTCGACATAAAATAATGATATTTCTGTATAAAATATGTAATAAAAATTTATGTTTATAAAATAAAGATCTTTTATTTCTATTTTTTTTTTTTGTCTTTTCATTTCATCTTTTCAGAAACAGGCAATACAAAAATCAAATGATTATTTTTGAGGTGAGTGCAAATAGAGATCTTATATCAAGTTGTAAATTGGATGGGAAGTTACTTTATTCATAAAAGAGCTTTTTATTGGTATTGTGCTAAGAAATATATTGCTACAATGTGCCATTTTTAACAAATGCACACACAAATAGAAAATGGGTCATTTTAATATAGATATATTTCTGTGTTTTGGTGTACATATGTGTAAGTATAAATATATGTTAATGAGTTCTATTTCTGCATACCGAATAAATTGGGAAAATTGCTCAAGCACATCATGAGTTTCTTAAAGGGACAGTTTGCTTGCTCCATGGTTGAGCAGAAAAAGCACACTGGATCATACACTGGTTTCCTCTACAAAAGGGGTGATGCAGGTTTGATCCCTGCAGGGGAATGCATTTTTCTTTACTTAGATTTCTTGGATGCGCAGATCAATAGACATAATGCACAGTTTAATAAATAAAAATGGGGTGTCTATTTCAAGTACAGAGTATCCACTATAATAATTGAAGTTTTATATATATATATATATATATATATATATACACACACACACCAGGTATAACAGCAAAATTGTCCAAGTTGTGTAACATCATAATTGTCTATCGCACAAAATGGTTAATATCTAAAAAAAAAAAAACACTAAACTAATTGACTTTCTTTTTCCAGGTTTTCAAAGATGTTTAATCATCTTGACACCATTTGTCATAAGAATCAATGAAAAACCCTTTCAGTTATTCAGCCAAAAAGAGAACAGGTTAAAATTGTTCTATGTCAGCCCTACTATCTTCTAAAATGAGCAATGGTCAGAGGAAAAAACTCATTCAGACCTTCAGTAATGGTACCAACATTCATACTCTGGTTTCTATCTTCAAAGTCCACTCAAGAACCATCAAGAGAATGTTGAATAAGTTTAAAAAAAGAGGGAACAGAAGATTATAAAACTGGATCAGGAGGTCACAACAGGAAGAGGGATCATCATTTTAATTTAGGGCTAAAGACATCAATTAGAAAAGATCCAACTCAATCCATAAGATGTTTGGCATATTTCAGCTAGAATAGTCCAAAGAGCAGTGAAAAAGACTTGAAAATGAAATCATATGTGAAACATGTGAGAACCTTGTTACTCCAGGACAGTAAGTTAGAAGGCTAGAGTGGTTGAAGATCAACATGAATAAGTTGGAAATGGACAAATAATATATATATATCTATATATATATATTTGAATTTCAATCCCTCATAAGCTTCCGATCCTTAGCTATGATTAATGATGAGCATGTCATTTTTGTTTATGATTGATTTCATCACGATTCTTCTGTTAAGCTTGGAGAGTAATTATATATTCTTATTGCTCAATGTAGATCGCAATAGTGTTATAAAAACTTCAGAGAATTCCAATAAGATATTTTTAATCATTTCTAAGATACAATGGTTCAAAGCTTAATCTACCGATTGGACAATTTTTCTGTTATACCTGGTATATATATATATATAATATATATATGAGACACTATAGAGCAAAAGTTTGGGGTTACCCTGTAGATTTAATAATTAGAAGTTACTTACCTTCATTGGTTTAACTCCTACTAAGCTAGGATGCTGAAAGAATCTAATTTTATTAGAAAGGTGGTTACCTAACAATACCAACAAGTTATGTCTATCAAACTTTTTATAAACTTTACTAAGTGCTTTTGACTGTTTCTACAGATTCTTGATAACAGCTGTAGTGACAGTCAAAATTACTTGGAGTCGATACTGTAGAATTCAAAACAGAAAAATCAGGAACTTAGAAAGTTTACCAATTGTATTTATGACATAAAACTACTTAGTTGAAAGTTACAAAAACTTAATGAAAAATTGGACCAATAGACCTTGTCAGTATTGTTCAACAAAACTTGTTTAAAAGAATTCTTGCTGTCTAAATGCACATGCATTTTTATGGCTTATCAACCCTTTGCAGGTTATTTAAACCCAGAAAATATTTTTAAATTGTAAGAAATTTTTGGAGATAATTATGATTTAATGATACATGTTTTATTAATTAACCCATAGCTGGGGGAGAAGAGATGGATTCATACCTTTCCCAGGAGTATCTGTGCATAAGTAAATATTACAAACCCAATGGGAATTAGAACTCTGCTCTCTGATTAACAATTAAGAGCCAATGTTATACCATCCACACATCCAAGCTTACAGCACATGGTATTCTCAAGCAGTCACCTACCTAGCTACTGACCAGGCCTTGTCGTTGCTTAACTTTGGTGTATAGAAAAGTAAGAAAACATTGTGTGTGTGAATGAGTGAGAGAAAGAAAATGATGTTTCTTGTGGTTGTGTGAAATTAAGAAGTTGGATTGCCCAGTAAAAGAAATCTCCCCTGGTAGGAACTACAGGTCATGTCCTCTACCTACTGTCTCTTATGACTGAATGGGCAAAAAAAAGAGAAAGCAGGTTTATGTCCCTTCTTTTTCTACCACTTGTCATGCCATCTAATAGCATGAAGCAATAAAATCCCTCAACTTCTTGTGATGATCATACTTGTTGATACTGGGTTTGCAGTCATGAATATTGTTTAAATACAGTTCAGATATGATAGAGAAGAAAGATTACAAGCATGAAGAAGTTCCTTATAAATTGTGCTAAGCTGAAAAAGAATGCAACTGATTGTTTTCATTCTGCTATCATGTCTTGGGATATCTTGTTCTCTTTTTAGTACTAGACATGGACACTGGAATGAGAACAATCTACCCCTCCATAAATAAATGGTTCAGTTGGGAAATCACTGAAGGTTACTTGGATCAACAGACACCTGAAGAAGCTAGAGGGCACAACAGCTGAAATGTTCTGATAATAAGAACTAACATGAGGGCATTAGTCCAAATGTAAATAATTGTAACTGCTCATCTCAGGAATTCAAACAAGTATCATCCACAATGTTATTATTCAATCATCAAAAATGCTATTACTTTATTTTATCTTATATTAATTTTCCATCCCTCAAAAATTCAGGTCAAAAATCAACAAGAAGATCACTGAGCATCTAGAGAAGAGCAACATCTTCAGCTCTGAGCAGTACAGTTTTTGATTGGTCCAATCCATTGATGACATCCTAACTACCATCACTCACAGAATTAGTGAGACTCTTGACAACAAACACAACTTGAGGACCATAGTATTAGATATCTCAAAGGCCTTTGACAAGGTGTGGCATGAAGGTTTGCTACACAAGCTCTTCACTTATGGAATCACTGAAAGGGAGTTCTTGATTATAAAATCCTTCCTAACAGGTAGGTCCCTGAAGATTATAGTTTGGGGCCCTTGGTGTTTAATGCAGGCAACCCTTAGGGATCACTTCCTGGACCAACCCTCTTTTTGATTTGTGTAAATGAACTACCTAAAAATATACCCAGATCATTTGTAAACCTCTATGACAATTATACAATTACATATGTGTGAACCTCTAAAACTCTTGATGATCAGAGATTGGCAGCTGATGTCTCTTTCAATCTAGGAGAAACTACTAAGTGGGGAAAAAGCTGGCTGGTTACATTCAATGCCTCAAAAACCAAACTAATAACATTCCATCCTTGCTGACTGAACCCCAAACTACTGCTCATCACAATGGACAGATGTCCCCTCAGAGAGGCACTGTGCCTTGAGAGACTATTTGACCTTAAACTCACACCTGATGTCAAGTGGAACTCGAACATACGATCCATCACTAAAGATGCAGATAAAGTGGTCAGCTGACTCCTCATGCTATCCTCTACCTTTACAAGAGTCAGATCAGGCCAAAAATGGAGTACTGTTTTCAATTTTTATATTTGGATGGGAGCTGCCCAGACCTCACTCTCCAGTCTCAATAGAGTCCAGAAATATCTGAGTCCTTGTGGGTGATGAATTATTTTCAACCTTCCAATCTCTCTCTCATAGGCGGGATGTGACAAGCCTCTCACTGCGCTATTGCTACTTTCAGGGAAAGTACTTGGATGAACTACATTCCTCAATTCTAACAGTTCTAACCTTCATAACAAGGACTCGCCATGCCAGTTACATTGTAGCAAACCAGCCACATTCCATTCATATTCCATCGGTGAGAATTAAGTTCCACTCGACCATCTTTCTGTGAATCAGTGATATGTTGACCCGACTCCCAAGATGTTTCCCTGATTACTGCAATTTTTTTAACGGTTAACTCTAGACTTGAACAGGTTATCTAACACTCCTATCCGTACAAACTGCCTCTCACCGTAACTCTCTACCTCGAGTGGACCCCGGGCCTTGTACAGGGTGTACTTTACTGTAAAAAATAAATACGGAGTTGACATACCTCGAGTTAGCATTTTCTTTATTTGCAAGGGACTGATAGCAAGTGACACCGTGTGTGTTTATAAATAATCATTACACGATCCACGTTTTCTTTGAATGTTTGTAATATTAAAGATCAATTTTTTTGTTTTCATATTAACACTCTGGCTTATTTAAGTGCCAACTGTCCTCAACGACCTATATGTTATTGTTGTATAATAACAAGAAACTAACTGCAAATAATAGCAGAAATAGGCAAGAGGAAAAAAAACTTACGAATATGTATGTCTTTCTTTCGGCGTAAATTACTGTTTTTGACTAAAAACGTGTTTAGTCTTTTTAGTTTTGTTGTATTTTGTAAGATTTGTCCAAATGAAAATTGTATATTTTTTTTCTGTCATAGAAAAAGGAAAAACTTTTTTTTTTTAAAAAAAAAAACACACTCTTCCCTTCTTAATCCAAAATTGAATTTTAACATTTTTTTTAAAGAGTAGACTTTTAAACGCCAACAACAAAATATGCTTTGTTGATTGACGTTAAAAGACTCAACTGAATAAATAAAACCCAGCACTACTTATCGAGCCATTCGATAAAAACAGAATTTAAAAAAAAAAATAATTTTAGTACAGTATCATTCTTTTAGTTCCTTTGACCACGACATTTGTGAGAATCGAAAAATAATATTTTTTTCTCATTTTTTTAGTTGTGTCCTGTTCTTCATAATATCGATATATTGAGTTAAAATCGATCCTTGTGTAATGGCCCAGTGGGTAGATGGACCAATACTATTTACTTTTTCAACGTACATGATTCAAGTAAACAACAAAACCCCAAATGTGAATCAACAAGTATATATTGAAATAACATACAAAAACAAACATGCAATGCAATGTATAGATTAAGAAGAGAAAGATGTTGTTCCCCTTTTACTGTATTTTGATTTGTAATTGATTGTTCGAAGTAAGTTCTCGTGAGAGAAAAATGTTCAGGAATCAATATTAGAACAAAGGACTGTTTGTTAGAATAGATAACACAAGAATACAATTGATCAAAAATGTGTTGTGTATAGAATGGTTCGAAATCAACAGAATCCTGGTTGATTGAGCTTGGCTAAGTCACAGAGAGATGTGTGATTTATTACAAAATTCTGTGTCTGTGTGTGCGTTTGAAATGTTATGAGTAAGATCGTGGATTTGTTTTGACAGGCGAAATTTACTGGATCCTACTGACGACTTGTGAAAAAGTCGCCTCTTTAAAAAAAAAGAAAGGCTCCCACAGAAGCGTGGGAAAAGTTAATCCTGCATTAAAAATATGTGATTGGTTAAAAATTAACCAATCACTACATTCGTACTATCGAAACAGGCAAGCAAGCTCAAAACCGAAGGATTCAAAGAAACGACTGCGATGGCTAAATTGTCCTATAGAAAGGTAGTATTGATTTATTAGCCAGTCGCAGACGAATAAAATGTGGGCGTGGAAAAACATAGCAACCGCTACACTTGACACCATATGGACTAGCTGTTATTTACAAACATAAACTTTGAAAGTGTGGTAACATCATTATAAGTGTTACTGTTTTGTTTAATTTTCTGAATTTTTTAACCTTTTCATTTTTAACTTTTTAAAATTTCTTACTGTGTATGAGATTTTTTTTCGGATTACATGCACAAAAGTAAAACATTTGAGGTTAATAATTATTTATCTTAAACTTAAATGAAGAATAAACTCCACATAATTTTTTAATTAAATTCCTGTTCTTTTAAATAAATGCATATATGTGCTTTAAAAGATAGGTACCACCAACCAATGGATGTGTTTTTTTTTTTCCCCGAAATGAAAGCAAAACAATCGCTCCCACCCCACCCAGTTTTAAAATGTTTGCTAATAATTAGGGAATTGTCTGATTCAAATGAAATGTTCAGTAATAAATGTACAAAGTATACTGAATAGGTTATTTTATTATCATGGAAATATTTGGGCTGGGGGTCTGTTTCTCTCCAAAATTTCATTATTTCTGCAATAATTTAACAAAATCATATCCGGAAATGGTTTTCAAAACACATGCTGACTGAATTGAAAGTGTTTTCATTTGACATCTCTTGTAGTGGAGAAAGCTCAACAATTTAAAATCTTGTAAAAACTAGCAAACTCGACAGAAAACCAATGCCTAACAGTTAACTGGGAGAACACTAGTAACAAACTGGAAGATCAGTATAAAGAGAGAGTTTACACACAGGTCCGCAACTCTGACTTGGATAATCAAATTTAATTTCCAACACATCACATTTAAAACAAATATTCAGCCAAATGATCAGTTTGAATTTAAGACCATAAAAGTTAGAATACCTAGTAGACTCATCTGAACATTGTTTGATGAACAACGTTTTGACAAGAGATTGACAAAAAGTTCTCAGAAACACCTATTTGTTTGAATCAATATTTCAGAGACCAAACATCAAAATACTTATTTTGGGGGAAGCGAGTTAGTCCAAGAATTTTTCAGCACTTCTTCATATTTGTTATACTTTCTCAACAGTGATTCTACTGGATTGTCAAATAAATTTGTTCATTTTCTTTCTTTCTTTTTTTTTTTCATTTATTTTAATCCAGTTATCAACAATTTTAATAAACTGAGTGAATGTGATGGGTGACAGTAACATGAGAGCATCCCATCTTTTCTAGGGGATTACCATGGACCGATTGTTAACTTGAATAACTTGGCTGGAACACAGCGAGTCTGTAAGGTCAAAGTTCTGCTTCTTGAAGCCTGAAAACCATTTCTGTGCAGCTTTTTTCTGTAATGGCACCTTCTCTCTACACAGCACAAATGTCTCAAGCAGCCTTTAGTCCCTCTGGAACCTTGATTGAAAGCAAAGAGGAGCAGACATTGAATATTTTTCTCTACTTTGCATTCCATTCTATCATCAAACATCTGAAAACAGGTAAAATTCAATAAAATTTCAAAAACAATAAACAAAAGTTGTATTGAAAGAACAGAACTACAATGAACCATGAAACACTATAATAAAAATATTTTGCATATTAAGTCAAATCACATAGGAAGTAAACAAACAAATTTATGACAATCCAATATTATTATGATTATTTTCCTTTTTACAGGATGAATTTACTAAATGTGATAACAGTCAAGGTTGAGGATAGTCAATAGTTATGTAGACAGTGAGGAAGACAGTTGTAGTAGGCAGTAGCAGTTTATAACAAACAAAAGCCATGCAACTTAAGGAACATAAATGATATCACCCACACTAAGGCTGGTCATGTCTTTCCTAGAATCATTATAAGTAAAACCTTCTTTAAATGGAACACATGGAGGGCATAAATATAATACATATTATAAAATGAAAATATATTCTCCTAAGTATTCTTCCATTGGGTCGTTTGTGTCATATGTACAAGGAATGGATATGGTATTATAACCACAAATCATCATAGGTCAAGACTGCCGTAATCTGGGGACTTACTGTATATTACAAAAATTAAATAAATAACTGAAATTATCATTATAGACACAAGTTTCAACAGGTGTATTTACCAAATAGTGGTCTCAGAATACAATGAAGTTAGAATCCTTTATGATGAGAAATATGTCTCTTATATCTAAATTTTTTATGGTGTTTGAATAAAACAGGTTTAAATTATCTGAAAATTGCTATCTTCAGCTGACACCAAATTTTCTGCTTAATCCATTTCTATATATTTTCATTATAAATAAGTTTGGAATAATTTTTTCCAAACTTATTAAAGTTTGTCAAATCTACTTACTGTTCATGTTATTCCATGTAATGTTTTATTGGCACTACTTCCATTGACTGGTCAACTCATAAAAAAGGGGGAATATTTTTGTATGGGATGGATAATTTTTTTAAATTAGCATTCACAAGCCACAACATTGAATTGAAAAATGTTTTTGTTTTGTATTTTAAAAATGTCCTGTTCATAAACACAGCATCAAATCAATCCCTGTCATTGTTAAGAGTTATTTGTACTTTGTTTTTATTTACAAATGCCAAGTTTGAAGCTGGATATGACTGTATTGTCCTTTTCTAGATTCATAACAGGATGTATTTATCAGTATTGTAAGCAGTTTCAAACTTGACATTTGTAAATACAAATTACAGATAACTCTTTTTTAAGAAGTCTGTAGGAAATCTGTCCTAGCTTTCCCACATGAAAGGGTTGAGGTTAAAAAATTACGACAAAAATTGAATAAACAGCAGCAAGCAACTATGACTTGAAAGATTAGGCGGATGAATAAAGGAAGACCCAAAACTCCTGCCCGGTGTGTAACAATAAAAGAAGGAAGTGTTTATTTATATGTACAAAAAAAGTGTAAAGGGATAAACACAGCCACGAAAGAAAGAAAGTGAGAAGAAAAAGTCTTTTAAAGGAAGAAGAAATGTTCATAAAAGAAAAAAGGCTTCCTCAAAATATTTCTCTGAGTGCCTAAAAGTTTTTTAAGTGAATAGAATTTTGTTAAGGGTCAAGAGTAAGACACTCACAGTTTTCTTCAGAATTCATGCAGAGTAAGAAAATGTTGGTAGATATGAAACTTGCAGGTGAGTGAGTCCGTAGGTCGACAACAGAAGTCTTGTAGGTGAAAGAAGGCAGCTTTCAACTGGTATTTAGTAGCGGGTCGACATTCTTTTTCGACAGTCCTTTGTAGGTAGTTCTTTCTAGCTGACAGCGAAGATTTCTGCTTTTCTGTCACCAACCAGTTGTTTCTCAGATGATTGTCACTTGCTCACTACCAAATAGGCAAAGATTCTCCAAATTTATGGAGATTTGAGAGGCTCAGAAATATCTGGGACTTTTCCCTCCAAAATTGTTATACAAATTTCCTGGCTCCTTCATTGGTTAGAAAATATATTCTTATCTCTGATAAGAATCAGAGTTTGGGGAGTCAGTTTTGAAGGCAAGATCCCAACAAGCTGTGAACGTTTCCCCCAGACTTTATGGCACCATGGAAAGGATAATGGTAGTGGTATTCCTGTTTATATTTTCCAGCCCTCTCGTTAGTTGGGAGCTGGTTTTGAAAGCAAGGGAAAGGGCTGGGGTGAGAATTGGAAAATAGGCTGGAATGAACTTGTAAAATATTGTATTTGTGGTTCTCAAATTAAATTCCTATAAGTTAGGGTTCAGTTTGACACTATATTTCAACACTTCTCCCAACTTTTAAAAAATGAAAAGTCAATATTTTTTTATTCTGTCAAATGTTGTAGCTTGAGCAAGGTCTAATGAATGCTATACTACTAAAGTTGGTAAAAGAAAATTCTTCCTTTTTTTTTACAAGCAGACCAGTCAATTTAAGTAGTGCATTTGATCTAAAATGTGATTGTAGTGATGTCATTTGATTAATTGTAGAAATGTTTTTAACTAACCTGTGTGATAAAATTATAATTGTAATCATAATGTTTTCACCATAAATTTAATTGCCCAATATTTTTATTCAGCCAAATTTGTTCATAATAAATGTATCTTGTTAACTTACATTTATAAAACTTGTTTTGTGAGTAGGGTTAGTAATTAAGAAAAACTACAAAAATTCCTGTAATTTAAAGAAAAAATTGCAAAATATTCTACATTAATTTTTTCGTTCCTGTTTATTACTTTGCTTTTTTTTTGTCAGGTCATCCCATAAGTTCTGTTCGAATTTTGAATAAAGAAAACAAGTGACCAAATGTTACATTTAATTACAGATTCAATCAACAATGTATTTTCCCTGATTATCTATGACTTCCTTCCATCTATTAACAAGCTTACTAATTCCATTACTGTAAAATTCTTTTGGCTTTGATTCGAAGAACTCACAAATGTCAGTTTTAACCTCTTCCTGTGTTACAAAAGCTGTTTCTTCCAAATGATTCTGTAAGTTACGAAACAAATGGTAGTTTGAAGGAGCAAGATCGGGAGAATAAGGTGGATGAGGAATTTTTCCCAACCAAGTTCTTCGATCTTTTGTGACGTGATTCTTGCTGTGTGGGGTCGCACATTGTCCTGATGAAACATCACTCCTTTTCAATTCACTAGAGCAGATCTTTTTTCCTCAAATCTTGGTTCAAACACTCTAATTGCTGACAGTATATTTGAGCATTAATTGTTGCATTAGGTGGTAAGAATTCAAAATGGATTATTGATTCCTTGGCGATCCCACCAGATTGAAAGAAGAACCTTTTGCCCATGAAGTTCTCTTCTCGGCTGTGGCTGGGGTCCTTCCCCTTTACCAAGCCACTGTCTATTACGCTTAACATTTCGATAAAAGATCCATTTTTCGCCGCCAGTCACAAGTCTATCCAAAAAAGGTGAAACAAGTTGATGAGAATGGAGAGAAGAGCAGATGTCAACTCGGGATTTGAGGTTGTTTTCAGACAATTCATGAGGCACCCATTTCCCAAGTTTAGGAACTTTTCCAAGTTGCTGAAGATGACGATGAACAGTTGTATGGTTTGAACTGAGAACCACTGCCAATTCCTCAACTGATAAAGCAGAATTTTCTTCAAGGGCTGCTTCAAGAAGCTTTTCATCAAACTCAACTGGACGTCTGGTTCGATCTTCATCTTCAAGGGTGAAATCTCCACCTCTGAATTTTGCAAACCATCTTCTGCAAGTTCTTTCATTCACACATTCCTCTCCATAAACTGTGAATGTTTCTAGCCACTTCGGTTGCTGAGTTTCCTTTCTTGAACTCATAAAGCATTATGTGCCTCAAATGATTCTTGGGTACTTCTATGTGAGCAGGGTTTTAATCAAACAAAATTTAATTTTATTGTTCTCTGAAATAAAATTTGATCAGTTTAAATGCATCTAAACATAAAAATAATGTTCAGCTCTATTAGACATTATAAAATACTCTTTAAATTTCATTCATTTTAACAAAAAGTTAAAATTCGGACAGAACTTATGGGATGACCTGATAATATACAGTGGTTACCCTCCATTCCAATATGAATGCGGTTATTTATTGCTATTTTATAGTGTTGTTAACGTTTTACTTGTTATTTTTTATTGATTGCTTAATTATTTCTTGTTTATTATTTATTTCATTTGTTTATTTATTTATTCAGATTTTTGTTTATTTTATTTTTTTCTCGGGGGTTGATTTTCTTATTTGTTTAGTTTAAAAGTATTGGCTTTATCTAAAGTATGTTGCATTATCTGTGTTGTATTTGCATTTATCATAGTGATATTTTACGGGGTATTCCTTTTTAGTTTTCAATTTTTAAGTAACACAGTAAAAGTTTGTTTTTGTGTCTGTATTTTGAGATAAGTTCTGATTGTTTATTTAATTATGTTAGTCTGGGAAGGTGATTATAGATATTTTCTCCTCCAGACAGTTTACAGTTTTGGGATTTATTGTTGTAAGCTGATTCTGTTTTCCTTATTTTCCATAATATTCTTGGTATAATTTTTATTTTGTTTTAAATTTCCCATATACATTTGGAAATCATTTGCCGTTCATGTATTTACTATTTGTAATATTATAAACATCCTTTAAAAATTTACCACCTACCCAGTAACCATTAGGATAATAGAATAGACCCTATTACGCATAATGCATCATTGACCAGCATATATAGTCAAGTCAAAACACAACACACATGGCCTGAAGATTGCATTCAAGCATAAAACAGACTGTTGCTGCTTGGCGTTGACCTCGGTGTACAATTTTACAGTTACATACATTCTATCTCTGATATCGAGCACTTTTATTCATAAATATAGCATACCTTAAAACTATATTTTTTTATTATATATATATATAATTTCTCTCTCTCTCTCTCTCTCTCTCTCTATATATATATATATATATATATATATATATATATATATATTTTATTTCTATATATAAGAATAATGTTAGGTAAATGAATGACAAAGTTAAAAAAATTCCATGTAATGCATTTTATCATCTAAAGGACTTGATTAAGCTAAAGTCATTTTCTTATTAAAGGAATTATGTATAGGGGGGGGAGATATAAATGCAAATATCAATTATAATTATGCACCAGGGAGAAACATTGAAGGTTTTAATTTTTTAAATATCTGGTGTCTAATATGTCTAGATGCACACACTTTCATTTGGTTTCCTAATGCTTTTGTTTCTTTTTTAATTGGAATATTACTTCAGTCCAATGAAGTCTTTTTAGAGGAAAAAACATGTTACATAGAATTTGTTCAACTACCTATGAGTCAAATAACTTGCATTTGAAAATTTTCAGATGAAAAACACCTCAATTTTAAAAATCTACTAAATGTTAATTATTAGATATTAATAAAATGTTTGTTAATTGTTTAACAAAGGGACAAAGTTTCCATTCTGAATTTCAGAGAAGAAAAAAAAACAAATGATGCAAACAACACAATAATAAATGAAATACAATGTCACCAATGATCAAACAATGGGTGATTTAAAGAGACTATGGATGTCTAAATTAGCAGAAAAGGTTTGCATTAAACTCAGCATGTGGCAAATACAAGTTCTGCATTTTGAAAATTTTCTGGAATTTAAAAAATATTTTTACATCACAGTTGGTTGAATTCAGAGATGTAAAAATCTGTCTTTTGTAACAAAAAAAATAAAGCAGAATTGGGTACTTCCTGGAATGATGGAACAAGGTGGCCATTTTTCCAGCATGAAAGTGATAGGGTATATATCTCTTCTTCCACAAGCTATAGCTTAAATAGTAGGGCAGACTGGATTCCTCAACTTTGGTTAGCAATCAGTCTAAGAGAAGAACAATTCTGAATTCAAAACTGTATGTTACCTTGCTAAAGAACATGCTATAACAGCTAACAAAAGACTTGTGGAGTTTACATTGACTATAGTCCCAACGGCAGTTGTCCTTTCAGTATGTCCTATGAGTATTAAATTCAGCATGTTTCCTTCCTTGTCCCAGTAATTTCTACTGTCCCTTTCTGATTATAAATATTACTTTACTTGTATTTTCTACTTTTGTTAAAACTTCCTTGTTACTCACATGGTCCATCCATGATATTCCCAGAATTCATTTATAAAGACCGGTTTTAATTACAAATCATACAGCAAAAGTAATGAAGAGAGTGTTAGATTAACGGCATCCTAAAAGAAGCTAGAATACAATAAATAATTACAAATACAAATTTATTTTATTCACAATTTTATAAAAATATCTGTGAACTATAAAGCAAGAAAATTTAAATAAACACATGAGTAACTGTAATTATAAATAAAAAAAAATGATTTTCCAACATTGTATATTTTCTTCTAAGACTATTTTATATCTCAGATTATTTCTTCTTTTAATTTTCCAAAGGTGTGTGTGGGAGGGTGGGGTTCTTCATATAGCTATTATGTTCATCAATTATTTTATTTAAATTTTCTTGTTCTATAGTTCCAAATTTTTTATAAATTTATGAATAAAAAACTTTCTCATAGTTATTTCTTTATAATACGGTAAGTAATAAATATTGCATTCAATTTAGTTCACATATTTTAGAAACATGTAAATATGAAATTATTCTTTTACCTAAATAAACAATCTAATAAATAGTGTTTAATATTTTGTTGTCCATTCTCAAGAAAAAAGAAAATGTATAAATTTTCTATGTTTAGGTTTTATTAAAATTCTAAAAATAGCTTTTATAAAACAGTAAAAATTGCCATGGGAATATTCAGTAATTGAGGTGTCAAGAGAGAAAAAAAAAACAACCTTTTAACATACCATTTTTTGCAGGTACATTTGTTAAAGAATTAAAATTTAAATATACCTTTCTAAAACAGAAACAAAGATCTGTAAGTAAGTGGAAAGGGAGTACTGATGTTCCCTACCTTAAATCCATCATAAAAATTCAGAATATTCAATTGCTAAATTCTAAACAATTTAAATACCTTAGTGTGGTTCAGTCTGTCTTGCTTTCTGACAAAATAGTTGAGACGTTTGATGCCAAAGCTTTCTTTTTTCTGGGTTTATAATGAGGTCTTTTGCTTATCCCAGCATCTGGTTTCAGAAAGGGGGTTAGCTGATTGACCTGTCCTTAAGAATGCCAGTGTTAATGTCAATAACATGTTAAGGAGATAAGTAGGTGATACTTTTCAGGAGAAATATTTATATTTTATTTTATTTATTAAACGTAGCCTACTACTATTTGCTAATAAGTTATTTTTATCATAAAAATCTCAAACGCTTTTCAAAATGATGTTTTTGTGTGTCTAAAACATTATAAAAAAATTAGGCTTTCCCATTTTCCATGTAACTTCGTGGAAGAAACACTTTTTGGGTTCTCTCTTATCCTTGCTTCCTTTTTGAAAACAAAGACCAAAAATAAATGTGAAATTAAAAACATCCAGTGTGTCCCAACATTTTGAAAAAGAAAAAAAGTTAAAAAATATTCCTATTTTTCATGCTAAATACGTTATGGGGATTATTCATTTTGCCTATCTAAGTGGTGTTCTATTCAGGACTATATAAGGGAGAACATAAACCCCTTTTATTTTCAGCTTAGAGTGCAATAGGAACAGGACGTATCTTGTTGCCTCCAGGAAAATTTCTTTCCCTGGGCAGCCAGGTGCTAAACTTTGAACTCACATGGCATGTCACACATGCACACACACATTTCTGGCAGCAAAATCTATTTTCCTTTTTTTCAGCTGTGTACACACAAGTATGTTTTCTCTTTTCTTGAAGTATGTTATTTTTTATATAGATGTACAAAAATCATCTGCTTGTTGAAATTCATTTCTTTTTAACTTCTCAGTCACGTTGTTGCAATTTTTAACTGCATTCATTACAAAATAGCACCTTTCACAACCTATTGTTGGGACTTCAAAAATACACAAAGATAAATGAATAAAAAATACATTTTCAAATTCTCAATTTCATCAAGTCTAAAAATAGACACAAAATCAGACTTGTCATCATGCTTATGTAACAGTAAGTACATGTGATCCTTCCTAACCAATGAGAACACAAGCTAAAAATATCGTCGGAAGTCAATCTCTGGGATATACAAGAATGCACAGAAAACCACTTGGGGGATTCACAGTGAGCACATATGGAAAAATCACAAGAGCACTTGTGGCACATTCATCACATCATGCTGAAGAAAGAAAATAGATATACATGGCCGGTGCAAGGGTCTCTTGGGCCTCCATCGAATCTATGATACAGGCCCCGACTCTATTACACCTCAGTTTTCATGAGGTAGTCATATGAAATACAAATTTTATTGTAAGATACAATAGGATTTTATATATTTATTGTTTACACAGTCTTACATCTCATACTTACTAATGAGATATTTTGTTATGATAACAGGAGGCATTAATTGACACCATCAAGAGAACATGTCTCTTGACCATAACAAAAGAGTATGCCATGAAAACAAGGTTTAGGGTGGTAAACTTAATATCAGAAAAATCTTTTTTTACATGTTTTATGTAATATATCATGTATATACTTTAAATATCAAAAATATATGGTGGATTTGTGGAGGTTATCTTATAAAAACATACATATATGTGATGTATCATCATGTATTGCTACATTTGGCTTGGGTGTACATTGGTCTTGTTTAATGATTAAAAGAAAATGCACAAAGTGTTTATAAATACAAAATAAATCTTTATATAATACGATTTAATAATACAGAAGGATAAGATGAAAGTTGAAGTTTCAAGAATTATAGTGTAAAAGTCCTGATGTATACAAGAGAGAGAGAGAGAGAGAGAGAGAGAGTAAATTATACCTCTATAGAAAGTAAATATATCATATGTATGTATATATCCAAAGGTAGTAGCCATCTGCTTAATGATGTGGGTGAAGGAAAGTATGCATGTTTTTAAATATAGCAGTTGGCTGCTTAAAAGGTTGTAAAAGAAAGGATGCATATTTTTAAATGTAGCATTATGGTTTAGCCTTCTAAAGTTGCTAGCAAGTCGCATTTCGACCCTGGATGTGTTATAATGACTGCAGCAACAGGAAATTGACAAAATTAATTCATTGATTCTGATTTAGATTGATTTTTAATATCATTATATAAATATTCAGTGATCCACCCTTCCAATTGGCTCACAACCTGATATCCTGGTTGTGAAAGCTTTCTGATTAGTTGGTTGCAATATGACTTTGTGATTCTGAATATACCTCTATTTTTTGAGATTATGAAATTTTGGTTTTCTGGTTACTTTTTTTTTCTATCATAACAATACAATCTTTAACCTCTATACCTGCAAAATAACGGTGCATCAAAAGGATGGTGTTTCCTTTGACACCACTAATATTTTAATTACCTTCACTCTTCAGTAATGTTTATTGTTTTAAAAAGCTATGATTAGAATTTTAATAAGACCTAAACATATGAAAGTAAATTTATACATTTACTTTGTTCTTATAAATTGGCAACTAAAATATTAAAATCTTTACTAGACTGTTTATTTACACTATTATATTGTTTATTGGAATGATTAGAAAAATATTGGCTAATTGCCAATAGATTCAAACTTTATAAAATGGTAAATAATAAGGATTTCTTTATAGTTGCTACACATATTTTAATAATTTAGTAAATAAATGTTTATGAACAAAAAATTGTTTTCATATTTATTTCTTTATTAATTGGTAAATGATAAATTTTGCATTTTATTAGTTTTCATAATTTTTAATGTTGTAAAAATATAAAATTATTCTTGTAAATAAACAATCTAATAAATTATAAATAGTGTATTTTTGTTTGAAATTCTCAAGAGTAAAAAATGTATAAAATTCACTTTCATGTTTAGGTTCTATTGCATTTATAATCATTGCCTTTTAAAACAATAAACGTTGCTGAGGAGTGTAGATAGTTAAAAAAAAAACGCGGTGGTCAAGAAAAACTGTCCTTTTGACACCGTTTTTTACCGGCATGAAGGTTAAATTTTGCTGGTTTGAGACTTTTTTGCATTAGCTTTTTTTTCTTCTGTGAATGATTTAAAAAGCAGTAATCTTTTTTGCATGCAAGAATGGAATTAACTTTTATAGACAAAAGTCCGATATTACTCGTGCAATAAAATTACATAGCGGTACGGGTAAAAAAAAACAAACCCCAAAAAACACTTTTATTTAGACGGGTATAAAGTTTCATTTGTCACCGTCAGTCGCCTTCATTGTTCAATTTTTTTCTACTCAACGTCATATTCAGAGATTTTTGGAAACTGTTTTAACTGTTTAAGAAACAAATCTTTTATTCTTATCTATATCAATGATGTGTAAAATGTTGCAAAGCGGTAAAAAAAATGACTGTTAAAAATAAGAAAAAAGACACGTAAGTTGAGCCCTAACTTTTAGTTTTTTAGATACGTACATCAGTTTTTTTCTTTCCTCTTATGAATTTATGATCATATAAATAAATTAAATTAACTGTTTATTTTTTATGGTATATTTGAAAACCAATAACCATTTTTTTTTTTTAAAATGCATTGTTCTTGATTATTACAAAAATTAAATAGCAATAAAAGTTGATAAAGTGCTAATTTTAAAATACCTAAAAACTTTATTTACTTGTGGAAATTTATTTTTCTTTTAATATGGGTTTTTAGTCATTATCTTTTGAATAGAACTAAAATTTAACCTCAAAGAAGACACTTAAATTATTTAAAATGATTTTTTATTTTTTTGGCAAGTTCATGGCAGTACCTAGTAATTTTGACATTTCTGTTTTGTTCCGAGTAATTAAACTTGCTGATTACAAAAAGACCCCAATAAAACTTATCCATTTACTTAAATTACTTGTTCATTTATAAAATTGCATCTATTTGTTTAACCACAAAAATGAGCGAGAGGAAAAAAAATACAACTTGGCCCCAGTTTTGAAAAGTTTGGAGACTGCATTTTATTTATTTGATTTTTAGTTGCTTGTTTGTTTTAACAAGGCTTTTTTTGTGTGTAGAAAATGGCATGCCTTCCTATAGTGATAGTGATATATATTCTCTTGTGAACACTTGCAATTTGATACGATTGGTTGCTTAAACATAAAAAGGACTTTATAGATGATCCTCAGTGAGAGATTTTCCAAGACATTATTTTAAATTGAGATTTAAGAGCGAAAGATTTGTTATGAATGTATGTAGAAAGAAATCTTTTAGCAATAGATCCCCATTTTCAAAAATATAATTTTTAACTTAACATCATATCCTGACCTCATGTAACTTTAGCTATAAAAAAAGGTGACATAGTGGAACCTTTTGCATGAATTTCACAAATGAAATTTGAAAGAAACATTTTTAAAATTTAAAATATATGTATGATATATTAGATCAGACATGTGAAAAAAAAAAAAAAAAAAAAACAGATTTTTCTGATATTAAATTTACTACTCTAAGCATTTTTTTGCATAAACTGCAGAGAATCTAAAGTTAATATTTAGGTGAATGTGAGTTTAGATAAACCATGAATCAACTAACAAAATTCTGTAGAAAATTTCAAGCTCAAAATGAATTCAACACATACATAGATTTCATATATATATATATATATATATATATATATATATATAAAAAGATAGAAAAATCCATTCAGCATTCTACTAACCTTTGTAAGTAAGAAAGTGTCTGACAGTACATTTCTTTAAAAAAACAGGTAATAGCATTAGGTTACCAGTTTGTTATGGAAATCGGATATTTTCTTGTATTAGAATGAGAGTTTATATATATATATATATATATATATATATATATATACTTTTCTCTGGCAGATCATAGTGTAGATATTATTGTGGCTGTATAAAGTTTTTTTCAAACAAGAGATAGTATTGTATACTTTTACTCATGTTCACTAGGTGACATTGTATAAAGCAGTATAAAAGGAAAAGACACAAAGCATCTTTTGCTTTTCAACCACAGGATGCCATAGTGAAAAAACACTCCTCTTTCTTTTTATTTTTCACACTCAAAATTTGAAAATGAATTCTTGTCTCTCCATCAAAGAAAAGAAAATTATTAGATCCTCCTTACTTAATGGGAAAGGCTTTATTCAGTTGTTTCCTTTTTTGTGGTGCTAAGTTATGTGTTCAGTATTCCATATATTATTTTTGTTGTTATCAACACAGTATCTTTGCTGGTATGTGCCTCAAGTGTAAGTAGGATTCAAATTCTCAAGACCAAATAATATACACAATGAAGGAATGCTTGACTGTAGGAAAACAACAACTCTTCTGTTAATGAGTTAACTTCACTCCATTCCAAATCTCAAAGACAGGTGAATATAACAGTTAAAACCAAGGTCAAGATACTAACACTGACCCAAGCCTCAACATTTACTCCAACTCAGAAGATAAGTTATCATACTTGCATTGACCTGATAGTTGCCATATTCTTCATTGCATCTTTTGAGCAACCACAATAAATGAAACATTTTTACCTTTAAAAAAATAAGAATATTTCAAAACAAGTAATTCATTTTTAACCTTTAGCACTCTTTTCTCCAAGAAAAATGTTAATCCTGTCAATGCAATTTGAATTTCTTGGTTGTGTAGTCATATCTTTCTATAGGAACACCTAAAACAATTTAGATCGAAATTGAGAGCCAGGCTACTGTAATTTCAAATATATAGAACTAATATATAAAACAATATATTTTGGGGGGATTCTATATATAGTAAAAGGCTAAGTAATATTTATAAATGCAGAGTGCTAAATGTTAATTAGTTGAATATTAGATAGAATTATCAAATCTTTTTTATTAAAAGTTGCCTTTTTTATTTGAAGGCTTTATTAGAAGATTTCATGAAAATATAAAATATGATGAAAAAGAATCATCAAAAAATTGCACAAGTTAAACACTTTTTCAATCCTGAATTTTTTCTGAAACTTTTAAACAATTTATTATCATTTTAGTTGATGTTGCACATTAATGTAGTCAATGATATTTCTGTTCTTGAGGTACGGTGTTAACAAAACTCCTCACAACTCAAGAATTTTTTGGCGAATACTCACAATAAATGATATCAGTTTTATGAAGGTCTATAATCTTGGTCTTAATTCCAATTTTCTCTAAGCACTCTTTCAAGATTCTAGGTGTTCCACGTGCCGCCATTACTATAGGAATTACTTCAACAGTCATGTTCCATAACATCTTCAAACTCTCTAACCAGATCCTGGTATTTTTCAGTCCTTTCAGTTTCTTTAGTGCCCACTCACATATCATATGAAACAGCAAAGTCAGTAATTTGATAATTGCTAATTTCTTTATCACAATAATGTTGGGTCTTCATTCTTCAATGACATGATCTGTGTGATCTTATGTCTGTCATTTTCTACCATTGTTTTTTGCTGATATTGATACTACTTCTCTTTATGATAATTGTTATTATTTCTGTGTATGCTGGTTCAAACAGCAAAGTATATAATAAATTTATAATTTTTTGACTAGCAATTTTTTCATCTTATTTTTGTTGCTTTTCATCACAACTACCAGATCATTCTTCTAGAATAAAAGATAAGCTGCCAGCAAGGTTTGAACTTGTGTCCCTCCAAACTAAGCTGCTTGTTTTAAGATCATGGAATGAGGATCTGGAAATTGTAAGAAAAGAAATAAGATGAAAAACATGAATAAAATAAAAGTAATACTAATCAAAAATGAATTAACAATCTAAGAAATTCACTGTTACATCTGTAGCAATACAATTAGATGAACAGATGGATTCTTTTTCCTTTTAAGTCAATTTAATGACCAGGATTTTTCAGGAATCCTGTCTCAATCCCACTTTTGAATCATCAAACAAAGTTTTGTTAGTGATTTTAAATAGCCATAAAAGTAGGGTCCTTTGAAAAGACTAACCACCCAGAAGCTGTCTAGGTGGTCCCTCTTTCTGGTTGGTGAAACATGAGTGGATGGAAAGGGGTGAGGGGTCTGTCAGCCATTATCCATATAATGAGTACTCAGGGAAACAGCTTGCAGTGAGTGAAGTGGCTAGGTAGTAAGTGTGTATGAGTCTGTTGTCTGTGACCAGAACTTATTGAGAAGTCAGATAAAAAAGAAGTTTGTTTTCTTGAAGCAGAAGGAAGACATTGCTGATTAAGTGAGAAATCATATTTTTTTGCTACTTCCCAACCAAATAAGTCTCTTGAAAAGTATTTGTCATTATTCAGTCATGGCCCTGTGGAACATAGTAGGTATCAGTGTATTTGCATACAGCCGACCTTGGATGTCATCACAGCTTGTGCAGTGATGTGTAGAATTGCATCATCATACATCCAGTGAATTAATTGGACTGTCATCATAGTTGTTTTTTGTTGGAAGATTTGGAGATATTAATATTGAATTACTATTTTTGTTAGTATTTTCATATTTTGGCATTTGTTTTGTGATTTTCCAAATATTTTTGACTAGTTAGTTCTTCAGGTTCAATTATTGTCTGTTATATTGATCTGTAAGTTCTGTTGCACATGATATGGAAAACACGAAACAGATTAGACTCCAGACAAAATTTACAGTTCAACGTTAGGTTGAAGAATGAACAAGCTGAAACATAGAAAACAATGAAAATATGCCTGAGAATTACTTGAATAAATTTTTTTATAATTGCTTTATTTATTATTTTTCTCTAATAAAGACTTATTTTCATTTGCAGAATTGGCTGTGCTAAAGAGAGAAGACACAAAAAATAAAACTTTTTTTAATTAGGAAACTTTTTTCCTAATCTAATTATCGAACTTTCTTTCTGAAATCATCAGAAAGTGGAGAAAACAAATTCCAAATCTACAATGAAAAATTTCATTAGAACAAATCTAAACAAAAGTGACAATTTTCAATTGTATAAACAAACAAAAGCATAAGGGAAGATATTAGTGTTTACAGCTAGAAATCAAGTTTTGGAGTTGAAATACGATACTTTTAAGAAAAATATGCACCTCAAATTTGTTTTATTAATACAGACATACTTGCATAATACAAGCTAAAAAGTAAAACAATTTCAGACTTTACTGATCACAAAACTTAAAGGATCAGCTTTTCATATTTACCTGGAGATAAGGAATGTTTCGGTTGGTATGTACCAAACCAAGAATTGTTCAGTGTAAAGTTATATAATTTAAGTAAGTATATAGTAGTTTACTGCATATTGTATACTTTGACATAGTTACTTGCAAATGAGGTATCCAATATATTTCACAAATTCAAAATTAATGTTTATTCCAATGTTCTGGTACCACACAAGAGCATTGGGAAAAATAATTTGAATTAAAATTTACTTTCACTTTGCATATAAAACCTACTTTTAAAACAAATGCATATAGATAACATTTTTTCATTCAGTATGTCCTCAGCTAAACAAGAAAAGTCTTTTGTATGTAGTGTTTGTGGATTAGCGTTCCTTAAAAGCTCTAAGCTCAAAGACCATGTGAGAATACATACTGGTGAAAAGCCGTTCCACTGTGAAATCTGTGATGCTAAATTTTCGCAATCCTCTTATCTGAAAATGCACATGCGTACTCATACAGGAGAGAAACCCTTCCACTGTGAAATCTGTGGGTACGCATCTGCCAAACTATCTAATCTAGAAGAACACTTACGAACACACACTGGTGAGAAACCATTCCACTGTGAGATTTGTGGGTATGCGTCAGCAAAGAAATCAAATCTTGAAGTGCATCTGCGGATACATACTGGTGAGAAGCCATTCCAGTGTGATCTTTGTGAATACTCAACAGCATGGAAAGGTCTTCTCAAAAGACATATGAGGACACACACTGGTGAGAAACCCTTCCAGTGTGACTTATGTGATTCCTCCTTTTCACGCCAGTCCAATCTGCGGATGCACATGGTCACACATGCTGAAGGGAAACAGTTACAGTGCAGCACTTGTGAATTTTCAACGACAAAAAAATCATTCTTTAAAGCACATATGAGCACCCATTCAAGTGAGAAACAGTTTCACTGTGAAATTTGCCAGTATGTCTCATCGAAAAAATTTAATTTCAACATGCATATGCGCACACATACTGGAGAGAAACCATTCTGCTGTGAGATTTGTGGATATGCAACAGCGAACAAATCCAATCTAAAAATGCATATCCGTACCCACACTGGAGAGAAACCATTCCATTGTGATCTCTGTGAATATGCAACATCAAAAAAATACAGTCTTAAAATACACATGGTTACTCACACCAGTAGTGACAAAATCTCTTGTTGATTTTGGGGAAATGCTATTCCCAGATTTTTTTGCATAAACTGTTGCTTAGAATTCTGATCTCATGATTTTCACCCACTGATAAAGTAAATGACATAAATTTTGCAATCCATCAAAACTCTGGCTTATACACAATAAGGGTAAAACCATGAACTTTTCTATTCATCTTATCATATATAAACTACCCATTATAAATAAAGAGAGCAAGAGTTAATGACATTATTTGTGCTCAAAGAAATGTCTTCATCTTTGTTATCATATTTTGTCTGTTGTATCCTCTGGCCTTCATCAAGTGTTTGTTGATCTGGGTAACCTTCAGGGAATTTTGAACTGAACCCATTATTTAATCTCCAGGTATGGATTGTATGGTTTTCATTCCACTGTCCATATCTAGGGATATATGTTTTTTTATTATTATTGCTCACTTATTCTGCTTCCACTGAGACTAAAACCATACTACCTGATCAATTGATTCAACTCACAATTTAGTCCTGAGTATAACAATAAACTACATCAGCAGCAAGAACTATGATTGGGAGTTTGCAGATTTTGAGGAACATGGAACCACCTCTTAATTTCTGTGGTTCTCAGGTTCACCTTGACCTGGGATGATAGTTCCTGTTAGGGTCCCAGCTATGGGCAAATAGTGAACCCCAAATAAAAGCAAAACACTATGATTTTTATAGTAGAATGACCAGCAATACATTTTATAGTAGAATAACCAACAATACATTCTATCTGTAGTTGAAGTCATCCAATTGTATTCAAAATATTTAGATTTTGGTATTAAATAACAGTTAGAGGTTGATATGCTGCTAAATAAAATCAATCAAGTAGCCAACATCAAAGAACTCTTTCATGACGCTAATCTATAAAATGTCCTACATTTTTTTAAAGAAATCAAACGGTATTCCAAAATACAACTTTAACAAAACTACAACATAAAACACACACATCACTACCTCTCAAAATTATTTCCACACAAAAACCTGTATATGCACAAAAGCTGAGTATCATCTGACGTCTTCAGTTGTGAAAGTAGAATAACATTTATCATTTTTATTATTTCAAAGCATCCAAGAAAATAAAATTTTGGCATTAAATGACCTATAAGGAGTTGATATGCCATTAAACAAATCAAATCAAATTACAGTGCTTTCACTAAAACTGTGCTATCTCATCCAGAGATTTAACGCACAATTACTGTCACCAAATTCATGAACCAATGCCTTAGCCCACTGGCTATTGTCCTGTGGAACTCAGATTCAGTGAAATTGAGGCAAACAACAACTGAGCAGTACTAAAAGGAAAAAGGGCCATTGGCCACACTAGTGTCAACTTCTGCATGGGCGATGGAAATACTTCAAGGACCTGAGCGAGGAGTATAGCTCCTTCATCTCAGGCCATGAATTTTTGCCAGTGTCTTCAGTAATGGAGGCAATTATAACGAGAACCTTCTCCCTGTGGACAGCTGACGTCAAGATGTGGAAATTCATAGCTGTCAACAGGGAGATGATGGAAGAGAGCCTCAAACCTGTTGTGGTGTCCTCCTTCTAAAGAGTCTATGTTGTTCACTTCTGCCTACTATAAGATTAGTAGAAGAGAAGGCCTTCGGGGAACAGTCAAATAGATTGAATGCCGGGACAACCGACACACACTCACTAGTCATGTAATACTCATCTGTTGTACTTACTGTTAATATATGATATATCTGCAACACTTGTTTCATTATTTCTTTAACCACTTACTTGGTCACAACAAAACCTTAAATGTCGAGGCCAAAATGTTGGCCTGCAGGTCAAATGCCATGTAGGACATCCTGCTGGCAACAGAGGAGGCTTCAAAAGCTTTAACTGGCAATGTGCTCACCACCAAGACTCATAGGCTTCAAACGGAGTACATGGGCACCCAGATTGCCTTACATGGGGTGCCCATGTACATCGCTGAGGATCATTTGGGGCCTTCTTCTCAGATTATGGCTCTGTGGAGGGGGTATCCTCCATCAAAAGCAAGACAGGCAGTGCCACCAGTGACTATGAAGTTATGGTGACATTGACCCAGCCAAAATTTAATGAAGTTCCAAACATCATCACCTTCGGTGGCCGAAACATGTATGTTGTTGTGGAAGGTTGCCATCTCAACTGCTGTGCTTGTGGTGCCGCAACCTCAAACAACAACTGAGCAGCCCAAAGCAGAAGTACTAAAGAAGGTTTCCAGTAATCCTGGCGAGTGGACTGAGGTGGTGAAGAGGGAAGCCAAGGCAGCAACTCTGCCTTTCCAGCAGGATGTCCCGGAAAAAGGAGCTACAAAGCAGCAGCAGGTGAAACAGCAGCAGCCTTGGCCACAGTGACAGCCTCAGCAGCATGAACAACAACAGCTGAAGAAGCCATCAGAAAAGCAGCAGCAACAAAAACAGCTGGAGCAAGCCAAGCAGCAGCAGCTTCAGAGTAGGAGCTCCCTCAAAAAACAGCAGCAGCAGCCTGAAGAGTTACTACAGCTGGACCTCTCCATGGAGGAAGAGAAAATGCCTCCACCATGATCCTCCTTACTGAAAAGGGAGAGGGATGAAAAGATGAAGAAGACCCGAAGTACATGAAAAGGGAGAGGATGTATGGTCAGAGTAGGGCGGAGAAACGAGTTACAACATACCCAAGGTAAGGCAAGGAGCCTCCCTTCCTCCCCTTCACATCTTAAAGAAAAGAAAAAAAGACTGTGCCCAAGAGGGGTAAGCTGTGCACAATTGTCAGGAAGACCCTCAAGAGAGACCTTTCTTCTCAGATGAAGGCCCTCTTGAGGCTGTTGTTTAAATGTACTTCTGTAGATGGAAAGTCCGTGGAAAACCTCAACTTTCCGAAGGCCCCTGGAGAGATCACACTCGTAAGGAATGTGGGTGGTAATCTCAAAGTGTGGGGTTACCTGGTGGATTTTCAAGTGCTTTTACCATACATCAGGATGGTGCAGATAGTCACCAGAACTCAAGAAAATGTCCAATTTGTGCTCTGGAAGGGTCCTGGTGTTGCTTCGTTCTTCTTTATATAGGGCAGTAAAATTAACCTTCCTGATAGTCGTTGGCGGTATTGTCTCTGAAGGTCAAATTGCAACTGATATTGGAACCAGTAGTATGGGATAATCCGTCGAAGTCCTGGCTCCCATAGATTTCCGTCCAGTTTGCATTTAAAGGGTCTCCTAAAAAATGATGGCTATTAAGCTAGCTAGCTTGAATGTGAGGGGCCTGAGAGATCGTGATAAAACTGTCCACCTGCTTTGTGATCTCTTGTCCTTTGGTGTAGATGTGGCCGTGATCCAGCAGACACATTGTGTTTGTGACATTGATTCTCGTGAGCTGTCTGGTGACTCTGTTGTTTATTCAGCATACAGGGACCAGCAGGCCAAAGGTATTTCCTTGTTAGTCAAGCGTTCCATTCAGTACGAGGGTAGACCTTGTCCATGTGGATACTTAACATTAAGAATCTTAACTTCATTGAATTTATGTAGCAAGAGCAAACATTTCTTGAAATTTGATTAGTTATTAAATGCACAGTAAGCTTCTAGAAACTTTCATCACAAATTAGTTGATTTTTGTGCAAAAGTAGGATCATCCTACTTGAAAAACTCTTTCTCTAATTTACCCCTAACTTGAATGTCTCATACAATTCTTTTGGTTAAAAAATAGAAAAATACAATCTCGCCCATGAATTTTTTGGAATGAGTGGCAGGGCCTACTGAATTTCCGGTGAGCCAGTTTAATTATTGAAAAAGCTATAAATACAAACAGCAATCAAGTTTCTATGCACAAAAATATACAGATGCTCAGAGAGATGCCGAAAGAGAATTTAATTTTATGCTGATCAGAGACTGCCTTTTGGAAGAAACTTCTTTTCTGAAGGATTTGGAAAAATACTCTACACCACAATTCACAAACGTTTTTAACAACACATTGTGACAAAACTTTTTCTATTAGAATATCTTTCTCAGAAAATTTTTTTGTCTAATTTAATTTTTACTAATCTTGACTTTTCTAGTTAAAGGTAGACAACTTCCACTTACTTAAAAATTGTAAATTTAAAATTTTCACTGCAACAGTATTTTAAATTTCTAATAACAATTTTATTCTCAAACTTTCATAAACTGAACTTTTAATCAATAATGTTCAGAACTTTCTGCATTTAACATTCCAAACCAGCAATGAGAACCTTTTCTCCTAATATCCTCTGATCACTTTTACGCATACGTCATTACAAAACAAATTGTAAAATTCTGTACATAAAAAATTTATTTGTTGTTCCGAGCCTATTCTTTTGTCATAATTGCATATCGTTACATATTGATTCGTGTTTTTTTTTTTTTTTTTAATTTATGTTTGTAGTGTAGATATTACAATACATGTTTCATTTGCAGCGAAACACTAAAATATTCACGCAGCATTCTCAGATCCCAGATGTGAAGTTTTTAGTTTATTCAAATTTTCTTGATCACAGATATTTTCTTTCTTTAAATTTATGAATAAAAAAATTATTTTCAAATTTATTTCTTTATAAAATGGTAAATAAATATTTCATTTAGTTAGTTGGTTATTTTAATTTTTGTAATCTTTAAGTTGTAAATATAAAAATATTCTTGTAAGCAAGCAATCTAGTATTTAATTTTAATATCGTTGTTGTCTGTTCTCAAGAATATGCTTGAGCTTAAAATTGTAACCATACTTTTTTAAAACATTTCGGGGAAGTCAGCAGTGTACAGTAAAAGCGGTGTCAAGGGAATACCTGTTCTTTTGATGACATTTATTTTATTTTTGCAGGTACGAGAAGGTTTCTTAGATTATTAATAAAACAAACTTTCCTTTGAACCCCCCCACCTTTTTTTTTTACTTTTCAAAAACATTTAAGTTTTGAAATTTATGATGCAACTTCTATATAAGTATAATATTTACACCCGCTACTATTTTTATTTGTTTGGAATTAGAATAAACTTTTGAGTGCTTATCAACAAGAAACGTGAATGACAACTGTTCATTAGTGAAATATTTTCAGAAGTGACTTACACCGGTTGTCACAGGAAATTGTGTCCCTTCTATACACACCAATTCAACCAATTGCACTTTCTTTTATAAATTACATATTAACTTTTTTTAAAAATGTTATAATTTTATCATTTTTCTCCAGATGTTACCAGAAGGGAAAATCAATGCAAATAATTGAAAACGAAGGTAATTCCTTAATTGTCGCTCGAATTTTATATTTTTGTTATTGTTTTTCCGAAATGAAAGCAAAATATCGCTACTACATTTTTAAAAGTTTTTATTTAAAAAAATCAGCGAATTATTCGATTTAAGCGAAATTTTCAGTACTTATTCATTAAGGAAGGAATTGTACTGCATTTGACTTTTTATTAAAATCCTTTGTGGAAATATTGTTTTGGGCAGTAAGTTTCGGCTCCCACCTTTCTACATCTGGTGTGTATTTTTTAAATTGAGTGGGTCGAATTTTTTTTTTTTTTTTTTTTTTTTCCACTTATAAAGGAAAATCGCTGAAGACGTTATTTCAGTAAGAAAAAAATATCAAATGTGTGAACGTACCGAACATTTGTCCAAATCTTCACCGAAATTGATTAAAACAAAAAAAAAAAACAAAAAAAAAACAACTTTTTGTGTTGGTGCTTGCATAATTTAATAAAATATTATTTTCTTTCATATTATGCAGGAAAAAACTATATTTCATTTAATATTTATTTATTTTTTAAAATATTTACTTTTATTCAATGTGATTTGGTAGCAAGAGTTTATTATTATTAAATAAAGACGTATGAAGATTTGAAAATGTGAAGTTTAATGCCATTTTTGACTATAAATTTTTTTTAAAGATTTTGCAACAGCTAATTTATTTTTTGTACTATAGTTCAAAAAGGAAATAAATCTGAATTACCTCTCCTTTGGCTATTCTTCCCTATCAGAAGAGTAATTCTTATATATAAAGTACAGTGTATGTGTGTTTGTGCTGTGTGTGTCCAAGCAACTTCTCTGCTCACACTGGTTCGATTTCAATGATTCATAGCTCATTCAAAAGTCCTAGAAAAGTTAGGCGCAGAGAACGATTTTCGTTGAGCTCAGATTCAGGGTTGCCAGATTATGCAAGGTTTAAAATACATATTAATATATTATACTAGCCATTATCATTGCTTTCATGGTTCAAGGAGAGTAACTCTTATTTTCTTTTTTATCCCAAATTTTAAGCTAGCTTAAAATTTTAAGTTGATTTGGCTATCATCACAATAGCTAGGGATGCAATAGGCAACAATAAACTACAGAAGAAGTCAAAATTGATCACTGCATTTAAGTTTTAATGTAAAGCTTACTTTTAAAAGTTCAACAATAATTCTTCTGCTGCCACTTAATTTAAAGACGATTTGCTGTATGTAGATCCTTATTTTCTGTACAAACAATTTTTATTTCATGGGTGACAGAACAGAGGACAATTTATATGATAAAATTAATATAGTGTAAAGATGGGAAAATAGAAACTAGAATTAGTTATACATTCAACATTTGAAGAGTTAGAGAAACATACTAACTAATTAAGTAAAACCTATATTATGGAATCTATATGAATAAATGCAAAATTGGAGCTCAATTCTCCCACGAATTCTGAGATTAAAATGCCCTAGCTCTACTTTATAGTCCACTTCTTCTCCCCTATCTATGGATTAATTAGTAATACTTGTATCACTAAAACCATTATTATCCCCCCACAAAATTCTTACAGCTTAAACATATTTTCTGGCTTAAATAATAAATATTTCATTATAGTTGATCCACATGTTTTTATAATTTTGTAAATTTTTATAAAACAATGAATAAAAAAATTCTTTTCATATTTATTTCTTTATTAAATGATAAATAATAAATATTTTTCATTGTAGTTGGTTCACATATTTTGATAATCTTGTAAATATAAAATCATTTTTGTAAATAAGCAATCTAATAAATAAATAGTGATTAATATTTTTTGTTGTCAATTCTCAAGAACAAAACATGTCTAAATCCACTTTCATATGTTTTTTTATTAAAATTTAAATTGTCACTTTTTAAAACAATAAATATTGCTGACTGAGTCAAGGGATTATCCAGTAATAGCAGTGTTAAAGGACTAACCATCCTTTTGAAATATCATTTATTTATTGTTAAATCCGATATTCCATTTCAAATAATCTCTTTTGTCTACTTGTGCCACAAAATATAAACATTTGTAAGTACCATTGGTACTGTAACTTTTACTCTTAAAGTTAAATCTTTAATTAAAACCATAAATACTAACTACCAATTCTTTCTGCTATCAGTCAACCAATGTAGCCTATAATGGCTGCATCAGTACAAATAATAGTGCTATACATTAAAGAGCTGCTTTACTAAAATATCATCTTTGAACTCAATACTTCTATTGTTCATTATTTGATTGTTTTTATTTGCAGGTTCTGTTGTATTGAAAAACAGCAAACACAGTTCATCATTCAGTGATAAAGATTTCCTTTTGGAATAGACAGAAATGATTGCAAACAAGATAATTCTTTATTTTTATATATAAGTAACCTTTATTGGAAAGTATCTTAAGACACTTCATAAATTCAAGACCATCATTTTAATTTGGAATCAAAGTTTCACACCAAAATAGAAAGGAAAAATATTTTTCTGTAATGATACACATAATCCACTAAAAGAAAATATTTTTCAGGAATTTTATTTAACTTAGTCTTTCCATGCACTTAATAATATGACATCACCTAAAGAGAAGCCCTTTGTTTGTGTAGTGTGCAATATTGCCTTTACACATAACTTCAAACTCAATGCTCATGCAAAAATGCACACTGGAGAGAAGCCATATCACTGTGAGGTTTGTGATACCTCATTTACTCGTTCATCAAATTTAGAAAATCACATGAGAATACATACCGGAAAGAAACTATTCCATTGTGAAATTTGTGATTCCTCTTTTACAAAAAGCTCTAAACTAAAGGTACATTTAAGAATCCACACAGGTGAAAAACCTTACAAATGTGAACTTTGTAATGCCTCCTTTTCTCAGTCATGTAATTTGAAAAAGCACATGAAGATACACACTGGAGAAAAACCATTTTGCTGCGAGTTTTGTGAATACACCTCTGCAGAGAAAAATGCTCTAAAAATACATTTGATGAAGCATACTGGTGAGAAACTGTTTCAATGTCAGGTTTGTGATGCTTCCTTTTCCCAGTCAACCCAACTGAAAAGGCATGTAATGACACACACAGGTTTAAAACCATTTCATTGCCAGATCTGTGATTATGCTGCCCCACAGAAACAGAATTTGATTCTGCATATGCGAACACACACTGGAGAGAAGCCGTTCCATTGTGAACTATGTGATTCAAAATTTTCTCAATCTTCAGCTCTCAAAAGACATATAAGTATACATAAGAAACCATTTTTCTGTAAGATTTGCCAGCATTCAGCTGAAGATATAAATGCTCACAAAATACACATGAAAACACATGGGATGCAGAATGTGATACAGTGTTAGGAGGCACAGTGGAGTAATGGATAGTGGCTCGGACTGAGAAATCTGAGAGCAGAGTTCAAATTCCAATCGAGTCCATTACATTCACTTACAGAAAGTTATGAATCTATCTCTTCACCCCAGCTATGGGTAAATAGCAGGACAGATTGGGCCTTTTAGACTTGGAAAACTCTGAATTCAAACCAGCCTGGAACTGCTCAAATTTTACTATCCTAAAGTGTGTATACATGTAGCTGGGGACCACTTGTGAACTTAAATTCCCGCTGAAACTCCTACTATGAATTTACATGTCCTTCAGGAAGTGGTAAATTTATTTGACAGTGATGGCTCGACTGATATTGGGCTGATGCTGCTTTTTAAAAGGGAAAAGAAAAAGTAGTTATGTATGCATATTCATGAAAACAAAATAAACTCCCAACTATATTAATTTGTTTTTCTTTTGACTGTCCATGTTGTTGCTTTTCGACCAGTTCTTTCTCTCGCCTTCTTCTGTTGAATTCATCCAAATGCCTCATCTTGAAATTATTTTTTAAGACTATCCTTAAATTTCTTAAATATTTTCTTTTTTACAAATTTTTGGCCATTTAAGACTATACAAGTTTCTTCATGGAAATTTTATTGGGTGTAGAGTTTTGTTGTTGGTCTTTTCTGTTGCCTATTTGATATTGTTATAATATTTTTTGCTCACTCAATGTTTGTTTATTCAATGAGGATAGAAAAACTCTAAAGGAGTTATTAAGGTCCAAGGCCAAGTTTATGAGATATAACCAAACAGTTAAAATAGATTTAACCCAAGTCTGAATGTAAGCCTTACTTTCAGTAAATAGCATGTGTCGTTATCTTTTTCTTATTCAGATAACATGAGTCATGATTAAACTCTATAATAATGTTTTATGTTTTACAGCCAGGAAATAAAGTCTTTGGAGTTAGATCTTCTAAATGGCTTCCACTTGACTAAAGACAACAAATAAATAAATTTTTGGTGACAATGAAGCTAGAAATTAAGAATTTCTGGCCACATGTCTATATTAATGATCAACATTAGGATTAAGGTAGGTCTTGTCCATCCCTAGTGGTGGAACAGACTGTCCCTCTAGTATTTCTGATGCCAACTGTTCATGTTGCCAGTATACATTGTGATGTTGAGGTTGGTAGGAGGTAGAGATGATCTGTTAGTCCAACATGGCTGAAGTTGTTTCAAGTATCAGCTACCTTTCACCCAGACTGAGCAAGTGATTCCTGATAAACACCTGTTTTCAATATATTTACCATTTTGTTGTGCAGATAACTGCAATTTGAATTCTGCATATCAAAGGTACAGATTTTCAATTTAACCTGTAAATAAATATTAGCAGCACAAAATATTATCTTACCAGTTTTAACATAGCTAAATTTAATTCTCTTTGGCTTATGATCAAAATTATTAATTCTGCTGTAAAGATTTGGCTCTCACTGAATCATCATCATCAGGAGCAGCTACTGATTGTTAAATACTATGTGTACTGCCTGACTTTAGTCTTTTCCCAAATTTACACTATATTTTGCCCAGGAATGTCATCATTTTATTGAAGAAAAAGATTACTGCAAATTGAATTCTGCATATCAGATACAGATTTTTAAAAGCAAATGCCTGCTTACAAGAATCAAGTGTTCATTACAATAGCTATAAATTCACTGAGGCTCCTTCAAGTGTTGTATGATGCAATTGAAGTAAAGTATACATTAAACTTATATATTTATATTGAAAACAGGATTTAAGTCCTCATTTTGCACTATCTTTACATTTCCTTGTAAGCTTGCAGTGGTCCCTTCCCTGTTTTTGATACATCCCAACACAAACAAGAATGAAGACACATGTGGTATTCATTTTCTAGTTGGTGTATAGCTGAGTGAGGGCTCCATTGTATATATCTACAACAGTTTATCTTAAAATTATGAACAAAAGCTCTGCATTAATGTTGATTTAACTTTAGAGGCCATGTGGTTTGACATATGCTGTTGAGAAATAACTTAGCTAATATTAACAGATCAATGATTTAGTCACTTTACCATGGTGCTGTGGTTAACAAGCTTGTCTCAAAGGTCGTTTCTGCTTTAAGTAGGTCAATCTTCATATTTTTGCTTTTTTTTTTTTGCCAGCCTAAGCTGAATCTCGTAAATACTTAGATATACCTTGTGGATGAGATAGTTGTGCATGAGGGATATTCAGAAAATAGTGCCTCCTATTTATGTCCAGAGAAACAACAGATTTTTTTTTAATACTAAATGTTCACCAGATACAAGGCTCAAGAGTTACTCAAGATAGAGGGTTAATAAATGATGTATAAACAGGGAAGGAGGATGTAAGTGCAGATTATGAGAATACCCATGATAGGTAATGGTTAACCCTAGACTTTAATAGGTTATTGTAATTTTCGGGGAAACATCCTCTTAGGAGTCTATTCCATAAAGTGGTGGCTCTTGGGAAGTAGCTGTCACAGTGGAATTTCCTTTTTATAAATGGAATATGTAGAGAAGGAAGATAGTTTGTCTCAGCCATAAATGTCTGAACTGATGGAAGTAAAGAATGTAACTTGTCAGAACAGTTTCCATTGAAATAGCAATAGGTAGAGGCTTGCAATGTTGAATCTGTGAGAGAGGGATTGTGAGGTGAAAATTAATTCATTATATACAAGGCTTTGTAAACACTTTTGAACCCTGTTCAGGCTGGAAAGAGAGGAAAGAGTAACTCCAGCCCAGATATGGCAACAATATTCTATTTTTGGTCTGTTTTGACTCTTGTAAATATAGAACATGGCAGAGATAACAATAATACCAATGGATAGAGTAAATTTTCAGCTACATGACACTATTTTATCACACAGTCACCACAATTGGCTACTCATTTTCAAAATGGTCCTCATTTCATGAATTGACTGCTGTGCAGGACTACCCAGAGAATGACTTTCACCACTGAAACACATTATCTGTGTTTACATCTATTGTTTGGTTTCTATAACCTTATGAAGTATCAGTGAATGTCAATGGGTCCTTTTTCCCCCACATTGAAGAAGTTACTGATACATCTCTATTTCATATGCACTTTCATGCCAAACATCACTTTGTCAGATGCTATCTGTAACAAAGCAAAAAAAAATTTGAAATAAGTGCTGGTCTATGTTAACAAATATGCTTGAGATCAGAGAGTGTGTTCTAATCAGTTCTTGGCTGGGGACAGACTTGTTCATCATGTGGTTCCAGTGCTTTCCATTGGTATTACCAGCCAGAGTTTGTAGATCAACAAGCAGTGGAAGAGAAGGGCTGAACTGTTAGACTGAGATAGCAAAAGTTGTCCCAAGTGTCACCTGGACGAGCATGCAAAGTGCTGAATAGGAGTACATGGGAAACAGGATTCTCATTCTCATTTCTCAATGTGGTGTTTGTTTTTCAACTCCTTTATCTTGTAAGCATGCAACAGGCTCTATGCCGGCTTTTGGTGCACACCAATATCAATGAGAATGGAATGCAACAAGGGGAAATCATTGACTGGTTGGTGGGGAGCTGGAAAAAGGATTATGTTTACACTTAGCACTTGTATTTGATACTTGAATATTGAACTTTTTGAAGAATCCTATTTTCAGTTTATTGAAATCTTAACCTTTACCAAGCTGGAGGCAAAATTTGTTGCTGTAAAATTCTCTCCCTTTGCAACTCTAGGCCTATTATCTTGCCTTGAGACGGTTGCTATAAATAAACACTTGTCAACTGTTATTTCTGGTATTTTAAGCTGGAAATCATCAACTACTGCTTTGGAACAAGACTAAACTACTGTTTTCTGATGCCATTTTGAATTCTTCTAGACCCTACATGAGGTGTAAAATTGATTAAACCCACATTAATTTTTTCATGATTTTTTTGTAAACAAAAATGGCCGCATCAACATCCAACAAAGCCATTATTCAAAAATTTCTCTTTGATTCAGACTCAGATGATGATTTTAAAGTGGATATTGATGGTGAAGTGGTCAGAGATCCATGCAACTGACTGGGTGGAAAGCTATGATGATCACTAGGTGCTGAGTGGCTACTATCATTCATGGCTGACTAATTTTATGGAAGCTACTTACAACCATGGACGTACCTGACAGCCTTTCTGAAGGTGAATTATTTTGTCTATTTTTAAACAACAAAATAATAACTTTATTTGTCAACAAGACAAATAAATATGCTAGTCAGGTGAAAGAAAGACCAAACAAATGCTGGTGTCTTCTCATATGAGGAAGCACATCACTTTTTTGATGAAATTAAAGCCTTCTTAGACATTTTGCTTCTTATTGCACTCCAGAACTCCACAAGGAGCAATAAATGTTAATGTATGATAAATTTTTAATGTATTTTTTTTATTTGTATTCCATTCTTTTTTTTGTTTTCAACAGCAAAACATAATGCATTACATCAAAATATTACTTATCCATTCTTTTAATATTATACAAAAAATAAAATCTATACACACAATATAAAGAAAGTTATAACAATTTTAAAACAGTAGGTGTTCATATTTTTGCACCCCCACAAAAAAAATGCAGTTGCAGGGGGTGGGGGTGAACAATTATAGAAAGACTTTAGTGTGCTAAAGGTTAATAAATATGGTAAGTACTGAGTCTTTTTTCTTTCTATTTCTGCAGACATCTCAAATTTTCATTAAAAATAATTTGGTGACTTAAAGAGACTTAATATGATCATTTTTCACTTACAATTATAACTGATTGACTCACAAATAAAAATGTTACAGTTAAGATCAACATTTCCTTATCTCTGTTTGTTGTTTAAAAAGGTTTTTGCATTCAATGTCTGAACCATATTCAACATGACCCCAAGCAGTGTACTCATGACTATGCCCAAATTGCCAATAGTTTTTCTTTATGAACCAGTTGAAATTTAGTTTATTTGTATTATCTAAGAAACAATATTCATAATGTGTATGGTAGGTATGCTATTTTTTAACTGAGGATAGTCTTTTTCTAAAGAAAGCACTTACTTAAATTATAAGAAATTTTTATTACCACTCCAAAATGCACATTATTAAAATTTATACAGTTGTGTGCATGAGTCATACTGACATTTTGAAATGGTAAAATTTATATTAAAAAACTAATAGTCAAATTTAATCTCTTCTATGTATTTAAGAACATACAGCATTTGAGATTTTAAAATATCCCATTGCAGTTAAGATGGAATTACATGAGAATATGTAGTTTCTTATGCTCACAATGAATTATTTGAAAGTATTGAATCCACTTGACTGATCAGTTTGATTCTAAACATTTTTTTTAATTATTATAATGTACTGAAATTGAGATAGTGAAAGATGCCTTCCAAAAGCTAAGAGAAATATTAAGAAACAAGAAAATTTCATTAGTAACAAAGAAAAAGATTAGTGAACTGAATGTCAATATCAGTTTTCCTAGATGATAGTCAATGCTGAACCATTTTGGCATTGATGAAGAAGAAACTTCAGGGGATAAAATGTAGTTCTACATGTTGAGAATACCATGGACTGAACATATGTGTAATGATGAAGTTTTAGAGAAAAAGGAAACAAAAAGGATATTCATACTTAACGAGATAGTTGAAATTTCTAGAGCACATAATGAGGAAAGGGCTTGGAAAATTTGATACTCACAGGATATTGAGAGTAAGAGGGAGAGAGGAAAACATTACATAACCTATCTAATGAGCTTGGGTAAATGGATGACAGAATAGGGATTAGGAGAGATAACAAAAAGACAAAATTTACTAAGGGCTACAAAGGACAGGAAATTGGACAGCGCCATGATTGCCAATGTCCTGAAGAATAATGGTACATAGAAGAAGAATTCTTCTTGATTCTTAAATCATTCATCCTATTTTTGTTACTTTTATCTCTTCAGCCATCATCTAATTGTGATTATTAAGTAGCAGAGATTGAAAATAATAAAGTTCACATTTTACAGCTCAGGAGTTCATTTATTCTATATTTCCACTCTATACTGCTGACAAGAAACCACAGAATGTTTGAGAGTTGCAATAAAAAAAAAATCAATAGAAATAAGATAAAAAAAATACTAGTTAAAAATTAATAATAATTAACAATACTTCTTCAGTGTATAAATCCAAATAATATACCCTCAGGGGCAAACTCTTGATAAATATAAACTTGCTTCCTCTTAAATTATAGTAAAGAGATATGCCACCAACTAAAACCTCATATTCTGTGAGGTGGTATGATATTCAAGAATTTCTTGAATTCTTTTCTTTTGTGTTAAATTCCATGTCAGATGGTTAAAAAAAAAAAAGTAATACAAATTTGATACCATTACTGTACAAACTAATAACACAAGATCAAATATCTTATTTGTAAAAACTACATCCAGCAGCAAGGCCTCTGATCGGGAGACTGGAGATTTTGAGTAGTGTGGAACCACCTCTGCTGTTCCCAGGTCCATCTTGACCTGGGGTAGTAGCCCATATTGGGGTCCTAGCTATGGGCAAATAGTAAACCTGTAAACAAAACTTAAAAAAGTAGGAAAGTATAAAAATAAATTTTTATAGTAAAAATACCAGCAATAAATTTTTAATAGTAAAATTGAGGGCATGGTCAATAAAATCAAAAATCAGTTTGCTATGATTAGTCTCATTTCTTGTAAGGTGAAACAAGTTTTGACACCTTGTTGGATTTTGTAGGATTATTTGGTAAAAAGAAAATGCTGCTAAGTAATTATAATTTAATCCTGAAATCATGTCATTTTCTTGAATTAATTATAGAGTATGAATTTTCATTTTGATTTTGGCATTAAATAACCTGTACTGGTTGATATGGCATAAATAGTGGATGAGGTTTTGCTCTTAATGTAGCAACAAACGGGAAGAAACCTAGGCTGCTTAAGAGGCAAGCCCAGGGTAAAGGTGCTACCATAGTGAGGCATGAACGAAAACAAAATTATGGTATCTAAATCTTCATATTAACTATTTTTACCGTAAGTGGTTTTTCTCATCATTTTGGGGTGATTTTGTACAAAAAAGAATGAAGACCATTTATTTGCTATAAAATATATCCAGGATGATGTTCAGTACTGTAATGTTTGATGACAGTAGGCCTACTAGTCTTGTTCCAAAGCTGGGGTTGCATTATACACAAGCTATATGAAAAAATCAGGTTTTTCAGAAAATAATTCAAAGGTCACACTATACACTTGAGTATATACAGTAAATGATAATTTTACATACAAGATTTGGCCATTTTTGTTTAATGTCAGAAACTGTCCCTGGTTACTCTAATCTCTTTTTTTTTTTCTTCCAATATCTGCTGAACAGCTTCTTTATCTGTGGAAGACTTCTCCTTCCTCAACTTCTCACACTTCCTTTTCAAAAGACTTGTTGCTTTCTGAAGTGTGATCTTTTCTGTTTACGGCTGTGCCTGTTTCTCATTCAAGGAGCTGACTTGTTTTTTAAGCTCATTATTTTCATTTAGCCTCTTCTTGTTACAATGTATAATTTTTTTTTATACAGTTGACTCCTGGTCACCTTTTTCTGTCTCTCAGTTTCATATTTTGCAGTCAATGATTGACATTTTCAGACTGGACAGTGCATCCTGATATTTTTTGACAGATTCTACCAGTGCCTTCACTTGTGAAACAGATAGGTGTTCAATAGTGGCTGATTTGTCTGGAGATTTGTCTTTGGAAGATAGGCTAACTTGCTCTTGGAAGGGTGAAATCAAAACTGCTGCAGTTCTTGAGGCTTTTTTCTCTTTCTTTTACATTTTAATTTGTTCTTTTGTACCAGATTTTTTTTTTAATGTTGAGGATAAATGCTTTTCACTGTAACTGAATGACAGAAGTTGATTTACCCACATGACCATCTTTCTGAACTTGAGATTATTCTTCATTAAGTAATGCTGGAGGTGAAGAACTTCTTCATTGGCCAAATCATTTACTCCTTTGGCAGCTAAAGAATCTGTAAATAAAAAATGTACAATTCTTGTATCACAAATTTGCATTTTATAATTCAGAGTTAAAGTTTGGGTAGAACAGCTAATCAATTTACAAAAAAAAAAAAAAAAAAAGAAAATTGATTATTTATATTCTTCAAAGTCTTTTGCATTTAATAAAAACAAATGCAGAAATTTGCAATTTGGAATTTTCAAGTTTTCATAAAATTAAGTGGTGGGTAACAGATGTAAAAAAAAAAAAATTACCATGAATTTTTAAAAAACAAACATTTCTAAAATAAATTAATTCATTTTTGAATAAGTTCTGAAAGTTTCATTAAACTCCGACAATTATTTGATTTTTGCAAGAATTTCCAAATTGATGTGTTTTTCAACTGAAAAAGGCGTGTGTAAAAAAAAAAAAAAAAAAAAAAATCATGCTAAATATTACGCAACCTTTGACCTAGAAAAAAAAAAAGATTTTCAACCAAAATTTCAAATGTGAAATTGAAGGGAATTTCACTATATTTACCAGTTTTCACATCCTAAACTAGGCCAGTTTGTGATACCTCCAAAATAAAAAAATACCTTATATAAATGAAGAATTAATAGATTTTTTTCCTATCTCAAATTTGCATTCATCTTCATTTCACAAGTATTTACATCTGTGGTATATTGCCTTTTCCATGACAGAATTACTGGTATATAATGCAGGATCCCCATGAGTTGAGGTACATACTTTGAGTTATGATAATTAACTAAATGAGCTTACCTGTATTGTTAAGATTAGTCAAAGGTGCCATGAGAATGTAGGCCTACCAGTGAGGTTACAGTCATTGAAAATGCATGAATTTTAACCCCTCCAGAAAACATTTACCTGTGTATAGTGCAACCAGTAACTGAAAGTGCATGATTTTTAACTTCTTCAGAAAGTTACGTCTGTATAGTGTAACACCCTATTTTTTTGTGTAAAGAAAACAAAAAAAAACTGATCACAAAACCTCACACTATACTTGAGTATATATAGTATTTATCTGGCAATTAATATCAATGTGTATATAGCTTGAGATGTTTTCTCCAGATGTGGATTTCTTTCTTTTTTCTTCCTTTGCAAGAATGTGAAAGACTCTGTTTTGTCCCTCTCAGGTGGTGTGCTTATATATCCTCCCATGTGTGCACATCCTAAATACAGCAGGTTAAACTACCTGTTTACATATTGGGGACCATTGCTAATATCTTACCAGGCACAAATTTGCACCTGGTAGCTAAGTCTTTTAGGTCAACCTACTGATGAACCTGGCTTTTGGGGTGACACTGTGAGGGCAAAATAATAATAATTACCTTCACCACTCCCTTCAAATTCAGAGGATGGAGGAAAAAGGAAGAAAGGAATTTGAAAGCCTACATGAAATTGTTTTTGGACCAACAAAAACCTTGTCTTCATAGAAATTAGCTGGTCAGCTGAGAAGAAAAAAAAGAAAGAAGTAAGCCTATTTGAAATTCTTTTTGATACAAAATGAGGAGAAAATTCAAGTTAATGAGAGAAGAGTGTCTGAAGTACTTGCCAGTGTAAAATTACTCACCAATTATATTATCAGCCTCTAGCCAGCATGCAGGAGTTGAAAGAATTTTCCCACAACAATCCAAGAAACCTAAATATTTCAAACTATCTCTCTTTCTCTACTAGTGAATATATGCAGCTATATATCGCATTGGTGATTAATGAACTCTTTTACCTTTGTCTTAAAAATTATTTAATATTATTTTGTGGTAGATCATTTAATCTGTTGTATGAATATAACCTCTTCATGACAATATGTTGAAGCTATAGATTTTAAGAATTCTCATTTATTTTATTGAATGTGTTACTGATACTACTTCAAGCATCTAAATTTGTGCATAAATTCTTTGTTTTTTTTTTTAAATTACCCATGTGTTTCCTTGTCATTATCATCCTTCTTTGTGTTGGTAAATCAGCTTCATTCTAACCACTAAAGCCCCATGCCACTCCAAAGTTCATTTTATTATCATCTGAGGCAGACTCAATAAGTATTGGGGTTGCCACAGATCAACTTCTCTTAGAATGAAGGTTCTTTACTGACATTAAATTCAATTCAGATCTTTTGGTATTTCCTGGCATTATTCACATATTATGCAGAAAATGATTGAAATTTTACCTTTGTTATTTTTATTCCTTTAGAGAAAAATGATGCCTAAAATTATTATTATTATTATCTCTTAGTTCTTAATTTAATGATTGAACAAGCACCTTGCAAATTCCAGAATTATAAATACATTAAAGAAGTAAGAGGGTAAAAATGAGGATTCAGAATTGACAAAGTTTTTCCGTTTCACTGAGCAAATATTAAATGCATTATCACCTTTATCTTCCTTTTCTTATATCTCTGCTTTCTTTTTTGCACTAAAACCAAGCTAACATCTATGATATATCTTTGACTACTGTCTTTCCTTACAATCAAAACAGAATGGCCCATTATTTATCTAAGGCCAGGCATAATGCATGTACTAACTTACTGATAGAGAAACAAGAAGAATTATGATTATTAATGATGATGTTCTAAAGGCCCTTCAATAACAGATTACTTGTAATAAATGCTATACTGCTTCAAATTAGATTTCTTTCTGATTTACTGTACATACAGGATGCGATGGGTAAATTGTCGCCATTTTATATCTTCAATTTCACACATTTGCATTGTTTGTTTTTGTTGACTGTATAGTAGGGCTAGTTGGGTAGCGTCAGTGCAAAAAAGCACACCATGGCACAATTCACTTCACTAGAAATTTGAAAATGGCATGCTGTACTGCTTGACATTTGTGCCAGAAGCTCCAATACAAACATTTCAGAGCATTTAGATGTCAATCTAAGGACAGTGCAGAGGATTTGAAAAGCATTGGATGAGTCTAATGGTGATTATGAAGGTACAGCAGCTTGGAAAACTCACTGTAATCATTCTGATAAGAAAAGAACTCCTGAATTTGTTGATGAGGGCCTCAGACTCAACACGGAGGCCTACATCATGTGCCTTGAAGAGGTAGTGCTGCCCTGACTGGTAGTGCTGCTGGAAGATCTTATGTCTCACAACAGGACTTTGCACCAGGCCACACAAGCAGGAAAACCCAGTGATGGCTGTCAGACAATTTATGTGACCACATCCCCACTTACATCTGTCTACCTAACTCCATAGACTACAACCCCCTTTGATTATTATGTGTGGGGTGCAGTTGGGCGAGAGACAAACAAAACTCCTTGTAACACCAAAAATAAACTGAAGGCAAGGATTATAGGAGCATTCACCAACTTAAACAAGGAGACCATCAGAAGAGTTGCAGAAGATTCCAGAGTTGTCTGGAGGCTGTAGTTGAAACCAATGGCGAATTAACTGAATAAATTTAGTTTTTCAAGATATTTTTGTGTAATTTTGATAAATATATCTGTTAAAATGAAATGTCTGTGTTATTTTCATTTTTGCATAATTTAGACAATAATTTATCTTCTGCACACAACAGTTCAAAAGTTTGAGGACACTCCTGGTTATTTTTTAAAGTGGCACAAAAATTAGTTGTTTTGTACTTTAAATGAGAGAAAATTATTAAACATGGTTAAAAAAAAAAGTGAGACATGATTTTTATTAGAAATTTATTATGACAAAAAGTAAAAAAGCATTTTATGATTAAGTTTTTCTCTTGTCAAAATATCCTCCTTTAGCCTTGATTACTGCAGCACAAGTTTTTGGTATTTGTTGCAAAAATTTCTCAAAGTATAAGTTTGATAACTGATTCCATTCTTCTTTCAATGACTCTAAGAGCTCTTTTTCATCTTTTGGATAGAAAGGTTTCACTCTTCTGTCAAGCTCATCCCATGCTAATTCTGGGGGTGGCTTCAAACTTTTGAACTGTAGTGTGTATATTGAAAAAATATAATCAGTGAATTGCTGATACCTACTGAAAAGTGAATGAACAGGTTCGTCTATGAAACTCTGGAATCAGGATGCTGAAGGTAACATCAATCAGTTAAGTGACTAATTTTACTCACATTAATCCTATATATTTATATATCCACATACAAGCCTGTTTCACTATATCACAGCACATTGGTGTGGCTAGACATCTGATTGTTTCAAACCAGGATTGAAACTCAACCAATTTGGCATCAGTCAGAGACTCTACCCCTAAGTTATTGGCGTACAAGAGAGAAGGGGAATCTTTTAACATATTATATACGTGATGTATATATAGACCAAATCAGCAGCCAGAGCACTCAATTCATATATGAAGAGCAATGCAGTATAAGCAGGAGCAGCTGCTGTTTAAAAATTCCCTTTTGCCATAGTGCTCAATTGGCAAACCGGAGTAAGTCATCCACATATAATCCTGTTTCACTGCATCATAGCTCATCAGTGTGTCTAGACATCCGATTGCTTCAAGCCGTGATCGAAATTCAACCAATTTGGCATGAGTCAGATACTTTACTCCTAAGCTATCGATGCACAGCAGAGAAAGAGAATTTTTAACATATTATTTATGTTATATATATATATATATATATATATATATATATATATTTCTAAAGAATTAATGGATTTTATTTTTTTAATATGATATATTCTTGTTATGACAAATGTTATTTTTAGTGGATACTATTATTTGAATATATGTTCCATTTTATTTTTTAAATTTCATTTGCCAGCCTGCACACTTGAGAAGACTTATTAAAGAACATGCTCTCTGACAAGATTCAAAGCTGCATCAGCCTTTGCAGTAGAAACCACACTCTGATCCATCTTGCTTTAACCACTCAGCTACGAAGAGCTTCATAATCAAGCAAGATTCTATTGGCCTTTAAAGCACACTTCTTCAGATTTCTCAAAAGACATGTCTTCTCAGTTTCATATCCAAAATGTAAACAAAGCAATTCCTAAAGAATTAACAGCTTTTGATTTTTAATCGAACATATTTTCATAGCCTCAGGAAGTTTGTAATTTTATATTTTTGCCCATAAGGTGTATTTTGTTGTTTCTAGTACAGGGATAATACTTGGATTTATTATTATTATTAATGATGATGCGGTGATGGTGGTCATCATCATCATGGTCATGATGATATAGCTCACTTAGCATGTTGACATCCAGCAATTGTTACTCTTGCAAGAAAAACAGATTTTTATACTCTATGTGGTCCACAGGTGCCCCACTAGAGGTTTTCAAAATAGTAAAGTTTTTGTACTTAAGAAATAAATTCGGCAACTTGATCACGTATGGAAAATTCAATTTTGTGAAAGCCTGGCTTTATTCAAATCAAAATTTCACTGCTTTTGTATCTAATTTTTTTCTTCTATTTTTTTTTTTTTTTTTTTTAAACTTTCCATAGAAAAAGTAAGAATTTTTTCCAGGTCCCTTTCTTTGTCTTTTTCTAACCCATACTCAGTAATTTAAATTTATTTAACTGTAAAAAAGTTTTAGTTTGTAAATATAAAATATGTTATATCTTTGTAGGGAGATTGTAATCATTGGGGAAATTTTTAAATGATTCTTTTCATACCCAACCCTCCCACAAAAACTGTACAATGAGACTAAACTACTTCACAAAGAAGATATTATTGCGTCTTTGATAAAACTGTGCAGTGTAGATGTGGTCAGTGAGGACAAGAAGAGATTACCCCCGTCTATCCCTATTTTCACTCTTAGTCTTCTTATCATTTTTGAATTCAGAATTCACGACAAAAACCTCAAAACAATGCTGGGATCTTGTCCTTTTACCGGCATATTTATTCTTTGAGTAAATTCAATAAATTAATTTAAATCTAGTGTAGTAAAAGTTAACTATGGCCTGCGATTAATGTTCTACAATCAATGTCGCCTACATATTTTTTAATTGTGCTGGCCTGAATTACACTTTTATTTTGAAGCCCCCTTTTCTTAGAATTTTTAACATCTTTCTTTAACTTTTAAGAACTATTTGAAATTTACATAATTCCAATTAAATACAACATAGAGACTAAGAATAAAAAAATATTTATGTGCCCTCCCACTCAAGTTTTTCTCTTAAAGAAAAAAAAACTATTGAAATCTGTGCTTTCAAATTGCATTCAACGTGAATATGCTTGTGAGCAAAACTTGGAAGGCATCAAAAGGACTGGCAGCTTTTGTCAGAGAAAATTGCGCCGCTTGCATTTACACTTGATTTTACTTTTGGTTTTAAATCAATTAATTTCGCGAACTATTTATATTTTCTTATGTTAATCAAGAAATAACAATTTTCTTTCAAAATTCTATCATCTCACCGTTTTTCTCTGGATGTACTGCGAAATGAAAATCGAAAAAGCAAATGAAAACGAAGGTAATTTTTTAATTGTCTTTTCGAATTCTCCAGTTTTGTTTACTATTTATTTTTATTTTACTTTTGTTTGTTATTTTAATTAATAACTGCAAAATTACTATTTTACTATTTTCCGCAACGTCTCTCTAAAAATGTAAATTTTGGTTTTCGGTGATGGCTATTTACCTCTTTTACTTTTTATTTGAAACTTTCCTTCAACAATTCGCTCAAATTTATTGCCGGAAAGTTATGATTATTTATATTTTAGATTTTTATTTTTAAAATTTTTTAATTTGTTTTCATCTTTCGTCAGTAGATGTTTACAGTTTAGGAGTGATCGTTCCAATGTTTTAAAAAATATAAAAACCTCAGTAAATTTATTTTTATTCTGTGTTACGAATTATGTTTTTTAAATGAAATAAAAAAGAAAACATTTTTAAACTAATTAAAATACGTTTTGTTTTTTTCCGTAAGTCCGTGGTGAAAAGGAAACCTGAGTGAAAATTCCTTCGTTTGTAGTTTTAAAAATATGTAAATATCTATTTCCTGTGTAATTTCTTTTTTTCTAACATTTTAGAACTTATCAAGTTGTACATTTAGGAAAATAACTATTTTTTTTGTTTACTTGTCGTTTTTTTTCCTTTTAAATAAAAAAAAAAATGAACCAACAAAAAATTAAGCTAAGTAAGTAAGTATGACCATCTGAAAAATACAATAAAAAATCTTTCTGATATACGAAGAATTTAAATCCCTCTGTGACATTTTACTTTTAAATTAATTCATTATTTTTTATAATTTGATTCAGCAGAATTAGAAATTAAATGCGGCTGGGTTTTACTTTTAGAATTTAAAATTAGTTCGTAGAACAATTCATCCCCCACTTTCGGATCAAAACAATTCTTTCTGACGATGTCAGTCAATGAATTAAGTTTTTTTTACTTTTCTGTTTTTGTTTTTTTTTTCTTTCATTTTTTTTTCCTTTTATCCCACCTGATAAAATTAATGGGAGTTAAATTTAAAAAATATTCTATCGTTTAATTGTTTTTTTGTTGAAAGTTTAGTTTAAGTATATTTTCAAATACATTTTTTTATATATTTTTATTGAAATTTAGATACAGTTCCCATTCGCGCGACTGTTTGTTGGTTCCTTTTTCTCCAAGAAAACGCTTTCTTTAGTTTTAAAGCCAGCTATTTTCTTATGTTATGAAAAAAATAATTAGCCCATTCGGAAAGATTTTTTTTCTTACTGCTGGTTTTGGGACATCTCCAAAGCAAATACATCCATCAGATCAACATTTGGATACCAAAGTCATATTGCAGCAACAATCTTCACAAGTTCTTTGTTATGCAATTAACTTGTTTTCTTTCAAAAAGTTCTAGCAAATTTTCTACTTTCATTTTTGCGCATGCAAATTTATAGCACCGATTAGACTTTTTTTACCAACTTATTATGTTGGTAAAAAGTTACTTATATTTGAAATATAAGTTACTTATATAATAATAATATACTTATATTTGAAAATGTTTAAAAAGATTTTTTTTTCATCTCGAAACGAACGAAAACTTTTCTTTGAAGATATTTCAGGATGAATCGGATTGAGGTTAAAAATAAAAAGTGTGAAAAAGTTTATTGAGCTTCTTCTATTTCTTTTTTTTATTCATTTTTTTAGCGTTTTTTAATGTTTTTCATGCGGAAAAGTTTTTTTAAACCTAAAATTGTGAGCATACTGTTTTTCGTTTTTTTATGCGTCGTCCTAAAATTTGTTTTTAATGGATTTCAATTGATGAAAAAAAACAAAAAAAAAAAACAAAAACGCCTTCTCTGAACTTAAATTTCCGTTTTTGAGAGATAATGGCCTAAAAACGCTAATCCGAATTTTAAAAAATAAATTTCCGTATATAAATATACATTTTACTAGGCATTTTAAAAACATATTGGATTCACTCGTCACTCGTCGACTCAGCATAAAACAAAAAATGTAAACAACAAATTTTAAAGTCCCTTAAAAATTCAATACAGATAGGTTTCGAAGTCAATTAGTAAATTTCAGGATTAATTGACTGGATTTTGTAAAAGTTTAGTTAAATGAAAGAAAACGCTTATTTACGTACGGTGTCATAGGTGACAAAATAAAAAATGTAACCACATCCCTAACTTAAAAATTATGCGATAAATGAAAAATAGCAGTGCAATAATCAAGACGTTGGTATTTAATTTAATGATTTTAAAAATAAATTATCTTTGACATTCATCAGGCGCATGTCAATCTGGGTAACCTACAGGAAATGCTAAACTGAACCCTTTTTTATTTAATATACACATTCAGCCCTCATAAGCAGGCATGTTAGGCTTATTCAGCACGCACAAAGCCGCCCCGTAAATATCAGCTCTCACTGTTTACATGAATTTCCTGCATTATTTTCGATGATGTCATTATTGCAGAGTATACATGTGGAGGGTTACAACGGGTTGAACATTGTGAGCCAATATTTTTTACAGGGTGGGTTTTGGGGGTTGAATGCTAAAGGGATAAGGCTAAGTTTTTAATTCCAAAAAGAATTGTTCCATAGGACTATCCTAGCGAATGAAAATGTTGGTTCATGAATTTGGTGACAGTAATTGTGAGTTCAATCTGTGGGCCGAGCAATGTGTGTACTTGTACACATGGGAAATAAATTAAATAAGAATGAATAAAGGGTGAAATTCAGAATTCCCTGTAGGTTACCTAGATTGACATACACCTGATGAAGGGCACAGTAGCTGAAACATTATGATAATGACAAGACATGTAAATAATGTAAATAATTATAACTCCTCATCCCAGAAATTCAGACAGAAAATGTCACAATTTGTTGATGTGTATGAAGTTTAAATAATTATTATTATGGAAAATGATCAGTGAAGTTCAAGTTTATAATAAATTACTGCAAAATAAATACAGCACTGCTATTTTTCTCCCTTTTTGTTTTGTAAAACTGTAATTCTTTGGATTTCTTATTACTGAAAAGAAGAAGAATGTGCCACATATTGATAGTCTGATCGCATGAGATTCTTTAATTATAAAGAAAAATTTAAAACATTTGATATAAACTGATATTTTGGGAAAAAAATAAAGAAAGTCAAATATTTATATCTGTTAAATGCAAGCATTTCCTTCTGCCTGATTTTCTGAAAGAGACGAATGGTGATAAGAAACACTGAAATTCTTTTACGTGAAGTCATGTGGTTCTGGTGGATTCTTTATTTAAAAGGAACATGATTTCAATTTTGCAAAGTTCCAGATTTAATTCAATGCAAGACCCAGTCATTCATATTTCAACTAAAACATTTTTTAAAAAAATAATTTCACCACAAGCAAGGCAATAAAGCCACTAGGATGCAAGGAGTTATTGAGTGTTACTTGTGAACAAGAATTAAGAAGACAGAAGATAACAATTGATATTGCATTTAAATTTTTGAAGATCAAAGTTGACTGGGAAGGAAGATGTCAGAAGAGAGTTCTGCAAGTGAGGAGTGCAATATAAAAAACTGTTAGCGTAAAAATTGTGGTTACATCTAGCCATTTCAACTGTAAAATGATGAGACCTTACTGCCAATCTAGTACTGCACTTAAATTCATAAAGTCTAAGTACCATAGCAGAAAGTTCATCAGAACAATTACCATGAAAGTATTTATAGAAAAGGTTCAGGAAAGCTACATTACAGCAGTGAGAAAAGGACTGAAGCCAAGATGCCATGTTGGGACTAATAACATTGCAGATTTTATCAAGAATCTCTAAATGTATAACAGGAGCCCCAAAACAGATGTAACAGCAATATTCCAAGCAAGGATGAATGGTAGACTTTTAAATATGTTAAATTCTGGTGAGAATAATTGTCTAGCATGAAATAGTGAACCGACTTTCTTTGCTGCAGACTTAGCAATTGATTCAATATATTCTTTCTACTTCATGTCAGCTGAAAACATTTGTCCGAGAAGACAAAATGAGTCACTCTCCTGGAGATTATCATCAGCCATGCTGATAGAAAGTAAAAAGAGCAGTTTCATTTTTGAGGTGTTAAAATTAACAAGCCACTCCTTGCCCCATTTAACAACAGGTTGTAGGTCATTTTTTTAGATCAGCTGCCAGTTTGTCCTTATCAAACTGATCAGGCTTACTATTAAGACGGGGGTAAATAGGTGTGTCATCAGCATAGATACCCAGTTGAGAACTGATGACATCAGCAAGGTCATTTATGAAAATCAAGAAAAACATGGATTCAAAGATAGTCATGAGGAACAACTGCATTAATGCAAAAAGATTTAGAAGTGTGGCTATTCATGATAATTTTAATTATGTGATTTGATAAAACTGAATCAGTTAAAGAATTCTTTGATGAAAAAAAAAACTTTGATGGTTTTTTTTGGAATTATCACATTGAAACACTGGTTCCCATATGATCATGGAAGTTAAGCAATGTCGAGCTTGGTCAGTATCTAGATAGGTGACTGTTAGGGACTGCCAGATGTTGTAAGCTTGGATGTGAAGGTGGTATAATGGATAATAGCACAGAATTGTAAATTGGAGAGCTGAGTTCCAAATTAATTTGGGCATGTTATATTCACTTATGTGCAAATATCCTTGGGAAAGGTATGACTCCACCTTTTCTCTTCCTAGTTATGGGTTAATCAGTAAAACTTGTATCACTAAATCATTATTATCTAAAGAAAAAATTCTTACAAACTAAAAAAATATTTTCTGGCTTTAAATAATCTGCAAAGGGTTGATAAGCTGTAAAAAATGAATCAATCAGTTAAGGAAACTCTGATCTCATACAAGTGGCATTGACCAGTTTGTTCAATTTGATATTTCAGTAAGAATAAACTTAACTATTTTGTTAAATCTGATATCCAATTTTTGATAATCTCTTTTACCTTTGCTTGCTTGTGTCTAAAAATATAAAGAATTTTAAGCTCCTCTGAAAATGCAACTTTTATCTATCAACCAACTGTAATGGCTGTAGCTGTAGAAATAGTAGAAGTATATATTAAAATGTTGCTTTAGTAAAATATATTTATATTTGAACTCATATTGAACAATAACTTGTATTGCTATTCATTACCTGATTGTTTTTATTTACAGGTTCTGTTGTATTGAATAACAGCAAGCACAGTTCATCATTCAGAGATAAAGATTTCCTTTTGGAATACACAGACATGATTGCAAACAAGATATTTTTTTATTTATATAAGCAGTCCTTATTGGAAAGGATCTTGAAAGCTACCCATCTTATAAATTCAAGTATCACAGCAAAACAAAGGAAAGAAAAATATTTACTGTAAGTGTGCACATAAATATCCACTGACAAGCAAATATTTTTCTGATGTTGTTAAATTAGCATCTCTATGCACTTTTAATAATATGACAACACCTAATGAGAAGCCTTTCGTTTGTGCAGTGTGCAGTCAAGCTTTTACACATAACTTCAAGCTAAATGCTCATTCAAAAATACACACCGGAGAGAAGCCATATCACTGTGAAGTTTGTAATTCTTCATTTTCTCGTTCATCAAATCTTGAAATGCATTTGAGAATACACACTGGAGAGAAACCATTCAACTGTGAGGTTTGTGATACTTCATTTTCTCGTTCCTCAAATTTAGAAACTCACATGAGAATACATACTGGAGAGAAACCATTCCATTGTGAAATTTGTGATTCCTCATTTGCAAAAAGCTCTAAACTTAAGGCACATTTAAGAATCCATACAGGTGAAAAACCTTACAAATGTGAACTTTGTAATGCATCCTTTTCTCAGTCATGTAATTTGAAAAGACATATGAAAACACATACTGGAGAAAAACCATTTTGCTGTGAGTTTTGTGAATACACCTCTGCAGAGAAAAATGCTCTGAAGATACATTTGATGAAGCATACTGGTGAGAAATTATTTCAATGTCAAGTTTGTGATGCTTCCTTTTCTCAGTCAACCCAACTGAAAAGGCATGTGATGATGCACACAGGTTTAAAACCATTTCATTGCCAGATCTGTGATTATGCTGCCCCACAGAAACAGAATTTAATTCTACATATGCGAACACACACTGGGGAGAAGCCATTCCATTGTGAAATGTGTGATTCAAAATTTTCTCAATCTTCAGCTCTCAGAAGACATACGAGTATACATAAGAAACCATTTTTCTGTAAGATTTGCCAGCATTCAACTGAAGATATAAATACTCACAAAATACATATGGATATGCATAAAGAGCAGCAAAAGTGTGCAAATGATTGATTTTGGCAAACCTAGTTATGTGTACATATTCAAAAAAACAAAATAAACTTGCTATTATATTTCAGTTGAATGTACATAGGGCTCTATGTTTTGATATTTTTTTCAATAAAATTTTTTTTCTTTTTTAGATTATCTTCATCTTCATTGAATGTTTCCTTTTTATTTTGGTTGACAATATTGGTGTTTTTTGTGCAAATAGTTTTTGCTTGCTGAGTTTTGTCATTGATTTTCATTTGAGTATTTCTTGGTGAATCATGTAGTTTATTCATTGATCATTTTTTATGCATGGCCAAGTGGTGAGGTCATTATTTTTTTGATCAGGCAACCTGGGTCCAACTCTCACCATGGTCAATTTGTAAAGGAGGTGACTTGTTGGTGTTATTAGTTTGGGAATGTGATCCCAGCTTGTAGCACCATTGCAAAGTATCTGAAAACTGTACCATAGGTTTACCTAAGCCTTGTGAATGAAATTGGGTAGATGGAATTGTTTGAAAGTTATGCTAGCACAAAGTCACAAATCATTGTAACTGAGAATTTGAGTATACTGGCCTCATTTTCACTATTAATCATGACAGATTAGGTTTCTCTCCCAGAAACTTTAACTAAGGTATGCTCAGCATAGTTGCAGTATAAACCAGAGGTGGAGAGAGTAAAATACAACTCTGCATGAGCAGACATTTGTAGCTGTGATTTGTTGGCACCCCTAGCAAATGAGTATATTTTGAGATGAGTAGCCGGCCATTATTCCTTTTGAATGGAAAAAATTCTTAATAAATATCATCGAAGGTTAAGTTTGGGCTGTAACCAACCTGTTAAAACTGTTTAAACTTAAAGCTGGATGTAGTCTTATTGACATTAAATGACATGTAGGGTTTATTTTTTTGTTCAAATGTACATGATGAATGGTTAAATTAAATAATCACAAGAATTATTTATATGCAGAACAATGCAACCCAACTTCACCTGACAAGATTTATCTGAAGATGGCAAGAATAAACTGACTGAAATGTGAGAAAAAATACTGTGCTCAAAAAGAAAATTATTGGATATTTACAAGAGCTCATCTCAAAATCACAGCTAAAAACTCTACACTTTCATCCAAGTTTAATTGTAGAGAGTATATGATTATTTTTAGGTGCCTAATAGATGGGAGGAAGGAGCAACTTTCTTTTAAGATCCTCTTCTTTTATTAGGCACCTGAGTGTATACACATAAATGTTAAATGCAACAATTGTCTTTTACACTTTCATCCAGATTTAATCTTAGCGGATATATGATTATTCTTTAGTGCCTAATAACTGGGGAGAGCATTTTTAAAGGAAATTTTTCAATGCCTACCCAATCTTATTAAAACCAGTCAATTTATTAATTTTGTTCCTTTTGACGCTTTTTTATTGACCCCCTTTTTTATGATTTCTTACTTATTTCATATTGAGAAAAATTCCAATTATCCCTGATTATTAAGACCCCACCCCTTGTATTAGGCACCTAAGAGTCTACATATGAGTGTTTCTTGTCACAGGTTTATTTTTATTTTATTTTTAATACTAAAGAGGAAAAAATGTAAAGGCTTGGATGAGAGTTCTGTCTGTGAACTATTTACTGTTCTCTATATATCTGCTCTTGTGATGTTGGCAAAAAGGCAATGAACATATTGTTTTGAGCATATAATCCCAAAGTTGTTCAAACTTGCTATGTTCTCTCTTTACAAGAGATACATATAGACATATAAGCACTATTGACATTGATGTTACTGTATGGCCTAGTGGTTAGAACATTAGCATTCTAACCATGAGAACCAGCTTTGAATCTCACTATTGGTCAATTTGCCAAGGAGGTGAATTTTTGATTATCTCTGAAGAGACAATTGCAGCATGTGGTACTGTCAGAAAGTGCCTGAAAATTATACCATGTGTTGACCCAAGCCTTGTCTGTGAAACTGGGTAGACAAAACTGTTTGGAATCTATCAATAGTTGTGTTAGCTAGCATAAAGTCAGAAGTCAGTTGAACCAAGGGTTTGAGTATACTGGCCTTGTTCAAACTGGTGATCACACCAGATTATACTCTCTTTTCATCAGAAACTGTAACTAAGGTCTGCTCAGCATAGTTGCAGCATAAACCACAGGATGGTTTTGCAGTCATTGAACAAACAGAAATGTGCATGAGCAAGTATTTGCAACATGGATTAGCTAAGCATGCAAGCAGAGAGACATACTCAGAAAGGAGTGACCAGTTCTATGTTGATGTTGATCATATTTTAGGAAGGCATTCTTGAATTAATGCTCACTACAATGTATATTTATTGACAATAGCTCGAGCCTCCTATCCGTAATAATAGGGAACTTGACACAGTGTAGTATTTGGATTCTTTGTCATTTCTTACATGCATCTTATTGATCATGCTACATCTCTGTCTGTTAATCAAATAGAGGAATTGTTCCTTATCTGTAGGAGATATGAAGTGTGTTCAGAAAGTATCCACCATAACTAATGTCATGTGAGCAAAATCATTTTGTGTGGGAGATGACATCACCCTTCCTGCGCATATGTGAAAATTTTTGCACCAGTAGGCTGCATCAGTTTCTGACTGTTACACCTACAGTACAGATGTGTATTTTGTGCTTGTCAGATTTTCGTTTTCATTCAAAATGATGAACGCATTGAACAGAGATAATGTGTCAAGTTTTGCCAAAGGCTTGGTGATACTCAAGGTCACATCATCCAGAAAATTCAGCAGGCCTTTGGTGATAATGCTATGGGCAAAACTCGGATCAAGGAGTGGTATAACCACTTCAGACTTCACCTCAGTGGAGAACAAGGCACTCAGACAGACCATCCACAAATCAATATGTGAATAAACAGGATCAGTATATTCAATTTTAATGGAGGATTTGTGTATGCAGAGAGTGTCAGCAAAATTTGTCTCCAAGGCACTGTGGAGAAGCAGAAGCAAGTTTGCATAGAAATCATGTGGTTTTCAGATTAGGGAAGGACCAGAAGTCACACATTGCTAAGTTAGGAATGTCGGGAGCCTGTCAAACAAGTGGTGATTTGGTGAAATATCTTTGCTTGATGCATTTGGTCATCTTGTTTCAAAAAGAAAATCCAAGTGCACACTACAAGTCTGTATTATCAATGTAATAACCGGGAATTTTCATAGTCTCTGCTCACAATTCTGGCACCTCAACTAAGAAAAACTTTCCTGAACCCAACTCTGTACCACCAAATGACCAAAGTGCCATTGACTAAGGTGTTATTTACAATGACAAAACTAAAGATATAATTATTTATTTTATGCTGTTTAAGTGAAGTAGAACTTTAACAGATTATTTTATGCGACTCTTGTGAAGGATTACTTAATAATATTAATATGTAAAATGGCATATCCAACAATTTAGAGCTTGTCTATATTAAAAAAAAGTTCTTGGTGATCATAATCAAGAACTGTTTGTGTTTTTCTTTGTTAATTTTTTGTGTGTGTGTGTGTGTGTGTGTGTGTGTGTGTGTTGCAGATTTCACCACTTCTGTTGTGAGTTGTGTACATTTTTCAGTAAATATTTAATAGCTCTTCATACATTTGTCCCACAAACAATATTTGGTTGACTCATGTGAGTCTGGGTAAAATTAAAGATTAAAACATGCATTTTAAACAAAATGCATGTATTAACAAAAAGAAATTACATTAATATATGCACAATTGAAAAGAAAGGAAAAATCATTAAAAACTTAGCTATTAAGAATGTGCTTGTTTGTGTGTGTGTGATACAAGTATGTATAATACACACATGTGTGTATGTGCATGTGTGTCAGAGAACAGTCTTCAGTGGCCCAAAGAAATGAATGTCTCCCAGTGGGGACATGCTCATTTACTTACATTCTATAGGTTAATGCACCTGCTGAGGAAGTTTTAAAAAATATTAGAGCCAAACCACAGGAGCCTTTCCCTGAGGCAGTACCTCTTCTTTGTGAGGGGGATGGGTTTATTTTCCAGCATCTGAGGCATCCCCACAAGAGGAAGTGCTGGATGGGGACTTGGGCAATTTTGTGTGGTATTGATGTTAAAATAACTTTAAACTGACCTTGTGTCCCATTCAGTAGATATGTGGGTGCACTGATAAATACTCCTCACCTATGTAAATCTACATCTTGAAGCAAGAGGAAAAAAAGAGAAAAAGGAAGGAAATGTTTGTCTTTTTATAGACTTAAACAGTGACACCTAACAGGCATTTGGTAAATCCAAGTGAGGTATCCCACATATGTGTATTAGTGAAAGATGACTTCCAGAAACTAAGATATATATAAATAATAAAAGATAAGAAAAAACATTAGGAAATATAGGATGAGACACCGAACTACTATACATCTGATATGCAACATGATAGTAAATGCTGGATCATCTCTTCACAGGTGGTGTAGTTTTGAAGCAACAGAAATGTGGTTCTACTAAAGAAAGCTACAGGTACCATGAACAGAACATGAGCAACAAAGAAGTCTTAAAGGCAGAAGCAAAAGCAAAGAAAATTATACTTTGAATCGTAAGAAAACAGGTAAACTTTCTGGAAAACAACAAGGAAAGAGGACCTCAAGAATTAAACACTCACAGAACATGCTGAAGGCATGAGAAGCAAAGGCAACATCAAGTATTTTACTTAATGAGTGTGTGAATGAATGATAGAACAGAGACCAAAATGGATGATAAGGTGTCAAAAGTTACATAGAACAACAAATAGGAACTTGTTGAGAAATATGGTCACCACATCATGAAAGGACATCGCACATGAAAGAAGACGCTAATTTTTATTCATTAATTTTACTTAATGAATAGTCAATTCAACATTAAACAATATCAGTTTTTCTTTTTAATCAATTCCCCAAACAGACATAAAGACACAAGAAGGGGCTACTGGAAGTGAAAGAAAAGGAAAAAACTTGTTAGAAGGAACTGGAAACAGGAAACCTATACGCGCTACGCCTGTTCAAAAACCTGGGAGGTGTATGAACCAGACAAGGTCCTATTGAAGGAGAAAAAATAAAATTTCTTAGTTAAAGCGGAGACGTTAGAAATATAAATTTCAAGTAAAATGTTTAAGGAACAGGAATCCTATAACATATTTTAAGTAATACACAGGGGCGAATACAAGAACGGTGAAGCTATGTTTCGTAATACACGTCTTCTAGACTATTGTTCGATTTTCCTAGGAGGAAATATTACACGGGATACTCTTGTATAATCACCGTTTGTAATCTCATCATGAATGACTGTTTGAACCTGATTGTTGTAACAACACCACCAAATAGAAGTAGTTTTCTCTCAATGAAGTAATCAACACAATTTTACATAATATGTTAAGTGATATCATAAATACCGAAAGGTTAGTCTTTTTTTTTTTTAAATATATATATATATATATATATATATATACACACACATTCTTATTTACTTCGTCGACAGAACTGTCTGTAATTACTGTAAATTACTTCCCTTGCCCTTGATTATTTTTGTCTGTCTTTTGGATAAATGATTAAGAAACAAAACAAAATTTATCTGCTCTTTTGACGGAACCTTGTTTTGCTCACCTCCTTATTTAATCGTGTCTTATCAAGGGGAAAATAAATAAAGAGGTAAGTGCTGCTGTAGATTTGTTCTTTTTATTTATTATCTACGAGCTCGAAATTTAGTGAGAAAATAAATGAAAACGTGTGTGTGCAAACTACACTGTTAGTGTTACTGTTGTTACTCAATGAGTGGACATAAAAAACATCTGGGGAAAAATGTTAATTTCTGATGTAATATTGTGCAGGCAGTATTTTTTCCGTAAATTGTTTTATTGACTACACTACTCTTTCTGTTGACTTGACCTCGTTTCAACTTCAGGAAAGGTTAACTTAATTCTGTTGGATATGGCGAGCGCAAGGGACCTGCAATTGTTCTTGATACGGACATCATAGCTTCCCTTTTTTTTTCTTTATTGAAGCGGGAAGCCTAGCTTCCAATGACTTATCTAATTTTGAATTTAGTAGCCGTCAGTTTTCGATATTTAAACTTCGACGTGTGTATAGAAATGTTTAGCGTGGGTACCTCCACTTTTTCGCGGGAAAACAGCATAGCGTAATGAAAAAGGCCACAAACTTAATAAAAGTAAAGTTTTATCGTCAAAATAAGATGAAAGGCCAAGGAATTTTTTAATTATTTTTTGAAATTTTTTAATCTTAACACGTTCGAAATTTTGGTTAAAATATTGTTTTGTTTTTTTACGTCATCGCGGTGGCTATATAATAGCATTGACTTTTTTGCGCTTTTTTCAGTTGAAAACACATTGACCTCTAGTAAGGCAAGCTTGAATCTTGCCTTACCAGAGGTCAATGTGTTTTCTTACTAGAGATCAATTATGACTAGTGAGTTTGATTTTCACTAGGTGTTACACAATGGCTTTGTGCCACATCTGTATTTCGCTTAGAAAACCCACTCTTAAGCTTAGCTTATACTGAGACAAAGCCAAATCCTACGTAGACTCGAACATCGAGTGATAAATAGAAAGTAGAAACTGAACTGATTCTGATCAACTACAAAGTTAGCAGAGAGAGTTAGACCCCGACAAACAATAAAAAAATTCATCAAATCTGTTTATTTTGGTTTGACATTTTTTTTACATGGGCTGTTGTTTGGAAGTGGGGCGATCTTTTGGATAGTTTCGCAAGTAACAAAATTAATTTAAGGATTGTCCTTCCAAATTCGAAGACTTTATGCTTCGGGGTTTTTTGGGGTTTTTTTTTAATTGCTTCATGGCTATCTTTGAAATGAATCTATTTCTTTTCAATTTTTGCTCTTGAATTGGTTTCCTTCCATTAACTTTTTTTGCTTCAAGATTTGATTTTGAAATAATGATTCTTCTTGTCAGACATTTTAAAAAAAAATATTCGTCAATAACATTTTTTAAATTTACATTAGCGTCTCAATATTGGCTTAAACAGCAATTTATAACTTCCTAAAGGATTTAGAGAGAGGGGACGAATAAAGTGCTTAAAAATAAGATTAACATTTAAACTAAAGTAAAATGTTCAAGTTTTTAAAAGTAAATAACTTTTAAGTGTAAGTATAAAAAAAAAGGTAATTTTTCGGTAAACACCGGTAGAACTGTGTTTAATTTTGCGAGGTTAGTTTTTATTTCTAAAAAATACTGGGAGATTTTATCAAGTTGTTTTTTTTGTTTTTTGTACAAGGTTCAGTATTAGTTAAATTAAAATCTGTATCTTAAAAAACGTAAGATATGTGTATATTCGAGAGACACAATCTTTTGAGTGAAATTTTTTGCTAGTTCCAAAATTGCATTTTCATTATCTTGTTATTCTTTTAAAGCTTTATCTTTCTTATGACCCTGAGGAATCTTTATAGATCTGAAATTAAAAAATCTCACACTATCAGGTAAATTATTCACATTATATTTGTCATACATTATATTTACCAACAATGGTCAGTCCTAATGGTGAACCCCCAAACAAAACACTATGAATGTATAAAATACATTTTCATATTAAAAAAAAATTGAAGCAATACATTTTTATATAAAAAAGGATCAACAATACATTTTTAAACAAAATAACCAACAATACATTTCATCTGTAGTTGAAAGTATATAATTGCATTCAAAATATATTTAGTTGAAGTCATAAAATAGTGTTCAGATTATTTAGATTTTGGCATTAAATAACCCAAAATTTGATATGCTACTAAACAAAACCAACCAAACCAACAATGGTATATATGTTAAAATCAGTTTCATTGTGAAAACATTGATGTGTATAATAAAATCTGACATATGTTTTCTTTCAGAACATTTCCAATATATTCAATCATTCCCGGTGCTACTGGACATGAAATGTGCCAAATTTTCAGACATTGCCATGATTAAAGGTTTGAAAATTTGGTACATTTCAAAAGGGCAAAAGTATTTAACATGAAATCACTGAATTTATTCCAAATTTACTTGTTTATTTTCTGTCTTAATTTCTGGTATAAGGAGTTATCATTATTTACATTCAATCTAATATCCTCATCTTTGTTGTTATTAGTTGTTGTAATCTCTGGCCTTCTTCAGGTAACTTTTAGGGAATTTCAAGCTGAACCCTTTATTTAATCTACAGGAGTAGACTGTCCTTGTTCCACTGTCTATATTCATTCTATTTAGAACTGCCCACTTATTGCTCACCCTGTTTCTACTAAATCTAAATCTTTATTGTACATGGATTGAATTCACAATTACTATGCCATCAAATTCATTGAATCAGTGCTTCAATCTACTATGCTGTTGTCCTATGGGACAATCCTGAGCCAAGAACTTGGAACCTTAAACCTAGTATTCTTCTTTGCTGCCAACTTGTTTATTTTCTGATTATTTTATTTTCCACTCAGAAACGTTTATTTTATTTACAGGTTGAACTGCATTGAAAGAAAACAAAAGAAATAAGATTTCAAGATATTTTTCCTCAAAATGTCACATTTGAATATGGTTTGCAAAATCCATGAGACAATAATTTAAGTTAACACATTATCATTGGAAATTCTTTAAATTTTGTTGTCACAAATATAAACATTATAAAAACAAATTTACACAATAAAAAAGTTAATAGTTTTGAAGCTGATCTTGTTTGGCAGATAATTCAGAAATAGAGAATACAAATGTGTTACAGAAGAAAAAATAATATTAAAATTCATAATATTGTAATTAATGAATATTTTATTTATTTGTATTATGTACAGTAAATGCACAAAAATGTAAAATTTATTTTGTTGATGCAAACTTAATTCCTGTTTTTAAACTCAAGTGGCAAACAAGAATTAGTCATGCAAATATCTCAGAGGTTAAAAGTTTCACAAAATTTACCAACAGAAGCATTCTTACAACACTATCTTGTAATTTATCCTAGTGTTCAAAGGTAATTTTCATTAAAGGCCAAAAGAATGTCCCTGACTGAATTAAAGAAACCTTTTGTCTGTGAAGTTTGCGAGTCGGCATTTGCAGACAAATCTCAACTCAAAATTCATCTGCGAACACATACTGGAGAGAAACCATTCCACTGTGAAATCTGTGGGGCTTCATTTTCACATTTATCAAATAAGCGGCGACACATGAAGACACATACCAAAGAGAAACCATTTCAGTGTGATATATGTGAATATGCCACGGCATTGAAAGCCAATCTTAAAAGACACATAAGTAAACACACTGGTGTGAAACCATTTCAGTGTGGAATCTGTGATGCTGCTTTCTCCATCTCTTCAAATCTTAAAACACACATGAAGACACACACTAAGGAGAGGCCATTTCAGTGTGAAATTTGTGAATTTGAAACAACATGGAAATCTGCTCTCAAAAGACATATTAGCACACATACTGGTGAAAAACCATTCCATTGTGAAGTTTGTAAGACAGCATTTGTACGGAGGTCACATCTTAACAAACATATGAAGAAGCATACAGGTAAGTGATATTTACTGATACTTGTGTATAATGGCAAGTCTACTGTGATACTATGTAACTGTGTAGACCAGTGGTAAGAAAATTATGGCATGTGGTCCACATGTGGCCTGCTTGAAAATTTTATACAGCTTGCAAGAACATAGTAAACATTTTTTAAAATTCAAAGAAGGAATAAAGACAACAAAGATGCAAACCATATATATTTAACAGCAAACCCAGACCTTAGGAAACTCACTTACAAAATCATCATATCACATTATGTACTACCACAGGGACACCTTGATCACACACTTTGCCAATGTCAATGCTCAATTATCAGCAGGGTTTAAATTGATGTAGGTATCTAGGTACCTGTGTGTACATAGAATATCATTTCTGCACTTTGCTATAAATATCTCTCAAGATTTATCAAGAATTTCTTATTATTTGAAAATACTTTCCAGCTGCACAATTTTCATTAATAGTAACAAATGTATTAAAAATTAATCTAATTTCTCATATATTTGTGTAGTTTGTTCACAAAATGCATCTCATAAGCAGATAAATGTATAAATAACCTGTGCATTGTTATTTATATTGTTGCTGAGAAAGATGAGTGGGTGTTGTGGCCAACTTTCCACAGGCCCAACAATGATGTGGCTCTCCACAGAAAAAGTTTGTTCATCCTTATTGTAGACTTTTGAATAAAGTGTAAAGAAAATGTCATAAAAACATATTAATATATTTCATAATACACAAACTATATCTGGAATGTATCCAGTCTTAATATTAACCCCACCCTCAAAAAGAATACTACACACACTTACACCAGAAACTGCAGCTAGCCAGATCTAAAGTAGAGTGCTGATATATATTTTGCCAAGACCTCTGCACAAGACATCATGGCAAATGCAGTGGTCACACAGTATACAAACTCACTAAAGAGTGTCACATTGTTGACTGAGTAACCCACAGAAGAGTGTCCATATATATGCAGATAGATTTCCTCTGGTTGCCCAGTTACATCAAGACTGCACAACTCATTCTCAAGATATTCAAAATGGCAGGATATTCTTCATCAGAATTTCTGGTATGAGCAGTTAATCATCATTATTTACATTCAGACTAATATCTTCTTCTTTGCTGTTATTATCACAACATTTTGGTTTTTGTACCCTGATCTGGAATTGAAATGAAAGCAGTGATAGCACCTACCCTGAATCCATCATAAAAATTCAGGATGTGGAATTAAAAAAATACTAAACACTTCAGATACCTTAGTGTATGGATCAGTTATAATAGATCAAGTATTCGGTGAAAGGAAATCGATCATAAAATATCCTGCACAAGAGATAGTTTTGCTGTACACTGCAAATTGCTACAAAGCCAAAACCTCAACCAGAAAACTCAAGTATTGTTCTTAAAAAGCCTCATCAGATCAAGACCTTTATTAGGGATGTCATGCATGGCGCCAAATCCATTCAGAAATATCTAAATAGTTGTATGCAACTACTTCCTAAGATCAAAGGTGAAAAAAGGCTTTGAATGAGTGAAAACTGAGAGCATTGGCAGAGATCATCCTACTTTAAACATTGTAGACTGGTACTACAGATTCACAAACAAAGAACTGTACCAAGTAGCAGAAATTACATCACTTGAGGACTACCAACAGTGGCAATAACTAAAATGGATAGCACATATAACTTGAAGAGAAAATAATGACATAATCAAGATGTTAACATTTCACACTACTTCAAATGAAATGTTAGGAAGGAAACTCCCATCAGTATTAGAAAAAGTGTTCGAAAAATTGTTTTAAGAGAAAGATTTTATAAATTTTAACCGAAAGCAGTGCTGGCTGCTTGGTCAATGAATGCCAAATGTTTCCTTGCAGGGAAACTGCTAAAATTACCATTACCATTACCCTCCAACCTTCATCACATGCTTGTCAAGCTAAGTAACTTTCAGAGAATTTTGAACTGAACTCTTTATTTAATCTATGGTACATTTTTCACATTATGCTGTCCATAGCTATGGATAGCTCATCTTGGTTAATTGGTATGTAATACTATAAACACTTTATTTACACAGGAGTACCAGTGAGGATTTTCCTTATCTAACTAGCAATAAATTGTAGTAAATTTCCTTTAAGTAACTCTTAGACGAGTTCATTCAACTTGCTTTTTTTTTAATTCTTATATATTAATTTATTAAAATTGACATCCTTCATTACTTTTAACAAAATAAAGTGTTATAATAATTACAAGTTAATTGTATTGAATGAACAACAAAGTTGATGTCAGTTTCTCTTCTTTTTCATAAAAGGCCAACTTGAATGTTTTATGTTTACAAAATAAATTGCAAGAGAAAAACAGGAAATTATTAATAGTTGTTTGGCTTGAAAAATTAGTGATTGAATGGACATTAAAAAATTCACTTCATGATTTACTTTCTATATTAAATTTGTTTTTCATTTACAGATTCTGACATGGTAAAAAAAGAGAAAATGGAAGTGGCAAGGGATTAAAAAATGATTTATTTAAAGCATGTGAAATCAACAAAAAACTCAACTGAAGCAAGGCAATAAAGCCACTAGTATGCAAGAGATTACTGTGTATTAGAGAAAAACTACTATTAAGGAGAGAGGACAATAAAAGAACAAGAATTAAGAAAACAGAAGATAATGACATTGCATTTAAATTTTTTAAGATCAAAGTTGACTGGAAAGCAAGAAGTCAGAAGAGTGTTCTACAAGTGATAAGTGCCATTACAGTTACATCTAGCCATGATCTTGCCACCAATCTTGTACTGTGTTTAAATTCATAGTCTAGCTACTATAGTGAGAAGTTCATCAAAACAATTACTTTGAAAGTATTTATAGAAGAGGCACATGGAAACTACATTACAGTGGTGGAAAAACAACTAAAGGTGAAACACCAGGTCAAGACCTATGATAAGGCAGATTACATTATGGCAGTGGGAAAGCGACTGAAGATGGCATTGTAGAATGATGTAATGCAGTGAATATCTCTTGCAATTTTAGACTACTGGACTCTTTTGCTGTTTTTGTTTTTACTTCACAGACTCTGTATTGAAAGAGGATAATTCTTTTCCTTGACAGTACAAATCACAAAATGATAGCAAACTGAACAGAAATAGTGGTTTCCATACTGATTAAACCAACACAGGTAAAGTAATGCATTTAATGCAGAGTATTCTCTGTTTCTTACATGCAGAGTTGTCTTCTAATCTTTTCTTTTTAGAACATTAATTTAGAATGACTGGTTAGGTTTTTTGGGACCATACCACAATAATGCAAAATTTTCAATTAAGATACTATTATATTTATTCTAAAAGCAATTAAATTCTTAAAATAACAAAAAATTCTTACTTTTCAGCAATACTGGTGGGCTCTTAATTATACACACACACACATAAATTAAAATAAACAAAAATTGAGCACTTCTTTTTAAACTGGTGAATTAAACCCAAATGAAGCTTGAAGGACTTAAATTTAGGTATTTCTATTATCTCTAAATGTGAAAAACAGAATCTAAAAAAAATTACCCATTAACAAGTAAAATTATGTCTGAACTGAAAATTGTGATAACAGGTTCTGTATGTCCATCACTGTGCAACAGTTATGACATCCAAGGTTGGTTGTATGCATATATACACCCGACTAGCTATGTTCACAGGTTTGTCTTCTTAGCCATGATCGAATTCAGTAAAGAATAGTGACAAATGCTTTTCTAGACATTGATTGGGAAATAGCAAACAATATGATTTCTCCCTTAACCGTCAATATCCCTTCGATTTTGTTGAGGTGAACTGCAATCTTACTAACTTCCGACCATGAAAAAAGGACCCTTACATTCACTGACCATCTAGGTGACTGCTGACTCCTCACTGCTCGCAGATCCCTTCCTCCTGACTGCTCTTGACTGATTCCTAGTCCCTTCCTCTTGACTGACTGCCACTCTGCTCACTGACTACTCATTATATAAATACTGGCTGAGGTCCCGCCACACTTATCCGTCCACTTGTATTCCAGAAAAGGTGACCACTCAAAAGCTGGCTGTGTGGTCAATTTTTCAAAGGACTCTTACTTTTATGATTATCTAAAATCACTAACAAAAATTTATGTTTGCCAATTCAAAGATGGGCTGGAGACAGGAATCCTGAAAACTCTGCCAATTAAATTGACTTAAAAGGAAAAAGAATCTATTTATCTCCTAAGAATGTGTGAGGAATCAAATTGTTACAAAATACTAGAGAGAATTTCTTTTCACTTCTGGTAGCCCCTTGCATCTTAGTGGTCTTATTGCCTTGCTTGGGGTGAATTGATTAAAAAAATTGCACCAATTTGCTTTTGCATTTTTTCACTTTTAAAACTTTAATATTTTAACTTTTTTTATTTACTAAACATTTTAATGGTGTTTTATTATGCTGCTAACAATTATTAATGATAACAAAGTTTTAAAAAAAGGCATTTTAATTTTGTGACAGTTTAAATTTTTTTCTGGATGATGGTAAAAAATGTTAGTTTGGAACTCTGCCAACAAGCCTTATATATTTATTTGTCCTCAACTTGATATATATACGTTTACTATGAATGGGTTGTTCTGATGAGTATATTTACCACTATTTCTACTGCTATTTAATCCTTGTTTTTGCTACCCAGAAAATGAAAAGAAACACTCTGACTTTTTCTATATAGATTGTATACCTTAAGAAGGCCATAGAGTAAATCAGCAAAATATTGTGATGTGGTAATAATGAAAGTAAGAACCAGAATGTATTCAGTAATCCAAACAACTTTTGAACTGATAATCACTCATATGAAAATTTACAGAAGGTATTCATTGTAAATGAAAATGAATGCAGAGGATTTTAATTTTATTTTTCTACCAAGTAACAGAAACATTATTTCTAAAGAAAAAGAACTATGAATAAAACACATTATTCTGACAGGAAGACAACATTTTTACATATCGCTCCTAAAGGAAGAAAAGAATTTTGTATAAATATCATCATAATCATCCTCCTCATCAGTTCTTTGACTGAGTGCTGACATAGGATCACTGTGCGTAGCTGTGCACCCGATCAGTTTTTTTTCCATATATCTAGGTTGAAAGTTGGACAGGTATTCTTTCATGCATATCATGACTTGGACAAATAAACCTGGCGAAGCCCATCCCTCTCCAGGTCAAACCACAGCTAATGTCCTTTAAATTGAAGGCTTTGGTCACAAATGTTGATTCCATTAGGAGGATCCTCTCCATCCTGGGTCTAGGTAGCCCTCTGCCTAGTGATTCTGTGTCATCCTCACACTGGCTGAAGATATAGCTATGGAACTCAGTCTGTCCCATTGTGCTAGATGGCTATTAACTCTACAAGAATGTTCATTCACTTTTTGACAGGTCTTATTTTTAATCCTGCTGAGTGTCTAGCCACCCTCCTCACTAGAAAAGGTAAATATGTAAATATAACACATCACAATGAAAACATTTGAGACCACTCGGATTTTCAAACAGATTATTTAAAAAACTATCACAACATCTGAAACTGATAATCTTAATTAAAATAAACTATAACATATTCTTACATGTTCTTTATTATCTAAATGGTGATACTATTATTTACATTATTTACATTGTTCAGTCTGTTGTTCACATCTTTATTGCCATATTCATGACATTTCAGCCATTGTACACTCCTGCCTTCTTTAAGTGATTGGAATTTTGAACTAAACCTTTTATTTCATTCACTGGTGTAGATTATTCTAATTCCATGTGCCATGCCTCTTCCAGATGTCTCAGTTATTCCCCTTTAAGTCATTTCTCTTAAGTTTTTGGTCACCACTGCAATAGCCAGGTATCGAACTCACAACTCTTTGGGTCAAGTCACTGGACCCAACCAATACTTTTATCCACTGGGCCATGTGTCTTTGTGGCCCAGTTGATAAAAGCATTGGTTGAATCACCTGGAGAAGGCCAGAGCGTACAACCACCAAAATGTTGTGAATATGTCAATAAAGATGAGGACAGCAGTCTGAACCATGTAAATAATGTAAATAATTATAATACCTCAGTATTGTCCACATCTTTGTTGTTGTCACAACATTTCAGTCGTTGTGCTCTCCAGCATTCAGTGTATGTTAGTCCAGGTAACTTACAGGGAATTCCATGGGACAATAATGTAGTAGATTAAAGTGTTGGTTTGTGAATTCAGTAACATAGTAATTGTGAGTTCAATGCCTGGGACAGACATTGAGTACTTGGACTCAGTAGAAAGAGGATGAGAAATAACTGGACAGTACTAAAAGTAAGAATTAGATGAGATATCCCTAGACATAGGCAGTGGAATGAGAACAGTCTGCCCCCATAGATTAAATAAAAGGCTCAGTTTGGAATTCCCTGTACATTAGCTGGATCAGTATACACCTGATGACACAATGTCTGAAATGTTTTGATAACAACAACAAGGATGAAGACAATAGCATGAATGTAAATAGTGTAAATAATGATAACTCCTCATCACAGAAATTCAGACAGAAATAATGTAGAATTGCTGAGAAATATTTTTCAAGGGATTTGCTAGTGATATCCAATAATTAACTAATTAATAATGACAGTACAAGGAATCTATTATTATTTTCAGCTATATTTAACCTTCATGCTTGCAGAAAAATGATATGTCAAAAGAACAGTTGATGACTTGACACTGCTGTTATTTTACATAATATTAATATTAGATTGTATATTTGCAAGAATAATTTTATGTTTACAACATTCTAAAAACTAATACAATATTATCATTTACTAATTTATAAAGAAATAAATATGAGAATTTTTTTTATTCATAAATCTATAAATAAAAAATATGTGAACCAGTTATAATGAAATCTTTATTATTAACCATTTTACAAAGTTCAAATCAATTAGCAATTAATCTGTTTTGTCAACCATTTCAATAAACAATCTAATAGATAAATAGTGTTTAATATTTTTGTTGTAAATTCTGAAGAACAAAGAAAATATATAAATTTACTTTCATAAGTTTAGGTCTTATTAAAATTCATCACTTTTTAAAACAATAAACATTGCCAAGGAGTGAAAGTGGTTAAAATAATAGTAATATCAATGGAAAAACCATCCTTTTGACAGCATTTTTTGCAAGCACAAAAGTTAAATTTTCTTATTGATCAAAAAGCAGAGAAAATAAATCTGAAAAATCTGTCAGAAGAGGATTTCAACTTCTACAAAAATATTCTTCAACAAAGCATAAAAATGCTTTTCAAAAAAATAATGACACTAAGAAAAATAATAATTTTGAAAATTATTGAAAGTTTTATTCTACAACTTCTTTATCATATTGCCTTAACTTCAAAACATATTTGCTTTTATTGCTTGGAATATACAGAAAATTCTCATGTTAACAAGTTACAATTTTGGGACACCATCAAACCCTTTATTTCTGGTTCTTTGATTGTCTTTAGTTTAGAGGCTCAAACAAGCACAATTCTTGAAATATATATTTGGCAATATAATTCTATGCTCTCTTTTCATATTGAAATTATGCATTTTGGAAACTAACATGAAGACATTTCTTAAAAAAATTTTGCAAACATTCAGTTTTGGTAAAATTAAAAAATAGAAAAACACCCACTGAACTGTACAGTGGAATTTTTAAGTCCGATCACAAAATACTTCAAAGAATGATACAGCTTTTTATTGTCAAATCGCTGTATGGAGATTCTACATGTAAAAATGCCATATATTCACAAGGAACCATTCTCAGTCGTCATACAGAATTACCTCCCTTGTTTGTTTGTTTTTTTTAATATTCGTTTTGCACAACGGTCTCGGATTAAATTAAGTTTTTTCTTTATTTTATGGTAACAAGGATTTTTTTTCTTTCGCGACATCTATTTTATGAAATAGGCTGCTACTTCTAACATTTTCATGGTTGCCATACCAGAGAAAAAAGCCCAACGGATAGTATATTAAAAAAGGTTTTGTAAGTAAAAATCTTTGTCATTTAATTTTACTGTTTTCTTTTTTTTTTATGATAATACGACAAAAAGAAAATATTTATATATATATACCTGTTGTGTTAAAATTCTTACTAATCTTACTATGACCATTTGTTTATAACGAAGGGATTGATTTAATTTTTTTTTAAGATTACCGAACGAAAGTAATTTTAATGAAGTTGTGTTTTAGTTGTTTTAATTTGATTTTTAATTATTTTAAAAAATTGAATCAAATTGTAAACATAACTTGAGTTTTATATTTTTCTTTCTTTCTTTTAAGAAATATTTCAATTTTATTTTTTATTAACCGGCGTAAAAGGAGTGTTTTGCACATTAAATGTTGTTTACAAAAAAAGTCTTACGAAAAGCAAAATTAAATTGAAGTAAAAGTTGTTTATTGGGACACAGAGAATCTTTCTTAATTTCTCTGACTTTAAATTTTTAAACAGTTTTTCTCCCCTACTCAAAAATAAAAGGTATTTAAAAAAAAAAAAAAAGTATTTTAATTTTATTTTTTAAACGTAACTCGACCATTTATTAAATAATAGTTTACGATAAATACCAACTCTTTTTTTCTTTTCTTAAATATTAAATCTTGAATATATCCACCACGAGGTAGGGTAAAAAAACTAAAACAGTTTTATTATTATTTAACGAACCATACTTTTTAAGCATTTTTTTCCTAACTTAAGGAAGGTTTATTAATATTTTATTAACTTTGCACAGACCCCAAGAGCAGAGAACTCTTAAAGACTGAACTAGTGAATGGTCCAGCATAACTAATTTTATTTGTTAATTATGCCTTGCCACAAACGCCCAAAGTTTATGATTAAGAAATTTCTGATAACAGTCATAAGGATTAAGTGACAATAAGTACAGTGTAACCCGCATATAAGAAGAGTTGTCGGGACCGGAGAAGAAGTCTCTTATATCCGGGTTTGGTCTATAACACAGGCTCTAATTTGGGACCAGAGAAAATCTCTCTTATATCCGGGTTACACTGTATACTAAAATTTTCCTCGCTTCTAGGTACCTCCATTTTTTTCGCTAAAAAAGCAGCATAGCATCATGAAAAAAAAGGACCCAAAAACTTAATGAAAACCAAGTTTTATCGTCAAAGAGAAAAGACCAAAGTATTTTTTTTTTATTTTATTAAATTTTTTTAATCCTTTCTAGCACGTTCGAAATGTTGGTTAAAATTAAAAACTTTTTTTTTTTTTTTTTTTTTTTCGTTAGCAGTTGACGTGAAGAAAAAATTAATCATCCTCTTACTGTGTCAGTGTTGTTGGGTGATGTTAAAAACCGAATTTAAATGAAAAATTAAATTCTCAACCAAATTCAAGTTTTACCCGTGTACGATCTTACATTAAATTATAAATATGTTAATACACAAGAAGACTACAAGTGCCGATTTTGTTCTCGACTTCTTCATAGGAAACTAACAACAAAACTACTCAAAGAAGCAGACGATCTTAAAATTATTGAATAACAACCAAAATACAATGTTCACAGATAAATCTTTATTCTTATAAATAAAAAAATTACATGCATATTGTTCCATATGCTAAGTAGTAACGAAAAGTAATTATGAACAAAAAATAAAACGGATTTACTTACATGAATAATGTCAGTCTCAATGTATCATTCTACAAGCAGACAACTTAAAAACATTCTTTTCTTTTTCTGAACTTTTTCTTTACAATAAACAAATATTGTTATAAAATCTTTTAACAATTTCTTCAAATTCTATTATCTTCTTTCTTCAAGTTCTTTCTTTTTTCTTTAAGTTCTTTCCTTTTTCTTCTTCTGAAACTCTTTTTCACTTTATGAGGAGCTGAAAGTGTAAATAGGCAAACAAACACAACGCCCAACCTAGTCTAGGCTCTTAATTTAAAATGAATATTAGAAATAATTTTTAAAATCCCACTTTAAAATAGAGAACGAGATAGAAGTCGCCTTCCCGCAGCGAACGACTCTTACAAAAAAAGTTGACTCTCTGAGTCCGCAATAAATGCAAATAATTCCCCTTCTGGGGAATTAAATTACTTCTTTTAGCTTCAGAATTCTACAGAAGCTAACTAATAACAAAATCTTTTCTTCAAAGTTTTTCAAATATAAACAAATCTCAGCTACGGAATTCTACCGAAGCTAATAAAATTTTCTACAGAGTCGTCCGAAATGAAAAGCTCCCCATCCCGCAAACCTAAATAAAGTCGGGCATCATTAATTAATGTTATATTTTTAAATCTATCTAAAGAAAGTACTTTGACTCAGTAAGTCGAAGGTTCAAAGCATGCTATTTTATGTGATAAATTAAGTCAGTTTATCACGGAGCCAGAAATAAAGAGTCTTACTTACTCTAACTCATTAAGAAAAATTTTCTGACTGAGGATAAAATCCTCTTCTTATAAAAAGGAGTCGTCTGCAGCTTCCAATTCCATGAAAAAGAGCGGCAACAAGATTTTATCGTCTGTTTTGCCATCAGACGCGTATTATACAAAATATCAATACATCATAATATTTTTTTACCACTGAAGTTATTGAAAAGATGTCTTCTGACTTTAATATTCTAAATTTCTTTAAATAAAATTTTTCCAAAGACATAATATTTACGATTATTTAGTGTTTTAGCGCCTTTTTCAGGTTAAAAAGCACATTGATTTGGAAATTCTCGCAAAAATCAAATAATTGTCGGATTTTAATGAAACTTTCAGGATTTATTCAAAATTGAATTAAATTATTTTTGAAATTTTTTGTTCAAGAAAATCTTGGTGAAAAATATTTTTTTTACTATGTTACCGTCATTTTAATTTCATGAAATTAAATTTTCAACTCCCAATTTTTTTTAATTAGAGAAGATAGAGGAGGTGATAATACTTTCATGTGTTTAATGTTGACTTCAATGAAATGGAAAATCTCATAGAATTAAATACTTCAATAGAGACAGATGAACACAGCACATTAAATTAAGCAATAACAGGAATTTTCTCTGTAACATGTATGTAACAAAAGCCTGATATAATGACGTCATTGCATCATTGTTACACAACCTCTTTTTTCTGTCTTTCTCTGTCATCTTCTGTATTTTACTCTCCAGAACTTAAAACTTTATATAAATTATTGACGGTGAAATTTAAAATTTTAAATATTTCAGCTAAGATGGTTATCAAAATCAACAATCTGAATTTAAAATGTTTTATATAAATAACTGAATAAGTGTTTTGTGAATGAGTTTCAAATTCAATTAGCTTTCACCATTAAAAATTGAATTAGGTTCAAGAAATTTAATTTTCATACACACATGTATGTATGTGTGTGTATGTACACACACTGTAGTGCTTATTGGCTTGGAAAGTGGGAGTGGCATGCTAAGTTTGAATTTGGGCCATGATCATTACATTCACTTTGGACAAATACTCTTTGGAAAGGCATTAATTCATTTCCTTTTCATTCCATTAGGTGAAGGCCGGGTGCTCCAGTTTTTATAATTTAGCCACTCAACTAAGGTGTATGGTACAAGTGCAACAATTGGTGGCAAATTATGGTATTGAGAATACACCTGGAGATAAATAAGTTTTACCAGAAATCAATGCATATGCATCAAGGCTTAAAATTAATGTCATCCTATGGATGCTAAAACATTAGTTTTGAATGATTGGTTAAGTTTTTTGGATGATATTGAGACAATACAAAATTTTCAATTAAAATTCTGTCATATTTCTTAAACCAGCTAATTTTGAACTGGTGAAAAATAATGGGTGAAGGACATAAATTTAGGTTTTGGTATTATTTATTTCAAAAAAATCTTACTAGGATCTAATTGTAAAGACTGTTTTTGCTTCAATGAGCAAAGCAAGAAATTGATATTTTTCTGTCAAATTAGGTTAAAAATATCAATGAAACATTAACAAACAACATTTATGTGTTATGTTTTAGCTTATTATAAGCTAAATTGAAAGTTTAAGGCAGTATTTTATAAATGATAGACATGGAAAATTTAGTCACGACATGAAGCAGGTAAGTGTAAATGAAAATTTCTTGATAAAGACTTAGTTGAAATGTGCTATTCTTTGTTACAGAGAAAATAAATTCATAGAGCACAATTTTTAAATTAAAGTATCATAAAAGTTGCTCTGAGCATGAAAATTGAGTAATAAGAACATTTCAGTATAATATTATTCAAGGGGATTTAACCCAAATGTTTAAATAAAGGTAAAATTTAACTAATTTGTTTTTGTATTGATTCATTTTTAAAACTTCAATATTTTATTTATATTTGGACTATTGTCCTCATCTTTGTTGTTTTTATCACAATGTTTTGGCCATTGTGCCCTTCTTTCCTCAGGTGTATATAGGGACAATGGTCTAGTGGGTAAAAGCATTGTTTGTGAGCCCAATCCTTTAGTTGGGTAGTGTGTACTTGGAAACAAGCAATAACTGAACAGTACTAAATAAAAATAAGAACTAAACAATATCCCTAGACATGAACAGTGGAATGAGAACAGCGTACCCCTGTAGATTAAATAACAGGTTCAGTTCAGAATTCCCTGTAGGTTACCCAGATTGATAGACACCAAATGAAGGCTGGAGAGCACAATGACCGAAATGTGATAACACTAACAAAGATGAGGACAATAGTCCAAATATAAATGTATGTAATAATTCCTCATCCTAGAAATTCAGACAAAAATTTTAGTGTTTTTATTTATTTCATAAACATTTTAATGGTGCTGTTCTTATGCTACTGACAACAACAACAAATGGTAAAATTTTGAAAAAAATATCTTTATTTTGGGATGGTTTAGATTTTTTCTGTACAATTAAATTTTTTTGTGGATCATTCCAGGATGATGAAAAAAGTTAGTCTGCATACATATATAAATTACCATGCTGACTTTGAAATTCATCTAATTTCTGTTTTGATAACTGAACTCAAAAGAACTATAACAAACTATGAAAATCAACATCAAGACACAGAAGTTAATCAACCAGTAAGACAAACTAGTTAAAAAAAAAATATAACAAATGTAACTTTTCTGTTGTCTAACTTTAACAAGTATTTTCTGTCTAGATACACTTAATCTATAAATAAATGTATATCTGGGCAGCAAGAATTCATTTAAACAATTTGTAATAAATTCAATTGACAGTTTTATTTCTAATTATATTTTTCCAGTTTGTTAAATATATATGAATAAGTGTTTCAGCACAGAATTGAGCCCTTATTTCCTTTTTATAAATTGATGATGGTATTTGATCACAAAAAATATAATACATATTTCAATTATTAGTATAAATTTAGGCTTTAGGTATAACTTTTCAAATTTGGCTGTTCATACATGTATACCTACCTACTTAATACATACATAAAAAAGGAATTTTTTTACACTCTAAAATGTGAAAACTTGTAAAGTGCTCAAGGCCATAGATAAAGCAACTTTTAAATTTCAGCTCATCAAGTCACAAGCACCACCATTACTAAGATGACGTACAAGGCAGTTCAAATAAATAACAAAACTTGGGTTATAAATATTATCATTGTCCATGTGGAGAGGATAAAAATTTCTGGATGCACACACACAAATATATGGACAGTTCATGATTATACATCTCTTTAATCTGGCATCAAACTGCATATAGTCAAATCACTGAAAATACTGGCTCCCATTCAGTCTCTTAAGTTAAGTAGCATTGAGCCTGGTCAGTACTTAGATGGTTGACCGTGTGAGAAAACCAGGTACTATAAGCAACCTCCTACAATCCAAAATGTTTCAGCTTTAAATAACCTATAAAGAGTTGATAAGCCTTTAAAAAAAAAAAAAAAGATCTGGCACTAAACTAGCTACCAAACACTTTTTTTTGATGTCAGCACATCCATAACTCTGACCTGGTATTTAACCATTTATATGATTGCCATTTTCTCCTCCATGAAGAGCCTTCAAGATTTATCACCAGTCCTATAACTGGTTACTCTTTTCATTATATCCCACTTAATCTGGGTGAATATACCCCATTTTTCCCTAATGTACAACACAGTTTGACAGAGTTGTACTGTTTTTATATTTCTTCACTGCATTGGTTTCTGTATTGCTGCTTAAATGGTAATTCAGTTGACCCAATAAAAATCTTTTCATTCTACCCATTTATTTTTACTTTTGCCTTATAATATTTTCTTCCGGGCACTTCCCATCAAGGAGACAATTGCTCTTGTTCCTGCAGTTACATCCTGGCAGTCCATTTTCTTTTTTTTCCATCAATTCTTTTTTAATTGTCTTTTAATTAATGTAGCTATACATGGCATAGAACTATGACTCAACTTGATGCTGTTAAAAAATTTTTATTTAGCTATAATCCAAATAATAATAAACAGAAAAACATTTTCTCAGTCCTGGTTCTCATTGCCACAGTGAATGGAGTCATAAACCAAATTTATTTATACAAGTCAAATAATTATTGCTCATTTTGAATGGAGCAAAGTATCCTCAGTTCAAATTCAATTCAACATCCAGAAACTCCACTACTATTGTTTTTGTTTCAATGTCACTTATAAGTTCTAAATTTTTCAGCAGATTAATGGGTTTTTTTTATATTGTGTAATTCACTTCATGATTACCATTCTTCACCAGGATCTCTTCTTACAACTTCACAAGCCTATATGCATCATCATAGGTTTCTATGGAGATATCAAAATTTCATTTTATTTTTTCTGCTAAATATCACCTTCATACTATGGTATTAATGAATGGTTGATAATTTCAAACCTCATTATAATCTTTCACTAGCCATATAGCTTCATTCAATATTTATTTTGTTTATAGATTGGTAAAATATTATAATATCATGCTTAATAAAATAGCATTCAGTATAATTTTCTATTTGTTGGAACTAATCCAAGTAATCTTCTGTACTCCTTTAGTGATTAACTTTTTGATCTATTCTTAAAATTATATAATACAATTCTACCTATCTTTTTATTTCCATTTTAGAGGGATTTAATAGGTTACATGTAAGTTTCAGCCTTGTGGTTTTACAAGCTTTTTTCCCCCAAAATTGTTCAACTCTATTTTCAACTTATAATTTACTAGCAATATTCTTGGCACCTGCATTTACTCCTACTTACCTCATATTCCTAGGGTACATTTCTATAAAAAGAAGGCTATTTTTTTTACATTTACCATTATTTAAAAATTTATATTTGGGGATTCACTTCATAAATATTAGCTGACTCCTTGGATTTTACACACACACACACACACACACATATATAATATTATAATAGCATTCATTATCATTCAATTTTTAAGCTGTTGAAATTATTTTATTTGAATACAAAAAGAAAAAGTTAATATGGCATTAATGCTAATACTTTTGTGTTCATTTTTTATCTAATGGATATTTGTTTGTTACTTACAGGTCTTTCTGCATTAATAGAAGAGTAAAAGTGGAATAATACTTTAGCAATAAGGAAAGGTCATTAAATGGGATCAGTTATATTGAAAAAAGGAAGAAATAAAGCTTCAAATCGAACATCCCTATAAAGAAAAAATGCTACTAAATAAATGGAAAAATATGCTTTTCCATTAAAAGTATATATTTAAAAAATTAGAAAATGAATTTGTTGCCATTTTTAATGATGAAATCACATGTTGATATATAGTGGAAAATAGTTCATCCCTGAACAAAACACAGTGAAGGGGTTGAAAAAGCATTTTTTAAATATGAGCAAACATAATGAAGATAAAAAATTCCACTGCAACCTGTGTGACTATGCAACCTTACGAAAAACTGCCCTTAGAATACACATGAACTCTCACACCCATGAGAAACCATTCCAGTGTGAAGTTTGTAAATTTTCAACTTCCTGGAAATACACTCTTAAAAGACACATGAGTACACACACTGGTGAGAAACCTTTTCACTGTGATATTTGTAACTATGCAACAACACAAAAAACAGATCTTAAAACACACATGAATATTCATACGGGAGAGAAACCTTTTTGCTGCAACGTCTGTGATTATGCCTCAGGACAGAAATCTGCTCTCAAAAGACATATGGCTACACACACTGGTGAAAAGCGATTTCGTTGTGAGGTTTGTGAATATGCCACTGGGCAGAAATCTACTCTCAACATACATATGTACAGGCACACTGGGGAGAAACCTTATCGCTGTGGGAAATGTGAGTTTTCAACTTCTTGGAAGTACACTCTGAAAAGGCACATGAGCATACACACAGGGGAGAAACCATTTCACTGTGAGATTTGTGAATTTACAACAACACAGAAAACAGAATTTGAAAATCATATCGACACCCATTCTGGTCAAAAGCCAGTTCCCAACAAAACCAGTAAGTATCCCACCAGACAAAAATCTGCTCTCAAAATTGACTTGAAAGCATCTGCTAGTGAGAAACAATTTCATTGTGACATCTGTGACTACATCACGGGCCAAAAATCTGCTCTCAAAAGACACATGTGTAAGCACACAGGTGTGAAACCCTTTTGCTGTGAAATTTGTGATTATGCAACTGCACAGAAAACTGATCTAAAAAGTCACATGAACACTCACACTGGCATGAAACCCTTCCACTGTGAGATTTGTAAATATTCAACTGCATGGAAAGCATGTTTGGTTATGCATATGAGCAAACACACTGGAGAAAAACCATTCCAGTGTGAAATTTGTGATTTTGCTGCTACCCAAAAAAGTGCTCTGAAGAGCCACATGATGATTCACACTGGAGAGAAGCCATTCCAGTGTCATATTTGTGCATATGCAACAGCAAGAAAGCATTACCTCAAAGAACATATGCGAAAGCACACAGGTGAGAAACCATTTCACTGTGAAATGTGCAACTACTCCACTGCACAGAAATCAAACCTGAAGACGCACATGCGTACACATGTTGCAGATAACTCCTTCCAGTGTGAAATCTGTCAATATGCAACTACCAAGAGATCCAATCTGAAAATACACATGCGTATACACACTGGTGAGAAGTCATTTCCATGCAATATTTGTGAGTATGTAACTGCCAAGAAAGCTAACCTCAAAATACATATGGTCACACATACTGGTGAGAAGGCATTTTCTTGTGAGATTTGTGAATATGCTACTGCCTTGAAATCAAACCTCAAGGTACATATGAGGACACACACAGGAGAGAAACCATTCCAATGTGAAATCTGTGAATCTTCATTTTCACAGTCATCCAGTCTAAAAATGCATATGAAAACACATGGTTTAGGAAAGAACATGGACAACCAAGATGTAACATTGCCAGATAGTGGAGCTGGTAGTAGTTTTGATCAAGAAGACCAGCCACTAGACTTATTTTCTACTAATGCTCTTGAGAAAAGCTTGTTCTTAGAAACTTCTGCCCATATAAATAGTAATCTCCATATGCAAATGCACCCCATGAAAGAAAACTTAACCCAAAGCCAGCAGATGACAGTGCCATAAAACTGCCCAAATTGCTCTTCTAAGTATAGAATCATGTAGACAATCTTTAAAATACCAGTTGAAATTTACAGAATCTCACTAGAGAAAAATGCCCTGAAGATTTTTTCTTACCAGTAAGATATAATACTGCATTTCATAGCCTATGCATACTAGGGAAAGTTTACAAAATACTTGAATGCAGTCTGATCCTTATGAGATTCATGACTAAATGCACAGATAAGCAGTTAACTATTATAGCAACTTTATATAACAATGTAATGTATGGTGATAGAATTTTTTTCAGTGTATTCAGTATTTTAATTGCATTAAAAGCCAATGTTTTTCAGACTAAAATCATTTTTAAAATCTTCATTGATCTAGGAGCAAAATATATTTCAATACCTTTAAGCAAATGAATGAAAAAGTGAAAAAAATTCTGTGTAATGTGTTTTGCTTGCTAGAAGGATTTTATCACACTAAAGCAATGTCTTTGCTGATAGGATTATATATGTGTAAGGAGGGGAGATATAAAAATGCAAACATCAGTTATAACTATACATTGGTAGGAAATACTAAAGATGTTGGAATGCTGAAATTTTAGATCTTTTTGGATGTGTCCGTGTATGTAGTCTAGCTGATTTCATTCAGTTTCCTTCTACTTTTGTTTCTATCAATACCTTTCCATTGTGTTATTAACAGAAGCTTTTACATCATTCTATAAATGGTAAAAAGGAGTTAATTTCATTTCTTTTTAAAAAGTGAAAATTGTTGTTTTCTTCAGATACATTCATACAAAGGTCAGTTATTTTTTAGACTACAATAATTATTTGTGTATAATATGCACTTTATTCCAGATTATTAAGTTGGTGTGCCTTTTGTACACAAGAACTAAAATTTAACTTTTTTTTTCCAATCCTGTATGTCACCATATTTGGGATTTGTATAAGCAAAAGTTAATTATATCTGTTGTTCAAACTAACTAAAGTATATCCTGACTTTAAATCAGTAATCAATTACTGCATTTTTTAAATTATTCATATAGATATAAAGAACATTCTTGTTTACTTCACTGCTGTTCATATCAAATATAGTCATGACAGCTTCATTTATGTTTTTAGCATAGTAGATATCTTCATTGTTTTTGACATTATCTTTCTTCAAAAAAAAGGATGTAGTAACCTTATTAAAGAAAAATATGCACTTTCTTTAATAAGATTTCTTGAATATTTAGGTTGGTAGATGAAAATAAATATACTGTTTAATAAATAATTGGAGTATCTACTCAAATATGAGTATCTACTAAAAATAACATTTAGGTAATAAAATCTGAATGATTAATAGATAAAAAATCTGTTATTTCTTTAGAAAATTACTTTGTTTACATTTGTATAAGAAACAGGGCAGATATGATAATTTTGAGTAATCTATGATGAGAAGGATTTTGCTTAAAAGGCACTTTTCGGACCTTGCTTGATCAGCAAAACTCTTTCGTGGTTGAGTCAGTTAAGGCACGTTAAATCTGTGTGTGTGTGTGTGTAGCTTAGTACATCATACTAGGATAGTAGTAGAGGAAAATAAGTACAGTAAAACTGTCTTGCAGTCATCTTCTATATTGAAGGAGGTCTGCTTCTGTAGAAAAATCACCATTCATAATCCAAGCTTATACCTAGGATCAAACACTAATCTCTTACCTTTTATCAAGCTTATCTAAGTTTGACACAAGGCAAAAATATAAATTGCCACTTAAGGATCAAAATCAGTATTATACTAGCATTCTACAGGAAAAGCTTATTAAATACTTCTGAACTTGTGTGAGACCACAGCTATCAATTCACATCCTGAGATTGATGGTGATTTTTGCATTCCCAACAGCTCACAAATTGGCAGATTATCTAACATGCTGTGTGTCCATAGTTTTGTCATAAAGTAGAAGACTCTTCAGCCTCTTGTTTCTTTGACTGAAATAGAATATCCTAGTTCATGTGCACAAAGACCCAACACTTGGTTAGCATTTTGCAACCTTTGTTTATTATAAGGATATAAAGATCTAACACACCAAACAGTGAGTCTTGTAGCATTATCTTATGCTGGTACAATACTGCAATGGAGTAATTGTGTTTGTGTTGATTCAGTCATTATTTGACTAATGATGTCTCTCTTGTGGTGTTCAAGTCTTTTATCATCCCATGCATGTCCTGTAAATAGACAGTTTACCTTTATTTTAAAATTAATGTATGGCTGCTTTCTTGCAAAAGTTCCCAAGATTCTTTTGTTGTCTAAAAAGCAGATGTCCCCTAATGCTGACAAGTGACCAAGGAGTTGATGCTTCTTATAATTTCACATAAATTTGAAAGTACAAAATATAAACATCTTCATTAGGTTTACTGACTTATATTTCATTTAAAAGAAAAAAAGCATTAATTATGTCAACCCCAGGGTTTGTTGGCCCTCTTACCCTGGTGGATTTTAGTTATCATTCTAAATTAAACTAGATTCTTGTTGAGTCTGTTCTCCCTATTCACTTCTGGATTGTAATTAAGTTTTTCAATTGGTTCTTTCATTCATTAATTTCTACTTGGTGCAACTTTTCTTCACGTTTTTTTTTTTCTCATCTAAAGTAGATGAAATTGCAATTTAATAATACAAAGTTTCCTAAGGGTACTTTCATGCACAAAGAGAGACCTTACACAGTTATACACTACTCTATGGCAAAGGACTCTCAACTGTTATTTACTCAGCCTTGATCAGTCTGACACAATGTATGAACCATTCAGTGTTCCAAGACAACCAAAGACTTAGTATTCTTGGCATTGATAGTGATTTTCAAGGCCATTATGTGGAGACATCAGCATGCTGGAAGGTAACCATAATTGACAGTGTGTTTCCCCAATGGTCCATGATTTCTTTGTAGCTGCCGAAAAACTTTTTTTTTGGTCACTAACAAGTTTAATGAAAAATAAATAATTTAAAAGTACATATAGGGTTGTTACCTTTCAAGTTATGTTTGTGGACTTTTTAGCAAAAAAGTACCCTAGCAGTAATTCTTAGCATTCAAAAGCAATTTGATTCTCACAATTGATTTTTTTCTACTAATGGTTTTATTGTTTTTTTGTTTTATTTTTGGCTGGTGGCAGCAGTGGAGCAGGAGCAACTCTTCTTCTGGACTGTCTTTGCTCTAACTGACTTTTCTCTTTTTTTCTCTCTGGTGTCATGTTTATATATGGAAGATTGCCCTACCCTGACCATCAAGATATTCTATAAATAATATTGTCAATAAAACATGACCCCATTTTTTTGAATGCAGTCAGGTTGAATCCTAAGCTTGAGTTTTGGTAACAAAGTGGGTATTTCCAAGGCTTAGTATTTGGGAATTTGGGAAATTTCAGAAGATGCATAAATCTTTGTCATATTGCTCCAGAGACAGCTAGATCGCTTGGGGAAGACCTAGTCTTATGAAATTTCTATTTCTTATTCGAATCCTTCTAGAGCTTTCTCTGAATTCATCTTCTGGCTTCTAATTATTTTTATCCTATTTTTATTTCTTTATTCCCTTAAACACTTAATTAGTTTGTCTGAGTTTTTCACTGTTTAATCTTAATTATTTCCTTCTTGAACTCATCAATATGCATTCTTGATGCAATAAAATGTTGAATCATGATTACCATCCTGTTATAAATGCTCCAATGTGGATCTTAGTTTGAGATGAACTTGATTAATCATTACAGTATGGTAAATGTTTAACATATCACAAGATTGCAACATCCAGTGAGTATCAAACTCACTTGAATAGAAATTGTCTGTGAGACTTGCTTGTTAACACTGTGATTGCTAATCATAAGATAGCCATAGCTGTATAAAGCAGAACCTAATATCCTGATACATATATTTTGTTTAAAAGTTGTTATATTGGGAAAAAGTGCTCAATGTCATCGATAGTGTTTATAGATGTAAACAGCATGAGCAGAGAAATCAATATTGCAGGGTAATTGATAGTTTCATGCCTTAAGTGATCATCAAACTCTTGTTAATCTTTTGCTGTAGGCTCTCTATATATAGACCACAGTGGAGAGAAACTGGAGTTACCACTTTTTTTTTTTATTAAGGGCTTAATTTTCTAGATTATTTATAGTCCTGATCTTGAGTTTGTTTATTGCATTTAGTTATCATTTTATTTTTAAAATTTTATTTAGTTCTAAAATATGGTATTCGAAATAATTTTTTATTAATTTTAACTTATAGGTTATTAGTTTTTTTTTAATCTTTATAGTCCTTATGTGGCTGTTGGTAACATAGCAGGAATTTGTTTTCATGTCTAGAAATTAGCTCTGATATTTTATTTAAGATTTTATATTTATGGGGTAATTATTATTTTTTTTTTTTTTTTTTTTTAGGCAAAAGTTACATTGTTTTAAGGTGGTTTTGTAATCTAAAGTATTAGCCCTATACAAAAAATTGGGAAAAACCAGGTTCTTTCTTCCCATGATCATCCAGTGGCCTATAAAGAGCCTACACAGAGAAGAGTAATATATAGACTGATCACTGGAGTTATATAGACTGACAGTTACCATGCAGTGTTGATGTCTTTTCAAATAATTATATAATCATTGCGGTGAACCAGGTATTTTAATATTTGATCATGAACTATTTGGTGATTGAATTCTCATTAGACAAATTTTGGAGACAAAAGATAATACTTAGCTATTGGTTTCAGCCATCAAGAAAAGTTTTATCTTTTAGACTAACGAATTGGCAGATATAACAGCAACATTCTGAACTACAGGTCAAGAAAATTCAGAAAAAGTATTTTATTTTTTTGTCCTTTGAATTCTTGGCAGTCCCCTTCTCTGCCTAATAATAACATAAAATCTGAAAACAATTTTAGTTTGTGGTTTCCTAAGACCTTTTGAATTAATTACTTGAGTTTTTTTTTTTAGGGGAGGGGATGTTTCTTTTTAATAATTTCACCCCAAGCAAGGCGATAATATCACTAAAATGCACAGGGTTACTGAATGTAAAAGAATTTGAGAAAAACATGATTAAGGAGAGAGGCCAATAAAAGAACATGATTCAGGAAGACAGAAGATGGCGACTGATGTTGCATTTAAATTTTTGAAAGATCAAATGTAGAAGAGAAGCAAGAAACCAGAAGAGTTCTACATTTGAGAAGTGTAAGAAAAAAATCTATTTAGAATAGAATTTAGTGTTATATCTCAACAGTAAAATGATGAAACCTAGTTACCAATCTAGTAGTACACTTAAATTCATGCAGTCAAGGTACCAAGGAGGAAAGCTCATTAGAACAATTGCCATGAAAATATTTATAGAAAAGATATAGAGAAGCCATTTCGCAGTAGTGGGAAAATGACTAAAGTCGAGATATCAGGACGGATAACGTTACAGATCCTTCTTTGAATTATGACAGGAAGCTGGAGATATATAGCAGGAGCACCAGATTGAATATAGCAGCAATATTCAATGCATGAACAAATGGTGGATTTATAGATGTGCAAGATGGTGTCTGATGAGAAAAATTATTTGGCACGCCACTGGACTAACTTTCCTAGCAGCTGACCTAGCAAATGATTCAATATAATCATTCCACTTCACATCAGTATAAAATGTGAGACTAAGAAGGCAATGAGTTACTCTCCTGGAGGTTAGCATGTCTTTGGTTTTATTAAGGGTTTCATTTATATTTAGAATGTATAGTATGATGTTCCAAACTGGCCATAAAAATATTTTTTAAGTTTTATGAAATTGATGAAAACAGCTTGCACACACAGGCATACACATGATATTGACATTCAGCTTTGATCATGCGGTATACCAGTTAAAAAATATATCTAGGCATAAAAATTAACTATGTGCAACAAAATCTAGTGTGTATATGGTAATTAATACTTAAATTATGATAACAAAAAAATTAAAGTGTTTCATTTCAAATGACTTCAGGTGCATAACAAATAATGTCTGAATGTGTTTACTTGTTTTTTCAGTATCAATGAAAAAAAAATTGTTGATTGGACATTTTTAAAAAAAACTTTTATCATATGCAAAAATGATGAAACTTAAGGGTGAAGCTATTCTGTAAATTACAGTTGTCCTACCAACAATTGTTAAGAATGTGTATAATAAAGTTTATATACAATTTTTTTTTAGTTTGCCTTCTCTTTAAGTGTTTTATTTAAATGATATTGCCATTTCTTTCTTTTCTGTTTACAGCTTATTCCAGCCTGTCTTAAATAAGTGATTTAGATTTCAAAGTACAACAAGTAATATGTAATAATCCATTAAATAACTAAATTTAAATGACTCCTGCTGGTAGCTTTTGTAGCCTAATAATCAATTAAGTACTATTATAGTAAGATAGACCCTCAAGAATAAGAAATGTAAATGAAAATCATGTTAGAACATTTTAGCTGCAATAAAAAGCCACAGAAATAAGATAAAAGGATTAAATTAATAACATTTGTCACCAATTAGAAATGAAAATTTCTTTTAAAAACTAAATGAAAACCTTAAACATTAAAGTAATACCAAAATTTATTTTACAATTTAATTTTTTCATATAAGAAAGCTATGAATCTTTTGCATTTATTTACAATTTACATTTTAGTTTTATAACCTGCGTAAAGGCTGCCTTCAACAATCCTGAGGTTTCAGATGAGATTGATTTATTATTTGCACATAAATAAATAAGCAACTATTCTATAAGTAACCAAATCCTAATTCTGTTCAAAATTCAAGGTTCACTTGTACTCTTCTGAGAAATGTTGAAGACTTCTTCACTCTATCCACTTCACAAAATCAGTATTTCAATGACCAAATTTCAAAATACTGATTTTAAGACATGAGTCAGGCAAGTGTTGAAATCTTCATATTGAAAAAGATTTTGAATAATATTAATAATTTTTTTTTTTTTTTTTTTGTTAAATAGTGATACATTTATTTTGTAAACAAACTTTAATAAAATATATTTTATAATAAAACTTAATTCCTGGCCATAATTATTTTCATTTTTTCCTCTTTTGACATTGATATGATTTTCTCTTCAGTTTTTGTGAAAAACAAGCAAATATACAAAAATCATTATTTACATTAAGACTATTGATGTTATTATGTTTCAGCTGTTGTGTCATCTTGCCTTCTTCAGGTGCCTGAATAACCGTCAGGAAAATTTCAAACTGAATCCTTTTTTAATCTATGAGGTTAGATTTTTTTGTTCTGCTGTCCACATCTAGGGATATCTTGTTTTTATTTAGTACTGCTCAGTTATTGTTCACTGTGTTTCCACTGGGTCAAAGAAAAAAAATGAAAAAAATCTGATCACTATTAGTTGAGTGAGCATGAATGCTGACTCTACACTTATTATTAAGCTGCAAATTGGACAGGAAATTATTTTATTCTTTTTTAAATTTTGAGTAAAATATATACTCTACAATAATTATGAATGTTTGTAAAATGATTTGCATGCATGTAGGTCCTACCTGGAAGACTGACACAACATTCTTTTCTTTATATGACCTAAGTTTAGTACTTATAAATAATGAATGAGATAAAGCTAGAAAATATATTGCTTATTAAAAAGAAGTAAAACATATAGCATGGTTGCTTGGAGAATATATTTAAACAAGTGCATTCACCATGAACATACATCGTGTTCTTTTTCCTCAAATGTAAAGACAAAACTTCCATTAGTTTTATTTAGATACATTTTTAAAGAGAATGTGTGTTATTAGTCACAATACTTTCTCATTAAAAATTAACTGATTTTATTGGTGGTTCCTGATGACAAAGGAAAACTTTTCTGGTCATCTTTCTTAATGGAGAAGAGATATAGCTGTAAAACCTGTGTTTTAATCAAACATATTTTATTATATTTCCCAAACTTTTCCTTGTAATTGTCATAGCAAGACTTAACCATTCTTTGTTTATACCAAGAGAGGAGCACTAACAAAAAAAAATATATATATATATATATATATATATATATATATATATATAAATAATAAAATGAGAAATTAATAACTAAGAATAAAAAAAATTAAAAACAAGTGGTGTAACTACACACAGAACAATCTTTGAAAATATGTGGTAGGGGGGGGGATAATATAAAGTAAATATGTGGTCAGGGTATAATATAAGATAAATTAATATGAATTTTGGTTAAAATACTGATAACAACAATTTATTCAGAAATTTGAAAGATTTCATGAAAAATAATGCTTGACAGAACTTGTCCATATTATTTAAGAAAACATGTTTTATCTCTCTCTCTCTCTCTCCATATATATATATATATATATATATATATATATATATATATATTATGAAATATAGTCTTAAGATGTGCTATATTTATGGGATAAAGTGCTCAATATCAGAGATAGAGCATGTGTAAATATATAAGTGAACATAGAAGTCAACACTTAGAGGCGACAGTCTGTTTCATGCTAGATGCAATCGTCAGGCCACGAGTGCTGTTATTTTTCTCAGCTATTTATATCTATATAAATAACCGAAAAATAACTAAAAATAAAATAACAGCACTCGTGGCCTGATGATTGCATCTAGCATGAAACAGACTGTCGCCTCTAAGTGTTGACTTCTATGTTCACTTATATATATTCACTGGGGTGTCCGTTTAGCTACCTATCTTCCACAACTATGTCACCAAATTCATGAACTAATGCTTTAATCCATGAGGCTATGGGATAATAGCCTAGTGGATTAATGTATTGCTTCATAAATTTGGTGCCAGTAATTGTGAGTTCAATCCCTGGGCTAGGACTCAGTGGAAATGGGCAAGCAATAATAGAACAGTACTAAAAATAAGAACTAGACATGATGTCCCTAGACATGGGCAATGGAATGAGAACAGTATACCCCCATAGATTAAATAAAGGGGTCTGTTCAGAATTCCCTGTAGATTACCTAGATTGATATACACTTGATGAAGGCTGGAGGGCATAACAACCAAAATGTTGTGATAACAGTAACAAAGATGAGGACAATAGTTCAAATGTAAATAACCAATATTTACCTATCTTTGACCCAACTACTCTGTCAGCAGGGCCTAGACTACATTGACTACATCCTCAGCAGAGTGGTAAAACCTCTCCCATAAGTGTCACCTATCAAGTAAATAAGTATTTATTTGACAGGTACAAATATAAATGACCACTATTTACATATACTGATAAAGTAATCCTTTATTAATTAATTCCATAAAGTCATGGTTAAAAAAAATCTGAAACAGTAAACTGCAACTAAAAGCTGTAAGTACCTTCAGTGATGGGACATAATTTGTTCATGATTTAAGATATTCACACAGCAGGAAACCTAAACCAATAGAGAAAAAAATAGGTAATAACATTAACCAATAATTTACTGCTTAATAATAAGCTTAAAATTAAAACTTGGCAGGCTCCAATGTCCTATTAATTTTTATTTAAGATTCTTTACCCACATGTAAAAGAATATATACAGTGAAGTGATTTAAAAGCGAAGTTCTCCTCCAAACTGATCATATGGAACTAAAAACAATACTATTTCGACATGATTAATATTTTTATATAATTCCTTTAAAAAATGGCCTCATCTAAAGGAGAGAAATCATTTATTTGTGGTGTTTGTGAATTATCATTTTCTAATAGTTCCACACTGAAAATACATGTGAGGACTTACATTGGAGAGAAACTCTTCCAGTGTCAGATTTGTAATTACGCCACTGCCTTGACATAAAAAAGCACCTGTGCACTCACAGTGGTGAAGAACTCTTTCAATGTGTGATTTGCAATGTTACATTTTCCCAGTCATCAAACCCCAAAATGCACATGAAGACACACGCAGTGCAGATTTGAAAAGGCACCTAAGTACACACACTGGCAAGAAACAGTTTCACTGTGAGATTTGTGAATATACAACTATGGAGAAATCAAAACTCGTGAATCCTATGTATACACATATTGGGAAGAAGCCATTTCCATGTGAGATTTGTGACTATGCCACAGTACGAAAGTCTGATCTCAAAATACTCATGAGAATACATAATAAGTGGAAACTCTTTCAGTGAAGTTGACAAGGATAGTATTGTGCGTATCGATGTTACGGCACATTTTTATACGCAAGTTGATGAGGAATGTTGTCACTGATTAATGTTAACTATGCAATCCATTCTCGGCTTTAACAGGTATTTATTTTTCCATTAAAACAATTGAACATTTAAATTTTTATCTATTTATTTTTTTACTTGCATATGTTCTTCTGGAATTTATTAGAAACAGTGAGGATATGGATTATAATTTTAGGAAGCCACTGTTAGAATTTATCAAAATTTTAATATGGAGGTTGTTGGTTTGTACATAAAGGAAAACAATATATTATGGTAACATATTGTAGATGAGCTGAGAAAATGGGATCTGCAAATTTTATCAAGACTAATATCAGACCCTGGGAAAGACATAAATTCAACTCTCTCTTGGCACTCAGTCCTAATGACTCCGCATAACAGTAAGACAAGGAATACTTATAATTCTTTCTCATAATTACCTTACTTGCCAAGCTATAGTCAATTGAATACTAATGTGATACAGAAAAGCTCTTCAAAAAAAATTGTTTGGTCAGATTTTGAAAAGGCTAAGAAATTCTCAACATCCCCTCATTTTTATTTTGTTAGCTTTGACAAAAACAGATAATGATTTCTTTTTAATATAAAGTGAAATGTCCAAGTCTTAAAATATTCTTATACAGGCAATCCCTAAACTGTGACAGGATTTTTTGTTCCACCATTTACCCTCTTTGTTCTAAATTTTGCCTCTCTTCATTTGTTGTCCTCCTCGCCCACATGTTGTGGTTTTTACTATGGCCAGTCAGTAAATTCTCATCTGGTCAATCTTCATTTGTTTGTTAATTTGGTAATTTAGTATTGACAGGAAACTGAGGTATTGGCCCGACAAGCAAAGTTGGTTTTCTATTCTTTCTCAAATTTACTGTTTTGCCATTGAAAATCTGGCAAACATGGACTTACATGCCCACAATAAAATGGAGTATCAAAAGGGAGGAGGTTCCCATGACACCACTTTTTTAAGTACCTTCTCTCATCAGCAATGTTTATTGTTTTAAAAAGTGATGCTTAGAATGTTAATAAAAACCTAAACATATGATGAAAGTGAATGTATACATCTTTTTGTTCATGAAATTATATATCAGACAACATGTAAATTAAAATGTTATTAATCATTTCAAAAATAAATTTTTAACTTTAACGAAAATCTGAAATGGGGTGATACAGGTGGGGGGTGCATGAAACGGGTGTCAACATTTTTTTTTCCGAATTTCAAACAATATTAAGTAGATTGAAGAGTATATCAGCCAATACCTGGTAATAAAAACAACAAAAAAGAGGATACTAATCCAAATATTTTATGAATCAATAACAATACTTATTTTCAGAACCTCTGACAATACATGTTGATATTTATTTTACTATCTATAATGCTATTTTTAAAATGATACTTCAGTTGTTATTTTTTACTTAAAATTTTGTTGTGGATTGACTTGAATTCAAACAGACAAATTTTGATACCAATGCCAAAGTTAATTTGGTGTCAATGATAATAGATACTACACTCAACATTTTTTCTACAAATGTTTAAAAAGTATCCACATGCATAAAATACAAATACTTGAAAACCATCAAACATTTTAAATTTATTTTTCATCTGTCTGAACAGTTTTCTTTGGCTTTCATGCAGAGTTTGAACATAACTTTTCCAATACCCTGTGAATACTTTTGGCTTTCATAAGCCATTATCGAAGAATTATTTTTGGGTTAATGAGATTGTGTCTATAGGGATACATTGTTTCTTTGGTGGTTTTTAAGCATCAATGGAGAGAGTTCATATTGGATTTTTCGAGTATTATATTTTCATTTGTCAGCTTGTCAAAAATGAGAAATTGCTGTTCAAATCCAAGCTCTCTCTAATTATATATATATATATATATATATATATATATATATATGAAAATTTTGTGTGAAAATGCATTAAACTTTTAGTTGTGGTTGGTTACTGTTCACCAGGAATTTATTTAGAAATATTAAGGCTCTGCCATTTAGTATGGCATTGAGCTCTTTTTTCCAGTGTGCCTTTGTAGCATACTCCCTATATATAAACTGCAACAATTACTGGAATGGCCCCATGAAAGTAAAGATTCCTTGCTGGTTCCCTATTGGTTGATGTCACCTTCAAAGCACTCACTCCTCTTATGAAGCTATGCATTTTGTGAGATGATAGTGCCATTGTTTGTAATGTTCTTAGAACTTGTTTTCTGCAATACCTTTCATTAATGTAGTTACATGTTGCTGGATGTCAGCTGGTGCTTGTCTTTTCAGGATGTTTTCAATTTTGGAAATAGCCAAAAATCACATCTGGTGAATAAGGTGAATGGCCCATTTTTGCAATGGGTTTCTTTACTAGGAACTTACAAATTCCTAGTGTATTATGTGTAAGAATATTGTCAAGGTGGAGTATCAACTTGGCAGGAGAGTTCAGATTATTTTCTCCAATCAGATTCTTCTAATCCTTTCAACAATTCCAAACAAACATGGTGACTGACTAGTCATCCTTATGCTAAGTATTTGGAATAAACTATCACCTTATGATAGATGAAACCCACAAGCGAGATTTCCAACTGCAAATGAGGCATTTATGCATTTTTTTTTTTGACTGAGTTGAATTCTTTGTTTTACACTACATGCTCTGGCATTTTGTATCCAGATTGTATTGAAAACCAGTAATGACCCCGTTAAACATTATTTAATAGATCAGATGAAATGAAGTTGACATTGTTTCTCTTCATCAATCAAGATTTGAGGCACCATCTTTGAGGAAATTTTTCTGATTCTCATTTTGTCTTGTGGGAGAGTTGTAACTCTGGGTAAATAATTATAAACCCCCTAACATTTCATACATAGAAATATACTTAGAAAATGATAAACAGCAAGACACTGAAACAACAAAACTAGTATTATTTATGATCTGGTTGACAGTGGTTGTTATGTGGTGTTAGAGACAATAATAATAACTAAATTGTGCGTTGTAATCAAATATGAATTGGAATCCAACAGAATGATAAAATAAAGAATAAGTAAATTGTATACAGTCTTTCTTTTCATGCTTTTTTTTTATATGTAGTGAATGTCCAGATGATTGGAAAAACAAAAATGTCTGGAGTTTTCTTATCTTGAATTTTGGTTATAGGTGTTAAGAGACAATTATTTCCATTATGGCCTGAAAAGTAAAAGAGCCAGAATTTTTCCAATAGTGAGGGTGTCACATGCTTGTGTGTGATAGAAAAGAAGAGTAGGGTTGATTCTCATTGGTTTAGAAAGGGTGAATCAAATTTATGAAAATTATAATTATTTGTAACAGTATAATTAATTTGTATTTTTTTTTTATGGACGTGGTACTCTGTTAGAATCTGCTACACTGCATTCCTGTTCATTTTCAATTCTGCTGCTGTCAGGAGCACACATAATCTTTCTTACAAGTACACCATGGTTCCCATGCTGTTGACATTTGCATCTGTGATTTTGACTGCTCTTCTTTTAACTGCATGTATCCCTCAAAAACTCAATTTTTTCATAGCATAATAGGGCTAATATACCATTTGCACTTTTATCAATCTTCACACCAAACTTGACCTGTGGTTCTGGACCTGTACAACTCCTTTCTCATCTAAATATCCACTTAAAGTAATATAATCATCATTCTTTGGGATGTCCAGCATTGATTTCATATATATATATATATATATATATATATAATGTGCGTACCTCTGATGGTCACTCTTTGTTGTGGTAGAGGAGCTTGCCTTGTCCAATGACTCTGAGAGTGATGCCATCAGGAGTTCTAAACTTCTCGTAGAACCACCCTTGGAGGCAAGGTCAAAGATGATGACCCAGACTAAACATAACCAACCCTAATGATCCCAGCAGTGAAACAACAACAACAGATCTCAACAGTTGAACTAGTGGATGAAGAAATCTATGCATGACAGACATGCTACAGAAGGCGCCACTCAAAATTATAACTGATTCAGTGGCAGTACATTGCAGTTTCATAACTAGATTCTGCATGTTTCATTCCATATATACTGCAGAGAAAGGTCATGAAATCAAGTGTATGGGTCATTTCCTGGCAAGTTGAGGTTCACCTTAAACAAATTCACACCACTGGCACTTTCTTCTACTCTGATTTTCATTCACCTTCAACCAACTCTTTCAAAGCCAAATGACAATAGGGAATGGATGACAGGACAGGTTTTGGTTAAACTGGAAACTTCTAGTCATAAACACTATCATCATTTTCTCTTGTAATTTTTAATAAATTGTCTGGATGACTTAAACCATTTTATAACTCTATTATGATATGGCAGTTTCTGTCTGAAATATTACCAAACTCTTTAATGATGTATTGAGCTTTTCCTTTGTGTGTGTGTGTGTGTGTGTATATATATATATATATATATATATATATATATATATATATATAGCACTTTTCTGAGTGTACAGATGTTACATTCTGATCATAGGCAATATTATTTATTAAAACTGAATCACAGAGGGCCAGTATTTTCATCCAAAACCAGAAGTGCTGAACAATATGTAAATAATGCTATTATCTATTTTATAGGTATTATGCTAGTTGCTAGTTTTATTATAAAATTTGAACCTATAGTTTAATACAAGTTGTTTAAAATAAGACATTGACTTTTGTGGAAGTAAATTCTCTTATTAATGAGGTTTGAAATAGGTGAAAAGAATTTTTCACACATGTATTTGTTTTGCTTTCAAATCTTTCCATGCCAGTGAACACAGGAAAATGAAACTCCCATGTGTGAGTTTTCATAAATATTTTCTTCAATTTTAAAATAAATATTGGCATTCATCCATGGTTTGATTCCTTTAAGAAATTGTAGGTTATTATATGGATTAATGTCATGAAAGAGTTCTTTCATGTTAGTTGGTTGATTTTCTTTAGTGGCATATTAACCTCTAAGGGTTATTTAATACCAAAATCTAAATATTTTTAACACAATTTTATGGCTTCAACTACAAATAAAATGTATTGTTGGTAATTTTTTTATATAAAAATATGCTGCTGGTATTTTTACTTTAAAAATGTATTTTTATACTTTCATAGTGTTTTGTTTGGGGGTTCACTATTTGCCCATAGATGGGACCCTAATGTGACACACACTGGTGGTCGCAGCACCAATATGTGACGTCCTCTGGTTGCGACGCCAATATGTGACACTGTGTCGTCGGCCCGTGGTCAACTCCCAGTTGCAGTGCAAAACTGTAAGGTTTCTTCCACCAGCGTTTTGGGGTTAACTCTTTGTCGCTGCCACCAGCCTGTGTCCCAGTCGATCTGGTTGTTCCCGGTTCGATACCAGCTTTGTCATTCCCAGCTCACTTCCAACGTCTGGTTACTGAAGTAACTACTTTGATCTCAAGTCTAACCTACCCACGTTATGACTTTGATTTTAGGTAGACAAAATCAATTAGGCGTTGGGCTGTAGTGCAAGCTGAATCTGGGGTAAAGGTGATATCACACAAGCATAAACAAAACTCAAGAAGTTCAAATATGTTGAAAAATAACAAATTATCTTTATCCATCTGTTACATACAGGAATGTGTTTCTCTCTCAGCCCGTTTCTATGGATTTGTGACACTTTTGCATTTCTTAAGTGAGTTTTGGTATCTTAAGTCATTTGTCAATATAACTTACTTTTGGTAGGAAGTCAAAGTCAAAAAGGACATGGAAATCTCTCGGTTGGCTTCTGCGAGGCAACTGTCTGACTGCAACTGTGAATCAACTGCTGGAACTCTCTGCAACTAACTGAGAAAATTACCCGGGGACGTTCGTTTATATGGGCACCATCCAAAACCCGGTGTGGGGCCTGATGTGGCTTGGGTTCCTGATAATTCTTGATTCCCAGCAAGAATTCTCTTTGTTCTTAGGCCAGGAAAATTAATTACTTCCCATTTTTGGAAGATTAATCACTTTCCATTTCAAGGGTTTCTCCCTCATCCATGAGGGAAGGTCAGAGGAGAGTTATCCTCCTAGACTCTTCCTCTCTTACATTGGTATCTCATACCAATCCCCTCAGTGGGTGTTAACAACTTTGTCTTTTTCATACATTCACCTCTGCCTATCACCCATGCTACCACTTGACCAATGATATCTCGGCAGTGTGGGTGTGGCTAAACTGGCCCTCTTAAAATTATTATCCAGAATTTTGTTTACAAAATCCTTTTTTTTCCTTCAACCAAAACATTTTTTTACAAACCCCAGATTGCCAAATAATTCTTATCACATCTTTCTTTTGGGTTTCTCTACTAACTCATCAATCACTGTCAAAACCTGACACCTGGTTTTTCTGCTAAGTTGGCTTTTAGCTGGGAGGTCCGTATTTTACCTGAGAATCAAATTCTTTATTTTTCTCATGCCTTAAAATCCTCTTATCACCAAATGCCCATTTTCGATGACACTGTGTCTGATGTCAACAGTTTGAATAAGCAAATAATAATACGATTTTCTTCCTCATGCCAGAATTCTAACACATACCAGATGGTTTCCCTTCATTGGTCTCAGGAACCAAAATTAAATGATATCTCTGAAAGATAACTAATATCGATTCTCTCTGCGTGTACCATGGTCTCAAGCTGAAATTTTTTTATGGCCGCCATGTGTCGGTTGGCTTTGTTTTTCTTCCTGAATTCTATTTCCCTTGGCACATCACTCTCTTATCATGACAATCAGTTTTGACATAATTTCATATCTCACTTTTTCTTACAGATTTTCTGTCTTGTGCGAAAAGTATCTTTCTTTGTAAATAAAATAAATTCTTCTTTTTAATGTCACTCAGCCTATCTTTCGATATAGCTCTTTCTTACCTTAAGTCTCTCCTGTTTTTAATTTCTATTAGTTAGCCAATTACCATAGCTAAATAGTATCACACTAACAGGTGTTACTTCCCCATGTCAGGGTGGAGCTGGGAACAACAGCAATTAAAAGGTGGTTCCACACCTCAAACCCTCCAAATCTCCTGATCAGATGTCTTACTGCCAGATGTAGTTTATCATCATACTCAGGACTAAATAACTTTGATTAAGCACCAAATTCGAGAATTTTTCAGGTAAAATTTTTTCTAGCAAATTTTCATATTCAATCTGTGTGTTATGAATTAAAAATTAGGAAGAAAGATTTTATCACAGGTTAGCAAATAATGCAAGCATTACTGAAAGAATTGGATGATCATATTATATAAATGCAGTAATTAGGACTTTATTATAAAAAAGCATTGAAAGTCAGCATGAAAAGTATTGTCAATAGTCAGGAAATAATGCAAATAAGTTATTAACAGGACAATTCTCTGTGTTATTATTAGTATTAATCAACTGATACTCAAAGAAAGTGATCAAAAAGAACCTCTAACACTACCATGTATCAACATTAGTTATGTCACTTGTTACCAACATGAGATATGGCCCTAATGTCTACACATTAATTGATTGATAAACAGGCCTAGTTGAGCTCCTCCACCACAACTATGAAAATCAACATAATACTAAACTGGGCACATTCACCTGAAGAAGACTAAAGAATGAATCAGATGAAACATTATGTAAAAACAAGGACACATCTCAATTTTTTCTTTTATTTCTAATATTAACTTTATTATTTAATAAAATTATTTTTTTAGCTCACATTTGGTTAGTCTCTCTTCAGGCACAATATTGTACAGTCTGTTCTTGGTACTGCATTGCATTGTGGGATGTCACAGACTATTTTTGCAAATTATGTTCTCTGAAAATATAATTAGCTTCCACATGGTGTTAATTTCAGTGCTTGGTTTACTTATGGTATTTTTAATATATGCCAATTCCTTCAATTTCCTTATGTTCCAATAGTGTCCTTTATAAAGAGCACTTACTTTTCTTTCTCTGTATGATTTAGTAAAATCAGACATAACAGATCACATATGAAAAGAAAAATATTGTTCCATGAGTAACACGTTGTTAGAAGCATTGCATAAAAATAAAACTTATTCTCAAAATTCCATACAAAATATATAAACCTTTTGGTTAAACTTCCTTGTTCTCTCTAACAATAGTAAAAACAATAAGAGAATAAATATTCACCACTTTTTTCTTCTGGCCTGGAATGTATCAACATATATATGTTATCAACTGCAGGGTTCTGTCACTAGATGAATATTTTTTACAATATATATTTATTTTCTTAGGGCTTCAGCTGTGAGCCAAATATTAACAAATGCCTATCAGGAGTGTTTAATAAAAGCAAATTATTAACAAAATAATTTCACAGTTTACTTCTCAACTCCTGGCCACCTTTTCAGTAATAGATTATTTTCATGATCACAAATCCTGTAAGACATTAGGGTCATATGGACATCACATGTACTGCAACCACAGTAGCATTGGTGTTTCTTAGGCAAGATAGCCTGAAAGTGCCCAACCCTCTCTAGGCAGGTTTGAATTGAGTTTTCCTTCTCTTAGACTAGTCACCAACCAAGGGTTTAGGACCCAGTCTGTCCTATTTACCCATCGTTGGGGGAAGGTGGTGTATTAATATCTTTCCCCAAGTATTAGCATGTAAGTGAATGTAATGAACTCAACTAGAATTCAAACATGGCTCTCCAGTTCCTCAATCTCCTATCCATTACTCCACCATGCCTCCACAGATTATTTTATTCTATTACATCCATTTGTAGATTTTTGTGTAATAAAGAAGAGTTTCTGCAGGATACTATGAGGGAAAAAACAGTATTCTCATTAACAATGAATGATGAGAATTTTTGCCATTGCAGTTTTATGGCTCAACCAGAGGATAGAAAGTTTTTGCCACAATTAACAATATTTAAAGAACTAAGGAATGATAAATGAAAACACTGTTCTGCAAAAGTTAATACCAGAAGTAAATGGTTCTCTTGAAAACTGGTAAAGTATTATAATATACAAGGAAATCATAATGCTTAGTCAAATATATTAAAACCAAAAAAATTCTAGCTAATGTGTCAATGTGTTTGTTAAAATTAGATTTAAATGCAAATGTCATGTCACAAGCTTCACATTCAAATGGTTTTTCACCAGTATGTGTACGTTTGTGCTCTTTGACATTTGACTTCCGAGACACTTTATATCCACAAACCTCACAGAGGAATGGTTTTTCTCCAGTGTGTGTTCTCACATGTTTCTTTAGATCTGTTTTCTGTACAGCTTGGTAAATACAACTCTCACATTTAAATGATTTCTCGTCAGTGTGTGTACTCGTATGCCTTCTGAAATCACCCATTCGTACCGTTGCAGAGATCACATTGAAATTGATTCTCAACAGCTTCTGCATTTTGCATTTCTGAATCAGCTTCTTGCACAGCCACACATTTGCAGATATCACATTGCAATTTCTCCTCAGAGTGTATACACTTGTGACCAATGAAATGTGCTGATGTCTGTTTGCATAAATCAGACAAGAATGTTTTCTCAGTATGAGAGTTCAAATGTCTTTTTAAATTATGCTTATGAGCAGTTGCATATCCACAAACCTCACAAATGAATGGCTTCTCATCAGTGTGTGTAGTTACATGCCTTTTGAGTGCAGATTTCCAGGCAGTTGTATATTCACAGAAGAATGGCTTTTCCTTAGTGTGGGTGATCATATGCATCTGGAGACCTGATAATTGAGAGAAAGCAAACTTAGAATTTCACACTGGAACTGTCTCTCCCCTGTATGTATTCGTACATGAATTTTAAGATTAGTACTTTTTGCAAATGATGCTCCACAAACTTCACAGACAAAAGATTTTTCTATTTTTGAAGACATTTTTTTTTAAAGTGGTTTGAATTTTTTCAAAAAGTGACACTTTATATTTTATTTATTTGCTTTACACATGTATTTTAATGTACTGCACTAGCAAATACCATTAAAATACATATATACTAGCTAAAATATCTGACTATGCCAGGTAAGATTATTCTAGACTGGTATAATGATGGTTACTTATTTAGTAATAATGGTGAGCTGGTCTGCTTAATGACACAAGGCATAATTAAAATCACTTTACATAACTTCTACCAGAGGAAAATAAATAACTTTGAAATGTTTATTTTAAAATATTTTATGTAAACAAAAATATATTATCCTTATTCACATTATTTAGTTTCAGTTAAACTCATCATGTTTGTCCTTACTATTCATTATAAAAGAAAATCAAAAATTTAATTTGTTCCTGGTAAGTTTCAATGAAGAAATATTACAAAAAGTATGTTCTATGATATCACTTTTCCAAAGTACAAATATTTTTCTTGCATGAACTATAATTTCTATTTTATTATTAAATTGGACAGCGACAAATAGTAATTATTACTGGAAAAGACAGATCAAAACCCATTGTCTCCATTATAAGCACATTTTATACTAAAAACATCCTACAAAGTACAATAAATATGTATAGCACATTTGTTATTTTTTAAATGAAACAATTTTGCTGTGGAAAGCAAATAAATGATCCTTTTCTAATTCCATATGGATTTCTCTTGATGGGAATATTATTTTAGAAAAGAAAAATCTTTAAGTGTTCAGATTCAATTTTTATTGATTATTTTTTATAAAGTTCAGTAAATCCCCAAAATTTAGACATGTAATAAAAACATGTTGATCTTTAGCTGTCTATTGATTACATATGGTTTTATTCATACAGACATTTCACAATAAAACCCATGAAAATGTAAGTTCTACAGTTTTCCTCTCATTTTTTCTAGCTGCTACATCAAATATTTTAAAAACAGTTATTTATTCTTAAACAAGTTGCTTTATTTTAGGATCAACAAAAACATAATCCTATTTTAAAGATTAATTTCCTTATGTAGATAAGGAGAAAGCTATCATAAAAATGTATTCTTATGTAAGATATTTGAATGTCCTTTTTAGAGTAGATGATACTCATATATAATGATACAATATATTAGGGTCTTAGATTTTGTAAAACAACTGATAGGAGATTAAAAAGTACAGAAACTGACATGGTTTTATGAACATCGGTAACTACCAATGCAATAACAGAACTGGCATACTTTAACTTGAATATGAATTGGCTTTTCTTTTTTTTATTGTCTACAATCACAAGGGCATTTAGCAGACTTGATGTACAATCTGTCAAAACTGCTTCTATTTTTCCATGGCTTGAAACCATTGATCACATTACCTTAAAAACAACACACTGATATTGCTTGTGCAAAGGATTAACAAAATTGATACAATCAAGAAGAAAATGATTTAAAGATAAATGTTACCACGTGCAAAGCTGCTGAAATAGCAAATGAAGTATTCAAATTTTTGTGGGGACTCACAGAAATTCATTTCTGTCTTTATAAATGATGCAAATTTTCAATGGTCAGCTCATCTAAAACCCAGTATTTGAGAAGTGTTTTCTGCAACTAAAAGAAATTTGGCTGCTGACAAGTTAAACTAAAAGAGAGAATAAGTGAAATTACTTCTATGTGAGGGAAAGGTACAAATTTAATCCCAATTAATAAAAAAAAAACAGTGTCATCATGATACAATGGAGACATAGGATGAATCCTTAACAAAGCCTAAATGAAGTTAAAATAAAAAAAAACAACTATTTTTTGGTGAGGAGTGAATACATATTTCAGTTCAAAAATGGCCTCAGGATACAATGTAGACCTTGAATGACTCTTTGATAAAGCTTAAAATAAATTGTGTTCATACTAAGTTAAAAGAGAACAAAAAAAAAATGTATAGATACATATTTCAACTCAGTCAAATTTTGCCTGAGATATAATGTAGTTATAGTCTTCATGGTCAAGAACAGATCCTACATATTTTATGACAGTTTCTTTCAAGACATGAACTACCCAGTTGAACTAAACCCTAAGTCCTTTTAACACTGAAGTTTGTTGTTTTTTAAAATCTATTGAGAAGCTCATTGTTTTGGATGAAAACATTCTTTTGTTAGCCTGAAACATAAAATAACCAATAAGAATTTATGTTGAATGTGCATGTTCTCTTGAAATGAAAATGTCCATCTTCAGATATCAACTGGATAGAGTTTAGCTTTATCAGATAATTCTGCATAAAGCATCTGATTATCAATGCAAGCTCCACTTTGCTTTTGTGAACACTTTCTGTTTTTCAGACAGTATGTGAAATTGTTCAATAAATTTAGAGTGACGTTCCTTTACTAGTCGTAAACAAGCACCAGTTTTCAGAATACTGCCCAAGTCGAAGGAGGAGGTCTGCAAATACTAAGCTTTCTCTTTCCTTTTTCTATTTTATTTTTAAATAAAAACATTTGTAAATGGAAACAAAAAGAAGAATCTCATTAGATAGAATTTTAGACAGCTGAAAGTATTTATACTTTGGTGGAATTTCAATAACATAAAACACAACTTTAAATGAATGTTCATTAGTGTTTGTATCTGATCTTGCACCTCCTTAGAAAAAAAATCTACTTCATAAAAGTATCATCTTCTCCTAAGTAATGTATAAGACCAGACGATATAACTGTAATGAGTATAGTGTATATGGATTGATATTTCCAGTTATTCAATTTGAGTGACATGCAATTAAAAAATTATCAAGTCAGTCATGCCATGCTACCAGAGTTATCAGATACTTAATGGCTTTGAGGAACAAACATGTATACTGCTCAAACATTAAGATAAAATCGCAAGCTGAGAATTGAAAAAGAAATAATGCCATCATAAAATACACACTAAAATGAAATAACTGAACTTCTTGATTTTGATAGTGAGTTAAAATTTGATTTTTAAAGGAATAGTTGTTTAAAGTTAAAGAGAGAAAAAATTTTGGGTAAAGAGCTAATAGGTATAATTGCAACAAAGATAGCCTAAGTATTTACAGTGTAAAATATAAGAAATATATTGACAGTTACTTATTGGTCAGAAAGCTTAAAACTGTAAAGATAGAAAAAGCTTTCAAATAATAATAAAATATTTTAAAAGGACAACCTCCCATGACACCAAGTTTCATGCTTTTTGTAATCGTTCTGTATTGAAAAGGTATGAAAGTCAGTCATGGTAGGGTGAAGCACTTTACCTTTTTAAAATGTCATATATGCACAGGCATACACGCACTAGTTTACCAATGCTGTCTAAAATGATGGGAGAAAATGAAATTGATATTTTAAGTTCTTGAAAAGACACTGCCACCTTGTATCACAAGTGCAAGAAATATAACTAGTAAAGTTAAAAGTTTAAGACTGGTGAGTTAATCCCTATTGTAGACACCTGCTCAAGTACATATGTGTTTCTTTAACTCCAACAGAGACAATCAGTGGTTTATACTTGAGCTTATGCTGAGTGAAGCTTAGTTACAGTTGTGACACCAGTAAACAGAAAGGAAAGGGTTAAGTTAAAATATATATCAAAACAAGATAATAAAAGATTAAAATTGAAATATGACTTAGGCCAAGATGGAAAGGGTAAAGCAGAGACTGGACTTATTGTTCTAAGAAAGACATTACCAAAAAGGCTATCTGAAGAAGGGGTGGGGGAGAGATGGGAAAAGAGCAATCAGTCAGCTGACAGAAATTTGATAAATAAAGCAAAAATAGAGAAATTAATTTATGGTCGCAACTAAGTGCGGGTTATGAAAGCTTCTTTGGAAAGGAAGTCGATTGAAAAAATAATATTTGGGAATTTATAAGGGTTATAAGTATGATTGAGTTAGCAAGATATGGAGATAGCTGTCAAAGGAAACAGCTGGTAAATTTCTGATTATAAAGACAAGACCCTAAAGTGGAAAAAAATTTGCTGACTAAAAATAAAGTGATAATTATGATTAATGACCAGAAGTTAAGCCCAGCCCTTTTGCCTATGCAGTTTAAAAATCAGATTTGTCAAAATGACAACCAAGGTGAAAGGCTTAGGTGAGATACCAAGAGAGACAGTGAAACTGTCTCCGCTCATTGTAATGGTGCAAGGCATAAATGAGAGAGGGTATGAGTTATACAGGTGGCCACTGCTCAGGAAAAGGGATCTCCCTAATTTGGAGTGATAATTAATTTTCCAAAACTTGTTGGAAGACTGGGGAAACCATGAGTCCCCAAGCATGTCAACCCCCATGCCAGTCTTGGGCAGAGGTCAATATAAGCAGAGCCATGGAGCAACCAAACCAGTTGCAGCCATTCATAAAGGAGCAGACGGCAAGTGACAACTATGCTGCCCATGTGACCCGCTGCCAAAGAAAACTCCCAATTTGAGCCTTGTTTCAGAATTAGCTTTGATAGGCAAAGTGTCACTATAGAAATCAATGTGGGAAGGGTTAATTCTTTCTGTATGACAAACTACATAAACCACATCAAAAACTGACCTGAAGGATTCCTGTTTTCTTTTATTTTGTCTGCAAAGAACATTTTTATTTTTGCTTTATGACACAGCTTCACTGTAGTTTGAACCAGTGGTACGATTACTGATGACAACTCAGCCTGTACCAGCTCCGTGATCAAAAAGCACAAAGTGGGTGAGGTAGGGTGCAGTCTGAGGTGGCTAACATTCAATGACAAGCATAGGAATTGACCCTGGTTTTCACATACTTCCCAACCATGCTGATTGTCTCCCTAAACTGATATGAAAGACTAGAAAAATTTACCAAAATCAACCATGGTGAGATTTAAATCAGGGCATCATTGTCAAAACATTAATGCATATATCATTAAATATTGGGTGAATTTGGGTAGGAATCTTTCATTTATACAAGTTAGGTTAAATAACAATGAAAATTACTAGTTTTCTTTGTTTTTTTAATCAAAAAATTTAACTAGGAACTTGCATTGGTATTTTTAAACAATAAATATCATTGTGTGTGTATGTAATCATAAACACTCCAAAAACAGTATCTGTCTATATTTCTGATATGAGGTATTATAAACACTATTTACATTATTCAGACTATTGTCCTTATCTCATTGCCATATTTATCACAATGTTTCGGCCGTTGTCCACTCAGGCCTTGTGGTTGGAATGTCAAACTGAACCCTTTAATTTGCTCACTGGGGTAGACTGTTCTAGTTTCACGTGCCATGTCTAATGGATGTCAGTTATCTCCTGTTAATTCACCTCTCCAAGTTCTCCACCACCTTAACCAGGTATTAATTGAACTCACACTCTTTGGGTCCTGTCACTGGATCTAACTAACCATGTGCCATGTGTCCTTGAGGACATCTGTGTATGAATTTCTGGGTATTATAAACCTAAATAAAGTCTAGCAAATAGAATATTGTAAATAATACCCACGAAAGTACATCGGCCAAACATCCCAAAATTAGACGAAAAAATATGCGAACATAAGTGAAAAAATGAATGCACTGAAACTTCGTGATCAGTTTTGACGTGGAAAATGCAATTTTAATAAAAAAGAAGAAAATAAATATCAGTTACTTAGACAAACATACATTGAATTGAAAGTGTATATGATCTATTTTGCTAATGTCCAAAAGATGATCTCTCATTTTTTTTCGCCAACAGGAATTCCATTCGGAAAGCGAGGGGTCAACCATTTTATGTCGGTAATGTTGCACACTGATTGCTTTTCCCTTGCTATATTCATTCAAATGTTAATAATTTTTCGCCGCGTTTTAGAATTCACAAGAAGATTCACTGAATTGAATGTTTAACCGTAATATTGGTATTTTTTTTTTTTTTTTTTTTTCATTGAGACGATTTCTTCAACAATCCCCAAATCACTCTTCTTGTGCCAGACAAAATGAAACCAAGAAATGTTTTAATTTGAGGTCAAATTAAATGAAATTTTCTTCTCTCGACCGTTCTTTTTTTTTTAAACATTTTGCCTCAAAAAGGCCTACTGAAACATTTTTACAAAACTTACAAAATAAAAAGTTTTTTGTTGACTAATTCTTGCCGATCTTAAATTAAAAACAATTCCTTATCGGTATTTATTTCCCTAAAAAAAGTGATCTACCGAATTTTTTGCTTCCATATTTATTCGGTAAGATCAATCAATTTGTAAGGCAACTATTTTTTGTCATTTAAAAACTGATTCTCATTTCGCTAGAGTTCTTTTCTTTTATTCGTTATCAACAGGATTTTACTTTTGTAGCTGCACTTTTTTTTCGGATCGTCAAAATTAACTGAATATTTGACCTGAATCTGTTAAAAACTTACTTCATGAAAACAAAACAGATAACTTTTTTGTTTTTTTGTCTGTTTTAACCTTTCTTAGAGACAGGAAAGAATGAGACAAAATAATAATGGTTATCAGTTTCCAACAACACGAAACATCAATCATGGTAGACAATCACAAAACAAAATCTTTCTAACAATATTTGCATCGTTTGAACTTGAAAGCACAATGGCCAAAATAAAGGGGGAGATATTCCGTGGCGTTGAAGTATCAAGATTTTAAACTTTTGCAAAAGCCAGTCGATGAGAAATCATTATTTCTCTCGAGCGAAACTTACCTTGCTTGTTTGTGTTTTGCTGGTGAATTTGCTATGCAGAGTAATAAAATAATACTTTCAAATAACCAGTAGCAACAAAAAGGTAAACAAAAACTCATGAAATCGAATTCTGTACGCAGACATAGACTTTTTAACACTTAGAAAATACACAGATTGAACTTTATAAACAAAGATGAGTTGTGGTGACGAGCGATATTAGTCCCTTCCAAATAAAAAGTAACAATTTTCGACTTACACTTCATTCAAATCTTTTTTTCTCCCTCACACAAACACGCAACCAAAACCAGTAACAGTACTAAAATAGACTGGCACATTCAGGAAAAATTTATTCGTCAGAATAATTTTTGCAGATTAGTAATCATTTAGACCTTCCTCAAGTCACGAGTCAGAATAAAAAAAAATATTGATTTTTTTTCTTTCTTTATTGATTTAGAATTGGGGTGGGGTACTACTGTGTATCAGTAGAGTTTAAGATCGATCCATGAATATTTACAGAGTTATTGAACTTAATTGTTATTTACAAATGTCAAGTTTGAAACTGCTTACATCATTGGTATCTGCATAATTTTTAAATTTTCTGAATTTTTAAAACTTTTGGTGAGGGACATTTTCAAAAAACACATGCACAATTATTGAGGGATATTATTTATCTTAAAATGAAGAATATATAAGAATATATATATATATATATATATATATATATATATGTGTGTGTGTGTGTAAATATTTTTAAAATGCATATATTTGTTTATTCTTTATTTAAAAGAAATGTTTTTGTTAGAAAAGAAAAATATCTATTTTCATATGCAGAACAACAAAGTCTAGATAACATAGTAATAATCAGAGATCAATGTAATACTATTCATATTATGATGTGGACCCCACTTCTAGATTGATAAATAAATCAGTATTTTTTTGAATTTGAAAAATGTTGCACCTTAAGGAAGGTTTAAGGAATGCTAATTTGTAAAAATTATTTGGCAAATTTGGATCTTCTTGCCAATAAAAATACAGTGTGAAAAAGGTGGTTTTTCTACTGATACTGCTATTATTTTAACTACCTTCACTCCTTGGTAATGTTTATTGTTTTAAAAAGCAATGATTAGAATTGTAATAAAACCTAAATATATAATGAATGAACTTATACATTTTCTTTGTTCTTGAGAATTGACAACAAAAATAATAAACACTATTTATTTATTAGATTATTGGAATGGTTGGAAAACATTGGCTAATTGCCAATTGATTCAAACTTTATAAAATAGTAAATAATGATTTCCTTATAGTTGGTTCACACATTTTAATAATTTAGTAAATATTTATGAATCAAAATTTGTTTTCATATTTATTTCTTTATAAATTGGTTAATTATAAATATTGCATTGCATTAGCTTTAATTGTATTGTTTTTAGAATGTTGTAAATATAAAATTATTCTTGTAAATAAACAATCTAATAAATAGTATCTTAATATTTTTGTTATAAATTCTTAAGAACAAAAAAAAAAAGTATAAAATCACTTTCATCATATCTTTAGGTTTTATTCTAATTCTAACCATTGCTTTTTAAAACCAATAAATATTGCCAAAGTGTGAAGTCAGCTAAAATAAAAGCAGTCATGGGAAAAACCATCCTTTTGACATTGTTTTTTGCATTCACAAAGTTCAATTATTTATGAGAAATTTTTTTTTTTTTTTTTTACAAAAAATGCTAAACTTAAGTAGTGCCCTGAAATTAAATACTACAGTTCTGTTTTCAAACAAGAACCTTTATTCAGTAATAGAAGCGGTTCAAGAATTTCATTAATTTAAAATTTGGAGGTTTGGCCATAAACAGATTTTAATGATTTTAGCTCTTTTTAGGCATTCTGGACATCTCATAGGGCAGTGGTGAGCAAACTGGTCACTGCTATTTAATGAATGTGATCTTCACTGCATGCTCCATACTTGCAGAGACATCATCACAAAATAAACAGTTGTATGGGGTGCTAAAACACATAAAAGGAGATGCTTTGTGTGTACCAATTAGCATACTGCATGTGGAGGTTCAGGAATTTTCAGTACTCATTCTGAGCCATCCAAATGATATAGTGTAATCGTGTTTTCTTCTTTATTTAAAATTATTGAGTGAGGAGAAGAGGACACATATTTTATGTCTGACCTTAGATGCACCAGCCCTGCCAGACTAAGCTACCAGACATGTTAGCTGACCAGGTTCTGCTTTATAATGAAAGATTTTATCAGCATTTTCCTGAGAGGCTTGGTTTGGTGGATTTTGTGACATATCAGCCCCTGTGTGGTTATTTATGTTTTATTATACTTGAGTCTGTAGGCAAAGATTGGTCAGGTCCATGCTTGAGTCTGAAAGGTGAGCCTTTTTTAGTGTGTGGGGTTTTAGCATTCTGCAGGGGATGCAATTGGAATATTCTAGGCCCTGCTGACAGGGCATATGTTTTCTTAGATTAAAATAGTTCAGAGTGACTTGGTTACAAGAGTTGCTGAATACATTTGAAATTTTTTTTTTTTTTTTTTATCTTTATAAATGAATAGAACTAAATCCTTTGGTAAATTTTTTTTGAAATAAAATAAAAATCTAATAAATGAAAAGTAAGAGAAGCTAGTGTACTATGTTTGTGAACTTATGCAATGAAGAGTTATCATTATTATACACTGAGTTATTGAAACTGTTGTTTTCTCTTTGTTATATTAAAAATATTAGATACTTATCTTTAAATCCAACTTTTCTTATTTCAAACATTTTCAAATTTTCAAAATTATTTATAAAATTATTTTATTTCTTTAGTTAATTATTCTGTTCTCATTCTGTTTGTGCTAGTGGAAATAACTTATTGGTTAATTATCCTGTTACTTAAATCTTCTTAATATCTGTTTGTACATATGGAAATGATTCTTATTACTTAATTGTCCTGTTGTTTAATTCTTGTGATGCCTCTTCTAAATAAAGATTGGCCTCTTGTTTGTGCTGTTGGAAATATCTTTTATTAGTTAATTATCCTGTTAATTCTTCTGATGTTTGTTGTATTCCTGTTGTTTATGCTAGTAGAAATAACTCTTATTAGTTAATTATCCTGTTGTTTGTTTAATAATAATAATGTTTGGTAAATAAAGGAAGAAAAAAAAATTTTTTCAAATTTATCTCCTCACCCATTCAAACAAATATAGCACAAAGCCATGTTTAAAGTGCTAGTTCTATATACACATTGAAGGAAAAACAAAAAAAAATGATTCCTTAGCATTCATCTAAAACTTATTTCCAGGCACCAGGTGTTTTTGTAAGTCTTCCTTTTTCATGGGTGAAGTGCTACCTGGAAAACAAACTTATTCAAACTTTATAATTTGAAAAATATTTGTAAAAAAAAAAGAAAAGAAAAGGCAAGAAATCATAACAAAAAAAATGAATGAATTTATTGACCCTAACAAATTAAAAGACCTGAAAGTAAAGTTTATATATCTATATGTCCAAAAAAAAATTAACTTTTTAAATTTAAAACATACATTAAGGCATAAAAAATCCAGAAACATAAAACAATAAAAAATTAGAAAAAGATGAAGTGATTTATTACCTATTAGAAATTAACAATCATTTTTTTTAAAATAAAAGAATTAAATTATATTTCCTCTGGTGGAGTTTGTTTTTCTTAATTCAAATATGATATTAATTTTGTCATTGAAAAGGTTGGATTAATAAATTATTTCTTTAAATGAAATAAAATGAAAATATTACATTTTTAGAATGTTATACAGTTTCTCCCAAGTTAATTTTAGTAATTTTGTTATTAATTGAGGTTTAAATGGATAAAAATAAAAAAACCAGCAAATTTATAATAAGACCTTAAAAAAAAATGAATTCTGTATTTTTCTAAAAAAAAATAATTGTAATAAAATAAAAATTTATCATTTTTGCCAGATTAGTCCAATCATCAAAAGGATACAAGAAATTAAAATCTTTTGATTCAATTTTTTTTTGAAGATTTCAAATATTTGATTACAAAAAATTTTGTTTTTTTAATTTTTTTTAAGTTAATTTTTTTTATATATTGAAAAAAACATTTATGAAATTTTAATTATTTTTACAGTGAAAATGAAAAAATTTGGAAATTCTTGAAAAAAATCAAAAATTGTAAAATTTTAATTAAATCAAAATATTTACTTGAAAAGAAATTAATGATTTTTTTTTAAAAATTTGAAAAAAATTTTTTAAAAATTTTTTATTCTGTTATCTCCAATTCATTTTTTTTATAAAATTTTAAGAAATTTTTTTTGTATCCCATAATTTTATAAAAATTAAAGGACAAATTAGGAAAATTTAAATCATCTAAAAATATGATTTGGAAGCAGTTAAAATAAAAAACTTTGTGTTGAATCAGAAAATAAAAAACAAAATAAAAAAAATAAACATTCAGCTTTAATTATTTGAAAATATTTTAAAAAATGATTAAAAAATATATATATATATATATATATATATATATATATATATATATATATAAAATTATCAAAATTTTTTTAAAAAATTAAGAAAATGTGTTTTTTTTGAATAATTTTTTTCAAAAGAATTGTTTTTAAAAAATCAGCCAAATGGATACTGTTACTAAATTAAGACAGTGCATTTATCTAATCACATTGAAAAAAGGAAATCACTAAAATTCAATGAACAATTCTTTCAAATATTTTAAAAATATTTTTAATTTTTAAAATGACTATAAATGTGTTTTTTTTAATATTTTTTTCCATAAATGAAATTATTTCAAAAAAAATTTTATTTAAAACAGATAAACTTATTTTACAATAAATTTCAACATTCAAAAGTTTCTTTTTTATAAAAAATTTTAATAAAAAAAACAAAAAACAAAAAGAAAAATAAAATATTACATTATTTTTTTATTTTCTTTTTTTAAAAGATTTTAATAAATTTTCAGAAAAAAAAATTTTAAAAAAGGAATGAATTTTTTAAATTTCAATTATATTTTTAAATAATAAAAAAAGGTTGAAAATTAACACAACATTTTACCAATTATCAAAGTTTAAAATTAAAAAAATGATTTCTAAATTATTTAAAAAAATTTGAAATTTTAAAAAAAAATTATTAAAATAAAAGATTTTTAATTTAATTAAATTTTTTTTTCATCTGTCTATTAATTTCCTAAAAAAAAATTTAAAGTTAAAATATTAAAAAAAGAAACAATTATTTTAAAGAAAAAAAAATAAAGGATTGTCTTTTTTTTTCAAAAAACAACATTTTAAATATTAGATTAAAGTACAAAATAACAAAATAAGATTTTAAGAAAAAAATTAAATATAAAAAAAAAAACAATAAAATGATTTTTAATAATTTTTTCAAAATAAAACTATTCATATTCAAAAAAATTTTTTTCTGTTTTAAATGGAAGTTTTGAATTTTTTATTCTTAAATTTTAATTTTTTCAATTTTAAATTTGAAAAATTTTGTCTGGACTTATTTTAAATTTTTTAAAAAAAATTTTTATAAATTTTGAAATTATTCACAAAAAATTTATGTTTAAAAAAATAAAAAAATTTCAACAAAAAATATTATTTTTTCAATGGAGCTTTTTGAATGTCATCCAATTAACTTTCCTTTATTTATTAGAAAAATAAAATTTTTTTTTTAAAAAATTTAAAAAAAAAAAACATTTAATTTTTATTAACCCGGATTTTTAACTGATTAAAAAAATCTTGACCTATGTATAAATATTAAATAGGTACCTCCACGATCGCTAAAAAAAAGAGCATAGCATGATGAAAAAAGACGCCAAACTTGACAAAAACAAAATTTTATCGTCTAAATGTTTGTTATTATTAAGAGGAAAGGTCAAAGTATTTTTGGGGTATTTTTTTTCCATTTTTTAATCGTTCCTAGCACGTCCGAAATTTTCGTTAAAAATCTTTTTTTTTTTGAGTCAGATAAAAATTGACCATTTTTTTCCATAAAAAAAAAAAAAAAAACTGGAAATCTGACTTTTGAAATTTTTTAAATATCAATTATCATTTTTTCAAAACTTATTTTAAGAAAATCAGAAATTATAATGTTTATTTAAAATATTTTGAACCAAACTTAACTTAGCTTTTGTGCCAAAAAGATGTAATTTGAAAATAAAACAAAGCAGGTCATAAACTTTCGCGTCTCTTGACATGTGATGAATGATATATTTACGAATTCCATGAGGCTAATTTGTTCTACGGAAGGAGAAAAGTGAAATAATTTACATTTACGTGAACAAATTATTTACCCGTTATTTTTAATGAAAAACTTTCAGCGTCTAATTTTTTTTTTTTTTTTTGTACTTAGCTTTCACCTTTACGTTTATGATGCTTTATGGGAAATATATTATAAAGAAATTAAAATAAAACTGTTAAGAGTGACATTAAATTTCATATTTCTTAAGAAAGGTATCTAATTAATTTATAGGTACCTTTCTTATGAAATTTTATCAGAATTGTACATAAAATACTATAATTTTATGTACATTTATTACATTCTACTGTTATTTGTATTTGCATTCATTTTATTATTAATTTTGATATTTCATTTATGGAAAAATGTCGTAACTGAGATTAATATAAAAATAAGATCATATAAATTTCATAAGATGATACTGATACTTGTAGGTACCCTTCTCAGTTGAAATTGAAAAATCAAATTAACTTCTCCCACGTGTTTTCGCAAAAAGTAAAGGCCTTAACAGCGGAGAACAATGCTTAACTCAAATAACGCAACTTAATTATATTCTGGTTGGTCTTCCGTATTTTATAATTACAGCTCGATTATAAGCACAAAATTACATTTCTTAATTACTGGGGATCTTCTGATTAGTCAAAATGATACAATTTACAACGCACTAAAAAAGATCTATCTCATAAGGACACTTATGAAAGCCGATGCGACTTTTAACTAATTTTATAATATTTTAACAACTTAAATGTAAAATCTATTATAATTAATGAAATAACAAATAATTGTATTAAAAATTCATTTTCATCGAAAAATTTTTTTTGCTTTCAGAAAATATTGTCCATATTCATAAAAACAACTAAAAGCAAATAAAAGCATTTGAAATTAAATAATATATTTTTTTATTGAGTTTTGTATGTTACAATTCAGAGCTGATTTTCAGGTACTGCGTATCCAATTAAAAAAAAAAAAAAACATGATTTGCATTCCTCAAAGCCCTGTGCTTTTTTAATTATTGTAATCACTAAAACCGATGCGATCGAATTTCTAGCGTTTTCATAAAATTAGTTATGGGGGGTAATAAATATTTAAAAAAAAATATTTCTACCATGACTTTAATAAAAAAAAACATATTTATAATAATTTCGATCATCTGTGAATAGTTTCTGAAAGTTTCATTAACATCCGATAATTATTTCTATTTTTGCACGATTTTTCAAATTAAATGTGTCATAAAAAAAAAAACGTGCTAAAAATTGTCTATGTTATTTACTAGTTCCCTGATACAAATAGAAAAAAGGTTTTTTTAATCAAAATTTAGAATGTTCTAAAAAGAAGGAAAATTTTTAAAAATAATTAAAAAAAAAAACTTTGGTCTTTCCTCTTAATAATAACATAAGCATTTAGACAATAAAATTTAGTTTTCGGCAAGTTTGGCGTCTTTTTCATCAAGCTATGCTCAAAATTTTAAATCATCCCGAAATCTAATTTTTAAAAAACGTTTATCATTTAGTAGCATTTATTATGCTACTAAATGATAAGTTTAGGAAATAAAGTAAAAAAAGAGCTAAAATATTAAAGTTTTAAAAATTAACTATTAAAATTAGTTAAATTCTGTTGTAATTTTTATTTAAAAAAATTCACAACTTTAAACATTTCAGTTAAATCTCTTTTACACAGAAAGGATCTTATTAATTAATTCTCACATGCAGAGTAACTTTTATTATACTTGAATTTAAGAACTGGGCTCTATCCACTTATTTTCTATATAAAGAATATAAGCACATTCTAACTAATGAGTAAAAAAAGGTTTTTAAAGACTTTATCAAATATTTTTCATTTATTGTCATGAGTAAATTGGTCTGTTTATCCCTTTTTAAATTCTCCCTTGTATTTTCAATTAAGGTTATGATAGAAAAACAAATTTTTTTTTTTATGGTTCATTCAAGTTTTTAACCAAAAATTAACAGAAAAAATATAATTTTCTTGCCTTGATTATTAAATCAAAATTAGTTCTTACAATTAGATCCTAATGCTTTTCACATTTAGAGATAAATAATACAAATATCCAAATTTAAGTCCTTCATTTAGCTTTCATTCACAAGTTTAAAAAGAAGTGCTTAAGTTTTGTTTATTTTGTGTGTGTATGCTCTCTGATTAAAAGCCAATGACTAAAAGCAACTTTTATTTTATTTTAGGAAAGTATTTTCTCTTAGAATAAGTATCATGGAATTTTAATTAAAGATTTTGTATCATTTCAACATTGTTCCCAAAAAGACTAACTAGTTATCCCAAACTAATTTCTATCATCCCCAGGATGACATTAATTTCAGGCCTTGGTCAGTTGTCAAAACTGCTTACAATTATTTCTTGAATATATTTTTCATGATGACATACTCTACGATTGTTAACTTTGCTTAGATTGAAAGGAAAATTGTTATTGCAATGTTTAATACATATTACAACTTGATTTCAAGTGTAAAATCATTCCAGAATCAAAAGGAATATATATCCTAGAAAACTCAAGTAATGTTCAAAAAATTGAGTTATTTAGTTAATATATGCAAAATGCAGAACTGATACAATTGGGCCACATTTGTTCCCCAGTGTAATAAAAACAAGTACCTTATAGCTATTTTGTGCTGCTAGTAGGTGAGAGATGAGAGGGAGTAGGTAAAAATAAAAGAAATATGATAAGGCTAAACTTGGTAATGATGTCACAAGTTATAACATCTTTCATAAGAGAAAATGTTATTCTTTGAAGTTGCTGTCAAGCTTTGTTTTAAACTATTGTATTGTCAAAAAGTTTATGTATTCTTAGCTTTAAAATTTTTTCATTGTGCATTCACAGAGAAGCATATCTCATTTTCATAAAACTTTGGATGATGTAATTTAGTGTAGTTGAAACATCAACCAATATGTCAAGGGGTTTTGAAAAGTTCTCAGCTGAACTCACTTCCCCAAATTGAAACAACTAAATATCAGTTTTCACCTTTTTTAAATCTCTTAGGCCAAGAACTTTTCAGTACCCCTTCATGTATGAATTGATTTTCTTCTCAGGAGACATTACTTTAACAGTAGCATGAAATAATATTTTATCTGTTCAACTATACATATTCATAAATGAATATTATTTATAATCACCCTAAATCTCCCACTTAATGAATAATTATATTTGTGTGGAATAGTGAGTTGTCTGATAAATGAAATATGTTTCTTGGTCGCCTTGAAACCATCCATAAAATGTTTTATTTAAAGTGGTGACATGAAATCATATTGAGAAAATTGTTCAAAAACAATTATTCGAATTGTAAATTATTTGAATGAAAATTAATTGAAAGGACAATTATAATAAATGATAATTATTCAAAATACTTGTTTGAAATAAGTATATGGTCTTGTTTTGAGAATCAATGCTGATTTATCTAGAACTAATAATGCCCTTGAAGGATGACATAGGGCTTTTTTGCAACAAGAAACTCTTAGATACTCTTAAAAGAGAACAGGACTTGCAAGAAATTCATATTGTAAAGAGAAGATTGCCAAAATATCAAGAGCACTAAGAAATATGCCAACATAAATGGAAAACTTAAAAAATTAGTGGCATCTTTTAATGAGTACTCTTCAGTAGTTGACTATTTGCAGTATCATAAAACTTAAGTTATAATGATTTTTTCTAACTAAATTATTTTATTAATGATATTTGTATTTCAAATAATTATCATTTGTTTACTTTTAATTTTTACATTTTTATTGCAATAAATAATCTTAAATTCAAATAATTATCATTTAGTATAATTGTCCTTTTGATTAATTTTCATTCAAACAATTTACAATTCAAATAAATGTTTTTTAAATAATTGTTTTTGAACAATGTTCACATAATCCATGAAATAGTTTTAATTTCATGGATTATTCAGACTGGTGCCTCCTCTTTTGTTATTTTAACTCTTATTCAGTGTATTCCCTAATCTTTTCCAAATGTTTGTCATATCCAATAATCTTCAAGAAGCTTTGAAGAGAATCTTAAGAATTTCTTTGCTAACATTTGCCACTCAGAACAATTCATCGATCCAAGTGGCAAAGATTTATGCTAAACAGGAAAAATCTATAATTCTTAACAAGTGTAGTATTTTGTCACTTAAATCCATACATTTTTTTTATAACTGATATAGTGAAGATTACCAAAAACAATTTAATGGTACAAACCTTAAATATAACATGAAAATGCAAAGACATGTGGAAAATACTTGTCAAAAACTAAAAGTTGATATAATTCAGCTTTTCAATCAGCCCTCATTAAAAAGGATTATCAATAAGTTCTGATAATCCTGTCTGCATCAACACTTTCTCATATGACAGATTCAGTATTCTAAGTGCAGTTCATTCATCTTTTCAATTAAAGATTTTGAAATCTTTTTATTTCTAAATGTACTTTCTTTACACATTGGAGTTATGCTGCATAACTTAAATTGGTCTACTATCTGTTTCTCATGTGTTTTTTTTTTTTTTTTTGAGATGAGAGATAAAGTCAGTTTTTAAATCATTTAACCTCATTTTTTTATTGGTAGTTATGTTTAACATTTTAAACTTATCAATGATCCACTTTAATAAGGGTTGATCAAATAACGGGCTGCTTAAAAGTTATTATACCAACTTTTTCTTCTTGGCAGTCAATTTCAGCATGCCGCTGCATCATCATGCTATATTGCAAAAACTGAATTGTCTAAAGGATTCTGTTTAATGATCCTTGAAGATACTCCAGTGTGATATACACCACAAGATCAGATAGTTTACTGGTTAAAACAATAAAGAAGAGGATTCTAATCTGCACAATTCATAGAATAATGAGAATGCTTGACATGAGAACTTTAAATAGTAGTATGAAAGGCAGACAGCGCATCAGATTAAAAACAAAGAAGATATCCATCCCAATATCGCATAGAATAATTAATGAAATACTTTCCCACTGATATGTACATTCATGTGTCTTTTAAGATCAGATTTCCTTGATGTTGCATATTTACAAAATTCACAGTGGAATGGTTTCATGTCTGTGTGCATATACATGTGTTTGATAAGGTTAGACTTTTGTGTGCTTTCGTATTCACACAACTCGCAGTGAAACTCTTTTTCAACAGAGTGCGTACTCATGTGCCTTTTGAGATTGGCTTTCTGTGCTGTGGCATATTCACAAATCTCACACTGGAATTGTTTCTCACCAGTATGGATTCTTGTGTGCATCTTGAGATTTGATGACTGGGAAAAAGTGGCATCACAGGTCATGCATCGGAACGGTTCCTCCCCACTGTGCATGCGCAGGTGCTTTTTAATATCAGCCTTCCATGCAGTTGCATAATCACAGAGTTGGCACTGGAATGGTTTCTCTCCAGTATGTGTCCTAACATGTCTTTTCAGATCATGGCTGTTTATAAACGCTAACTCGCAAAGGGAGCAAGCAAAACATTTCCTTTTTTTATTAGATGAAGACATTCTTCTCATTCATCAAAATTGTTACAAACCACAAAATTTTAAAATGTTTACAAAAAGGACTGGTAGATTATTACATATTTTATATGTAGTAACATGATTTGAAAACATGATTTTAAATGTAGCACTTTAGAAAATGTAACTTAACTGAGAAGGCACAAACGTAGAATTCTTCCTAATAGATTATGTATATTTAATGAGGTATGATAAACTAGTAAGTGGTTATTTATAGACATTGTGCTTTGCACCTACATGCATTATCTTCAGTCTTGCACCTCTAGGTGCAATTGCAGAAATTTCCATTGGTAATATTATCTTGTATAATTTTTGTGCACATCAAATTGCACCAAATCATTTTTGTTTATCTAGTGGCACTGTTTTGTTGCTCCTGGGTTCACATCTTTTAATCAATACAATTATTATTATTTTTAACATTTTGGTTGATAGTATCCAAGCATTGTCATAAAATTAGCTTAAAACTGCTGACTTTTAAATTTGCAAAACCTGCAAAAAAAAAAAAAAAAAAAAATGCAAGTAAAAATATAAAAGCAAAGAATTATTTTGTAGTTAAAAATAAAAAAATCCATGAGAGCCAAACTAAAAATGAACAGCATAAAATACAGTCAATGAAGCAAGATTTACACTGAAACAAGTGACATATGTCAATTTATTAACATTATTTAAAAAAAGGTACACATATCATAATTCCTGAATATTAAACAAAACATTCTATTCACTTTTGAATAATTATTTCTACAGTACCAGAAGAATCCGCTACATACACATATGCAATTTACCAATTTCTATATAATAGCCTCTTCTGATGATATAGAAAAGTTTACATATAATAAAAAAAATGACAATCATTTTGCACAGTCTTGTTCCCAATAGCCATTACACATGACGTCATGCTATACCACTTCAAACTTCCAGCAGAATACCAGAATGTAGACAAAGGAATTCTAACTATCGTATAGATACCACATAGGTTCTTGATAATGACTATGATAGTCAAAAGTACTTGAACAAAAATAACAAAATATGAACTTTGGACAGTTTTTCCACAACTTTGAGAATAATACTCAATATTTACTTAGAATTTGTAACCCTCAATTTTTACATGATGAAGATAAATACAAAGAAAATACTTTAAATCTTTTGCAATATCCTAATTATTTCATATAGTTCATTGGATTCATAGAATTATAAAAATAATACAAATCTACCAAAACTTAATATAAAATTAGTTACAGCTACTTCAAAAAGAAAAGATTTTAATTAATACAAAACAAAATAAAACAAAAACCTCAAGTCTGAAGTAAGAATTTACAAAATACACTGTTAAAAAGGTCACAAGAAAAACATAGATGACACATTTAGGAATTTAAATAAAAGATTATATGAACACAAAAAGGAGATATTTTATTAAAGAATATACTCAATGCAATATTATTAATTGTAATGGGTCTGTCTAAAAGAATGTAAGTTTAATTAAAGGGGAAAGTAATTTATTAAGGCAAACATATATTGAAAATGCACTGATTTCTGAATCTTCTACAGTAAATTTATATCCTGGTTTCATACAGCATATCAGCTTTCTTAACAAAACTACTGCTATTACAATGTGGGATATTCAAAACAACAGTGATAAAAACAAATGTATTAGAACCTGAATGGAGTCGGTTAGGTTGTGTTTCTAGACACATTGGAAGCCAGAAATTTAAAATTAAAATTGAAAGTCAAACATCCATGCACTTTCAATGTTTCTCTGTAATGGACATTTGTTATATTTCATTCCACATCTACTAAATATGATTCCATCAGTAAAACATTACTTAGTCTGAAGAAGTTATGCCAAGATATGAAACCTGTCACATAAAATTTTTCCATGTTTGTCATTTAATTACTCACCATGAGTTTGATATTTAGTTTATATATCATATTCTCCTGTACATATTAATGTAATAAATATGGTATGAACTTACACATAAATCTGAAAAAGGGCAATTCTTGCTGCATGTCTACAAATAAATATTTTATAAATTATATTTTTCATGAAACTCATCCAATATATGCTAACAAAATATTCTTTCATGGATTCTCTGCTGTCCAACAACTTATACAGTTTTCTAGTTTCATCAAAATATTTATAGACATTTATTTCAGTGTTTTCAAACAAAATACTACCTGGTTCTTCTCAAGCATCCATAGTCCATTAAATAAATTGCATTATAGGAAGTCATAGCTAGTTTGTACAGTTTTTTTCTTTCTTTCCAAAGATATGACAGCACTATAAATATATTAGCCAGAGTAAGGTTGGAAAATGAACAGGCAAAACCAATTTAACATGAAAATAGTAATGACAGAGAAAGAAATTCTTATAATATTTTATTATCATCATCATGGGACAAGAAAGAAATATCAGGGAGGAAATTATTCTACCGGCTAAAAAAATAACTTTCTATTGTATACATCTTTGATATGTTTTTTCTCTTTTCACTTTATATTGGGAGCTATTATAGTTTTACATTCAAAACAACAAAAAAAAAATTATATTCCACACATTAAAATTTGCATTATATTTAAATAGAACATCTAGAAACTAGCATGTTTTCAATCAAGAAATCAACATCAATAAAGGTGTTTTCAGTTGATGGCTTATGGCCAGATCATGGTGAAACACTGTTATGGCTTTTGCAGTAAAAAAAAAATTTTCTGGCTTTAAATAATCTGCAAAAGCCAGAAAATATTTTTTTTTTAGATTGTAAGAATTTTTTTGGAGATAATACTGATAATGATTTACTCGTACAAATTAATCCATAACTGGGGTGAAAAGAAGTGGATTCATACCATTCCTAAGAGTATTTGTGCATAAGTGAATATAACAAACCCAAATGGAATTGGAACTCAATTTCTAATTCCAAGCCATTATCTGTGTACACTACTCACACATCCAAGCTTACAGCCTCTGGTATTCCCAAGTAGTCACCCATCTAGGTACTGACCAGGCTTGACATTTCTTAGCTTTAGTGATTCAGCATGATATAGTTGCAAACCATTGACTAATACTCTGCATGGGGCAAAAGTGTGAAGAATGACAGAACTTTATATGAGGTAATTGTTGCTAAAAATCCTGAGTAAAATATCTTTCACACCCTAAAATAATGGTAGTTTTTTTATAACAACACTATATACACAGGTATATATACTCAACCTCACCACTAAAAGCAAGATGTGACACAAGGTCGTTTTTATGTGGGGAGCACCATACACATATGCATGCATTTGGGCCAAGAACAAAATTGCCCAGTCCCTGTGACCACTGTCATGCTGACATCAATATTACACCTACCTCAGTGCAATAAGAAAGGTGTTGTCATAGGGTTGGAATCCCCAGGACCAGGCACCTTCTCCCATCTAAAATGAGAACAGTTCACTCTACATCTGACCAGAAACAAACACTATATACACTGGATAGACAGAGTGAAATAATAATAAATATAAAAAGAACAAATTTTCACAAAGCACTTACACTTGCAGAGTTTTACAAAAAATTTGGTGTGCTTTCCATTCAAACAAGATTTTACTAACTTCTTTCCACCTCCTTTTTTTTTTTTTTTTTTTAATGGTATTCAAAGATTTTGAGAATATGACAAAGAGCCCAAAAAAGAAAGCACTTAAAAATATCTCCTGTGTTAGATCATTTGGTCTGATTATGAGAAATGGGTTGAGTCAAAAAATGTTGAGCATCCCTTGATAAAAAAAGACATGCAGAAGTGTTTGATAAAGTACATTACAAATAACTGTTGGAACTGCTTGGTAACCTTGATATATTTGGGAAGGATATTAGAATAACCAAGAACCTATACTGGCAGCAAACTGCCTGCAGATGTATAGAAAATGATTTCAGTAAATATGCAAAATAGAAAGGGTGTAAAACAAGGATGTGTCTTCTCAACCTGACTTCTTCAATCTATATAGTGAGGCAATTCTTAGAGAATTAGAAGCCCTACAGGATTTTTTTTTTTTATTGGCGGCCACTATTTTAAGAACATGAAATATGCAGATGACACCATGCTGATGGCAGACATGGAAAGGAAACTACAAGAATTCCTACAGAAGGTAGTGAAGGAAAGTGGGAAGAAAGTAAACCTCAATTGCAATAAGATATAATGCATTGTTGTTAGCAAAAGGAACAGCCCAACATGCAAATTACAAATTTGAGACACTAAAATCAAACAAGTACTACAATGTAAATATCTGGGAAGTGTTTTAACAAAGGACAGGAAGTGTGACACCAAAATTTGAAAGCTCATTGGGATAGCAAAAGATGTCTTTCAAAAGCTAAGCAAAGAATTAAGAAACAGAAAAATTTTGTTAGAAAGAAAAGAGTACTGAAATGTTATGTAATATTAGTCCACCTATTTAGTGAATGTTGGACAATCTCTTGACAGATTAACAAGAGACTTGAAGCAACATAAATGAGGTTCTACAGATGGATGCTGAGAATACCATGGACTGAACATGTGAGCAATGAAAAAGTTTTAGATGAAAAGGATATTTGAAATTTCTAGAGCACAGAGGAAAGAAGGCTTGGAAAATTTGATATTCACAAGACAGATTGAAGGAAAGGGAGACAGAGGAAAACAACACATAAAAAGCAAAGAGATGGTGAAACAAGGTTTAGGAGAGAGAACAAAAAGACAGAATTTATTAAGAGCTACAAAGGACAGGAAATTATGGAAAGCCATGATCACCAACACGGCACATGGAAAAACACAAAGAATAATTGTAAACACGCCTAGTCTCGCAACTCAATTTTAAACGGGGATCAAATAATAGAGAGAAGAGCACGCAAAACGACTCTGTTCGCGTAATGTCCTTCTCAAAAAATAAAGGAAGAGAAGGCAAACCTTAAATAACAAAGAGCAGACCTGCATATCCCACCCTTTCCGGTAACAAAAGACTACAAAAAAAAATCAGTACCTTGGAGCAGCCTCGCTTTGATAAACCAGAATCCGTCAATCACTCAGTTTCCACGTCCGAAGAACGTCCCGGCCCATAAGCGCAGGTAATTTCATTTACTTTTCCTGAATATTTGAACGTGAAATTTTGTCATGAGTTTACGTTACTAACATTTTTTTTTTATTATTTCAAATAGAAAGAGCAACTGAAATGTGGAACTTTTAATTTAATTCATTAATTTATGTATTTCAATTTCAAAGATGAACCACAACTGAATCATATTCTGAACAAACAAATCTTTTAAAAAATTCAAACCCAAGATTGAAGGAAATCTCTAGTAAAACGCAACCTGAATTTGTGTTTTTATTCAACCAGCAATTATCAAATAAAATACACAATTTGGAACAGAAATTTAAAATCATGATAGAATTATTCCTGTTTTTTTTTCTCCTTTTATTGATTCTGAGATTTTTTTTCCGTGTTCGTAAAACAGAAAACTTATATTTACATTTTTCAAAAAGAAAAAAAAAGTCCACTTTTACTTACCTCTGTTTGTCCCCTCTCATGTAGATTACCTTCCAAGTGTCATTTTAATAACAGAAAAATGCAAAAGACAATAAAATAAAAGACGTACGTACAAATGTTATTTAAATTTTGTTTACTAAATCCTACCTCGACGTAGTTATCAAATTGCAGCTACATAGATAAGGGAGGTAACTTACGGTCGCACCTAACACTAGTCCCTTCGTAAATAAAATCACGTCTGTTGTGATTTGAAGGTACCTCGTTGTGGCGTTACAATGGTTAACTGGCTGGTTATATCTTAAACTGGATGCCTCATGTTTGTATACTAAACTTAGTGAATATATTTGTTTATATTATAGAATAAGATAAAATAAAGACAATAGCACATAAACTTAATTGAACAGAAAAAAATAATGACCAGAGAGAAAAAATGTGTGAGTGAAGAAAAGGACAGATAAACAGTGTTTTTTATGTACATACATGACATTGTTACAAACAATATGTGTGTACAAATAAGCAAATAAGGAAGTGTAGTAACACCTTGTTTATTCTGTGCTCCAATCAACTAAACAGTAAATTTCAGTCTGGATTTCTGGGATGAGGAGTTATCAAAATTTACACTATTTACAAGTGGAGTATTGTCCTTAACTTTGTTGTTGTTGTCAAAAACACAATGTTTCAGCCATTGTGCCTTCATCAGGTGTATGCTGATCTGGGTAACCTACAAGGAATTAAAAACTAAACCCTTTATTTAATCTACAGGGCAGGCTGTTCTCCTTTTACTGCACATCTGTAGAGATATCTTGTCTAGTTTTATTTTTAGTACTGCTCAATTATTGCTTGTCCTGTTTCCACTGAGTCCAAGTACACACTGCCCACCCCAGGGATTGAACTCACAATTACTGTGTCTTCAAATCCACGAATCAACACTTTAATCCACTAGGCTATTGTCCTGTAAGACTTGTAGGTTATACAGATCAACATACAGCTGATGAAGGCCAGAGGAAGCAATGCTCAAAATGTTATGCAAATACTAGTTTGCTTGTAAATAATGCAAATAGACAATCAACCTACTTTTTCAAAAAAAAAAAATACACAGGTTTTTCTGTTAATCCTCAGGATGCTGAAAGCAAAGATAAAAATATCTCTCTTCTTCAGATGAATGGTGACCTATCTAACTCCATTGGAGATCAATCTTCAAATTCTTTGGAATCTATTTGTTCTGTTACTACAGTACAGCATTTCTATTATTTTATTTTTCCCTTGTTCATTACCATTTTTCATTTACGTACATTTTAAATTAGTCACTGTTTTGACCACTTTCTATTTAGCCCTTAGCAATTACTGGAAATGGCACAATAAACAATAGGATTAAGCCAATGTGGTTCCTACTTTGTAATACTTCTATTCTAGCAACAAACAATAGCTTTGCTGTACTGCTTCCAAATATGTGTCCATTTTTGTGCATGTGGGTATATCAGATAGCCAGATAAATACTGTTTGGCTTTTAACAAACCTGTTGATGATGAGAGTTTTTATTGGAGTAAGACATTTATCTGGCTGTCTAAGGTACATACATGCATGAGATGGAAACACATTGGGAAGCAGTACACTATTAGTATGTTCCCTGTGTCATACACAACTTAAAAATTTTCTGTAAAATGTCATTCAACAAACTACATGAATTGGTATGCATTAATAACTTTGAATATTTGACTATGATTCAAACAAAAACTTATTTTTTCTACAGAACTATATTGACTACTTCAATATAGCAAAAAAAAAAATAACTGGTACTGCTGCTGAACTCTCCCATCATTTTCAACATATGTGGATGCAGCAACTCCATTCTTATAATTGAACAACCAGACTACTCACATATATGATTTGATAATAGTAGTAAAGGCTTATTCAGAACCAACTACACTTTTTGGAAGAGCTGAAAGCATAGTGTGACACAAGGTCCCCAGATGGCCCTCATGTTTTGAATTCAGAGTTTTTCTTTTCCTAAACTGGTAACCACCCAGGGCTATAGGAACCAGTCTATCCTGCTATTTACCCATAGCTGGGGAGAGAAGAGATTGATTCATACCTTTTCCAAGTGTATTTGCATGTAAGTGAATGTAATGAACTCGACTAGAATTTGAACTCAACTCTCCAACTCCTTAATCCGAGTCTCTGTCCATTACTCCACTGTGTCTCCATAAATAATTGATTACACTACATTCAAAGAGAATTTTTACTAAATGCTTTATTGTAAATTCTACACTAATTGACTCTTGCATATTACTCTAGCTAAGATATTGCTTGTTTATAAATATTCCAATCAACAATTCTTAGATTGCATTAGAACTGATTGGCTGAATTAACATTGAAATGGTATGGCATGACTGTTATATACTGCATATGGCTGTAGGAGTAACAAACAAAACAACAATGTATTGCTGATGTGACGGAAAGAAAAGGAAACAGGATATATTAAATTAAAATTAGTTGTATTAACAAAGTATGCATCAAATCAAGCATAGAATTCTCTTGTCGGTAAGGAAGTTAATGCTTCTTAGCAAAGAGGTCCGATCTAAAAGATGGGTGTAGTGGTTTTGTACTGACTTCATGTTGGGTCATTTGTGGCAAAGAGAAATTGTTAGCTTATCCTGACATCAGGTCAGTTGACCAAGACACTACTATAAATTGCTTTGAGAGTTGTCAATGTGTCCTTTTATTCAATCAGAGTGTATACATGAATTAGTATTTTGTCATGATTTCTTTCTGTGAGATAGATGAATGGCTAAGAGCTCATGTGCAGAGAGCAGCTTCTTTTTTAAAAATTTTACTTTTGATAAGGTTCACATCTGACCAACAGGTTTTGAATTGGAAAGAGGTCTAATATAGCCGAATATAAAATTAAGAAAGCTCTCCATCTTAAGAAAGAATGTTAATGCAACAATTGTATACAAATATGCTTTGCAAAAGTAGGTATACAGCAATGAAAAACAGAATGTAATAGCTGTTTCCTGCTACTGTATCCACACATTCACTATTCTCTGTCTTCCAGTACAATTTCAAAATTAATTTGCACTTAACTGTTAAATTATCAACCATCATTAAATTACCACTTTAGCTGCAAAGTAATTTATTTATTAAAAAGTAAAAATTATAATAAATGTATTATAATAAAAATTATGAAAATGATTTTAATGTATTAATAAAATCCTAAAACCACTATTATAATACTGGTAAAATACTTACTGTGTACCTACTTGTGCTGCCTACTTTATATATTCTTTATAGAAGGTATTAAAAGTTAATTCACTCATGTTGCCAATTAGCATATACTGGGAATGATAAGCAATGATAAATGCTGGCAAAGAAAAGAAAAAGCCTCTTACTTGAATGTCATTGTTTCATCAGTCAGCCATATAGAGTGTGTGTGGATGCTGTGATGATGTGAAACTCTGGCTTTTCACTCATCGATGAGGTGCTTACATAAATTACTGTCATCTTGTTGTCTCACATATGCACATCTTAAGCTCAACTGGATCAATCATCTATTTATATGTCTAGGTAACTACTGAAATCCTTTGTGGCATAATTCTGCACCTGGTGGCCATGAGGTCATTTACCAGGTCAAACCTCCGATGCAACCAGATCCTCGTGTTTTGGTGTAACTGAACACAAAACCTACTTTGATATCTCTTAAAACAAGCCCACTACATATTGGGTTCACCACAGATCAACTCTTAGAATAAAGGTTCCATATTGACATTAAATTAGATTCAGACCTCTGGTATTTTCTTGCATGAATTACACACTACACTAGTTCAAAATTAATAATATTAATAATTTTTTTATTTTATTTTGAATGCCATGTCCCTTCAGAACATTGTTGATAATGGCATTCTGCAGATTTCTTTTATATATTATCTGTGAAATATCATGATTTCTTGACAATGATAGTGGACTGGTTTCTCATTACCTTGACAAGTTTTGAAGTTGGAGAAGTCTTTCTGGTAGATTGGCACACAAGGCTGAGGGAGGTTGGAAATGATCAGCTGAAATGTTGTGATGGAAATACAAATGTTATGAGTTCAGCATTTTGAACAATTCTTGGACTGATGAGTCATCTCAAAATAAGGGACAACTATATTTTCCCCCACTAATTTCATCTGTCATATTTTATAATTGTCTGGGGAATACATTTTTTCAAAGGAAAGATCAATACATTAAAAGATTAAAATAAACAACAAAGAATAAACATTTACAGTTTTTCCTATAAAAACTCATGTTTATTTTTAAAACCAAGCACTGAATAGCTGTGTCAGTGTTTTACAGTGTGTATAGCTATAAGAATTTTCTCTTAAAAATCAAGGTCTGTGTTAGGTTCAAAGTAATTCATTAAAGCTCAAAACAAGAACTGTCATTTTATAAAAATACTTCATAGGTTACGTTTTAAATGTAAAAACAAGTAGAAGGGAAACATTACATTTGATAAATCAATCTCTTGAACATTTATGGGATCAAGAATTGAATGTTTTAACTTTTCCAAAGACATAGAGATAAGTAAACTTCAAAGCCAGACTCTGAAAGTCACTGGTATGCATTGTTATTCAGCAGTTACAATAATCTTGGCCAGTTGAAACAGCAATAAGCTGTAAGCTATATACTATAAAAATTCACTTGAATATTCTTACAGCTTATTCGTATAATTTATATATTTAAATATGTTTTTAGCATGTTTGTTTTACATTGATAAAGTGTCAGCAGTGCCTAGAATATGCCAACTGTATCTCCTACACATGAGTAAGACTCCACTTATGGGTGGATGCTTGTAGACCCATGTATAAACCAGAGCAATGTTTACCTTTTGATTCAAGATTTCAACATGAAATTAACCAGCCAACTGTCTCCATGAGGCAAAATAAAACATTTTCTCTCTTTTTTTTTTTTTTTTTTTTTTTTTTTTGATTACATTCTTTTTTCTTTTTTTTTCGAAAAAGATGGTTTTATTTGTAAATGTCTGCACAGGGAAGATCACACTGCTTTTTTAAAGAGTTCATATTTTTCTTTACATCTTTGGTGCAAAAGAGTATTTTTGTTTTTTAAGCAACAATTTGAAAATGAGAATGATTATTGGATGCATGTGTTCACTATTCAAATATGTCAGATAGATTTAAGACATTTTATCAGAAGGAAAATGACATGGTGTTCAATGTTCTTGCGTTATAGTGACAGGTTTAAGAGAAGACATAATCCATAGTGACTAATTATTTTTTTCTTTTAAATCATTTTACCCCAAGCAAGGCAGTAAAGCCACTAAAATACAAAGGGTTACTGAGTGGGAAAGAAAGAGAAAAACATTAAGGAGTGAGAACAGTAAAAGAAGAGGAAAAAAATAGACAGTAGATAACAATTGACATTGCATTTAAATTTTTGAAGATTAAAGTTGGCTGGAAATCAAGAAGCCAGGAAATATGAGAAAAAAAAAACTATTAGCAAAGAACTTACAGTTACATCTAACCAATTCAACTGTAAAATTATGAAACCTTGTTGCCATTCTAGTATTGCACTTAAATGCATAAAATTTAGGTACTATAGAGTAAAGTTCATCAGAACAAGTACCATGAAAGTATTTATAGAAAGGATACAGGGAAGCTACATTACAGCAGTGGGAAAGGGACTGAAACTGGAATACTCGTTCAGGACCAATAACATCACAGATTCTTTGTATTTTATCAAGAATCTTTAAATATGTAGCACCAAACTATATGTGGCAGCAATATTTGAATTGTGGATGAATGGCAGACTTGTAAATATGTAAGATAGATTCTGGAGAGAAAAAATGTCTTGCACAAGATTTTCCTCACAGTAGACCTAGCAATTGATTCAATATAATCTTTCCACTTTATGTCGGCAGAGAACATTAGCCCAAGAAGGGGCAACATGTCGCTCACTTGGAAGGCAGAAAGGGTTCTTTCAGATGATTAATAGAAAGCAGTTTTGTTTAGTATTATTAAAATTAACAAGCCATTCCTTGCTCCAGTTAAGAGCAGATTTTAGGTCACTTTCAAGATCAGCTACCAATTTCACAGTATCAAACTGATCAGACACTATTAAAATAGGAGTAAATAGTTGTGTCATCTGCATAGATACTGAGCTGATAGCCAAAGCCAACAAGAAGGTCATTGATGAAAATTAGGAAAAATGTCTGTCCAAGGATAGAGCCCTGGGGACACTTGCATTAATGCAAAAGGATTTAAAAAAGTGGCCATTTACAACTTTCATTTTGCAATTTTATAAGAAATATTGAATCAGTCCAAAAATTTGTCCAGAAAGACCATAAATTTCAACTTGTGAAGAAGACTGGTATGTCAAATGCCTTCAAGATGTCTAAAGCAACAAACTGAGCTTCACCATTCTTATCTAAATCTTGACAGATTTTTTCAACAGTTGATCTAGTGAAGTGAAAGCCATATTGCTTATTTGAAAGACTCTGCAATGTAAGGTGATTAAACAGTTTGATTAGAGGCTCTAGTACTTTGTCAAAATGTGGTAGAAGGCTAATAGGCTGATGCACATTTCTTAAGAACTATTGCAGGGTATCATCAAGTTCACATGCTTTGTGGGGATCCAGTTGATAGATGATAGCAGAAACCAAGGAAGGAGTTATATGTATATCACTCAACAGAGACTCAGTGGAAAGTTAGGCAAAGATACTCTAGATGAGTCAAGAATAGAATTTGAAGAGAATTTACAAGTAAAACATTCTGCTTTATCAGCAGATGATAACACCTCAAATTATGTGAAGAAAGGAAGGACAGAAGACTTACAATTATTCAACATACTATTACTGAGCCGTCAGTAGTCATGAGAGTCAAAGTTGTTAGAGGCTATACGGTACCTCATTCTATCAGCAAACAAAGACTTAGCACCTTCAAGGAGATGTTTATAATTATTACATGCAGACACAAATAGGTATCTGTTTTGATCAGAACTGTCATGCAAAAGCTGGCAAAAGTGATTCCTGTGGGCTATGGCAGCCAAGCAGCCAGTGTGAACCATGAAGAAGATTGTGGTTTCACTTGGTATTTCTGAGAAGCTACAAAAACATCGATGTCAGCTTTAACTCAAAAAGAAATCTCTGTGGCACAATTGAAACAATCTCTGATAGATTTTGTAGAAAATAGAAATTTAGAAGATACCTGTGAAACTTTCATGTTTGTAAGGCAACAGCAGCTATTTTATAGAAAATGTCACTCCTTAAATAGACTGATCCAATCATAAAACATTTTTTTGGTAATAATTTTTGCAGATTAGCTTTTTAAGATTTTTCTCAAGCAGCAACATTTGTCAGAATTGAAAAATATTAATTTTTTAATGATATAAAAGTCAGGGGTGGGGTTCCTGTTCATCATATTGATACATTACCAAATGGATTCTTAACTTTTACAGAGTAATTTGCACTTAGTTTTTTATTTACAAATGTTGTGCCATGAAAATGTGTATACATCATTGCATGTTTTTATACTTTTGTTAAATTTAATTTATGTAAATTTTTGTTCTTTAATTAGAAATGTGGCACTGCTTTAAAATTGTACATCCATTCTTTAATAACAAAAATTGTTTTGCGAAAAAACAACAATTCGTTTCTTGTTTAAAATATTTTCTTAAATTAAATCACATAAAAATGACAATGTACTCAAAATTGTAATAAAGTACACTATCCCCTGAGATTTATTTTTAAAAATTGAGCCATATTTTTACTTTTGTTTACTCATATCAGATCAGTGATGATCCTTAACAATACAATTTTAAACATTTTAAGAAATATTCAGGAATTTAGGCCCAAATCACCATAACTTTCAATTGTCATTGATTTTTTTCGTAAAAATCATCTTTATTAAATTTGGACAAAGTAAAATTAACATTACTCAAATAAATTTAAATTGAAATATTTCATTGATATTTGAATATTTTTTTAGACTTTTGTTAATTTATTTAAATTTTTTGTTCTTTAATTAAAAATGTGGTACTGCATTAGTTTGTTCTTTAATGGTAAAAAACAAAAAAATGAAAAAATTGCTTGTTTAAAACATTTTCTTAAAACACAAAAATGTATATATCCATTTGTTCTTTATTTAACAGAAATCTTATTGGAGCTTTAACAAAAATCTGTTTTCATACACAGATATCCATGATGTAAGCACATTTTCAAGGCAGAAATTTGTCAATAAAAAAAAACTATGTGCAGATAACTTTGTAAAGTCAGATATCAATTTTACACTGTACTACTGTTATGAACAGGACAGCCCTTCTAAAACAATAAAAAAAAAATCAGTATTTTTCAATAAATATATTTGATAAATGTTGTGGCTTAATTAGCCATTTCCTTATGAGGAAACATTCGGCATTCCTTGGCCCAGGAGCCAATGCCACTGTTGCTTGAAATTTATAAAATCTCTCTCTTTAATCAATTTTTCTGGAAAATAGGTTTCTCAAGTACTGTAACTGTTACTACTCTTTCCATTATTGATTGGGGCTTCCATCCTAACCTTTTGTTTGAAGTAGTGTGGAACATCAGCATCTTGATTATGTCATTATTCTCTTTTGTCATATCCATTTTAGTTGTTGCTGCTGTTGAAAGTCCTCAAGTGATGTGGTTTCTATTATTTGGTACAGGTCTTTGTTTACGATGTTGTAGTGCCAAGTCAGAGTTTCAGAAAAGGATGCTCCTCAGTGAGACCTAGAGGTTTCATTTACTGAAAGGTATTTTTAATCATTGATCTGAGAAAATATTTGTATACAGCTGACAGTTTAGATATTTCTGAACAAGTTTGACACCATGCAGAACATCCATATGATATGTCTTGATCTGACAAGGCTATTTAAGAACATTACCCTAGTTTTTAGGTTAATGTTTTGGCTTTTTAGCCATTTACAATGTTGAATAAAATTATCCCTAGCAAAGCATATTCTGTGTTCAATTTTCTTATCTCTTATGCTAAATTTGTTAGGAAGGTGTAAAGAATGCTAATCCAAAAATATTTTTCTCTATTTTGTATGAGTGTACCAGTCTACATAAGTAGTGCCTGGAAAACAGCTATCAATGTCATAACCCAGAGAAGGAAAGATGTAAAAATACAGAACTGTTAATCGGTAGATTCTGGAAATACAATACAAAAAACAAAAAGAGGATGAAATCTGTCCCACATAAATCAGTTGAAGTTATTCCTGTTTTACAGCATTCATATTACAATATTTTCTCACCACCAGACCTTTGCACTGTTAGATATTAGCAAAATGGTTTCTACTTTGCCATGTGTTCATATGGCATTTTGTGGGTATCCATCTGCAAATATTGTTCCCAGTTTCTGCCGTGAAAATAGAAACCCAGTCCAGACATGTAGCAGAAAGCGGGACAGGTGTATAAGTTTCCAATATCATAGTATATCAAAAGTATTTTCATTTTATTATAGGCTTTTACACCAAAACTTATGTTTGCATCTAAAGGTGATCTATAACTGTATTATATTATTAATATTATCATCATTAAATAGACCATATTATCAATTCTGATCATCTGTTTTAGATGTAATAATGGTGGATACAAGTATCGAGATTTTGGTTGTTTTGAAGCAATTTTTTTAATTGGGCTTCAGAGCTGCTCGCGGAATTCAAAAAGTGGGAGGAAATGAAACAATATCTGACCATATTGCTCAAATTTTAAGTATTTTAAATATGGTGACATTTCTCTTGAAATAAAATCCCAAAGTGGATAACCATCAGTTTAAAAATTCAAAGTAGAGGAGAACCCAGCCATCAGTGCTCAAAAACTTTCAGATGACCTAGGATGATCAAAAGATACCATGTGTAGAACATTAAAGTTCCAAAAAGCATACTGCTCTCAAGAGTTTCCTCATGAATCATGGATATACAAATACTTTTGATGCATCCCAATAACAAGTTTAACTCCCGTATCATATGGCCATGTGGCAGACTTGCTTTGCCTCAAGTAATTCAACACTACTCAGTTTTCCCTGATCATGCTCGTCAGAGATATCTGCACAGTATTCCTGTCCCCACTTCTCACAGTGGAAGGACTTCCTCTGAGTATGTTTGCTTGCATGCATTTAAAATATGGACAACCAGGAACATGCTGAATCAAACGTCAAGAGGTTTCTCACTGGAATGTATGCGCAAATGTTTTTTGAGGTTGGATTTCAATGCTGTTGCATAATCACAAGTTTCACACTTGAATGGCTTCTCACCAGTGTGTGATCGCATGTGGCTTTTGAGATAGTTCTTACGTGCTGTGGCATAACCACATTCCTTGCAGATAAATGGTTTTTCTCCTGTGTGTGTGCTCAAATGGATTTTCAAGGCAGTCGTCTGTGCTGCTGCATAATTACAAAACTCACACTGAAATGGTCTTAAACCAGTGTGTTTTCTGATGTGTCTCTTAAAATCTGACTTTCGTGGAGTGGCATATTCACAGATGTCGCATACGAACTGCTTCTCTTCCGAATGTATCTTCATGTGCATTTTCAGATTGGATGACTGCGAAAATGCAGAGTCACAAACTTTACAATGAAACGGCTTCTCTCCCGTGTGCTTCTTCATGTGAATCTTAATAGCAGTTTTCTCTGCAGCAGCATATTCGCAAACCTCGCACTGGAATGGTCTTTCACCCGTGTGTTTGCGCATGTGCCGTTCAAAATGATGCTTCCACACGGTTGTATAGTCGCAAATGTCACAGTCAAAGGTTTTCTCCCCTGTGTGCTTTCTGACATGCATTTTCAGGTGAACACTCTTTGCAAATGCCAATTCACAGACGGCACAAACAAAAGATTTCTCTTCTACAGGAGTTGACATTTTATTTTATACTTTGGATCAGATTATAATGCCACTCTAAAAGTGGTCAGTGGGAAAAGAAAAATTATCACTCAGGCAGATTGTTTTGTTTTCTCTCTTTATATTAACGTGAACAACAATTAGAAACAATTGATATGCATCAAAATCCTAATTATGTTTATCTTGCATCAATAAGTTCATATCCCCAAATTCATTGAAATGCCTGATTATTCCCAATATTTGTCACATACAGTGGTATTGTAATTGTAAGTTCAATCCCTAGGCTGGGTCATGTGTACTTGGATTCAGTGGAAACAAGACAAGCAATAACTGATCAGTACTAAAAAATAAGAACTTGATGCGATATATTGAGGTGTGGACAGTGGAATGAGAACAGTCTACCCCAGTAGATTAAATAAATGGTTCAGTTCAAAATTCTCTGTAGGTTACCTGGGTTGATATACACAGATTGGAAGGCACAACAGCTGAAACGTTGTGACAACAACAAAGATCAGGACAATAGTCCAAATTTAAATAGTGTAAATATTATTCCCAATATGTGGTTACCTGTGCATTTAATGCATTTTGATGGCTTAGGAAATGTTTACTGCTAATGATTAATCGCTTTCCTTTCTCTTGGCTTACAATTAAAAAAAAGTAAACGCATTTATTTATATTTAATATCAACTTGTTGACATGTAATTTCAAATAACACCTTTTTCTCTCCTTTAATTACTGCTGTTTCTCTTCTTTGCTGACAGGGGGACTTAAACTTTTGTTCTGAATAAAACATTCTTTCACTTTATTCTTAGTCTGCAGCTTAAGAAATTTTAGCATGTTACTTTGTATCTCATTTGCATCTGTTAGTAAAGTGACACCTGTAAAATAAATATTTCAGATTAAAGCAAATTCATCAATAAAACCATTCAACATAAATTTCAATCATGTTAAATTTTCAGTGAAAAAGGTTTTTCAAAAGGCATTCATTTCGTTTTTTACAGTTGAACAAATTGTCCTCATTTTTGTTGTTGTTATCACAACATTTCAGTCATTGTACCCTTCAACCTTCTTCATGTGTCTGTTGGTCATGGTAACCTTCAGGAAATTTAAAACTGAACACTTTATTCAATCGACAGTAGTATATTGTTCTTGTTCTGTTGTCCCTGTCTAGGGATATTTCATCTGGTTCTTTTTATTAGTGCCAAAAAAGAAAAAAACAAGACAGTGGGACAAGAAAAACCAACTCCTGTAGATTATATAAAGTGTTAAGTTCAAAAGTCTCTGAATGCTGCTAAGACTGACAGACACCTGAAGAAGACCAGATGACACAATAGCCAAAACATTGTGATAATAATGGCAAAGGACATCAGTTCAAAAGGTTAAAATGATAACTTCTTAGCCTAGAAATTTAGGTGTTTGCATCTTTGTTAGTTTCTTAAGAAAATATATTGAAGGGAAATTATTTGGTATTCTACTTATATATTTCAAAATATAAAATCGTTTGTCAAAATGATATTGTGTACAAATGAAAATACTAAAGAAAATTTCAATAAAATATAAAACTATAATTATGAAAATAACAAAATTTCAGACTCAAATTTAAATATAAAAAATAATATTGAATGAAAAGTTTCTTGGCAGACTTGGACCCTCATGCTTGCAAAAAAATTGAGTGTCATAAGGACTGTTTTTCCATTGACACTGCTATTATTTTAACTACTTTCAATCCTCAACAATGTTTATTCTTTTAAAAAGCAATGATTAGAGTTGTAATAAAACCTAAACATATGAAAATTAATTTATACATTTGTAACCCACTCTGTCACCATCAGACCGCCGTGGTTACCATCTAGCTGACTCCTCATTTGTTAACACATTGCTGGTTTGTCACTGATATTGTGATGATGAGCATGGTTCCACTTGATGTAGCTGACATTTGTCTGCTTAATAACCATTTACTCCTCTGTCCCATGTTTTTGATCTCAGAGGGTGAGAAGATTGCTGATGAAGTAAACTGAAGTGAAGAACAGTGAGGAGCTACACAACAAAGAATTCTTTGGAATAAAGAATTAGCTTGGTTTAAAAATGTAACAATGATTTGGTTTATACAGAGTGCAATGGATAAATTGTCATCTAAATTGCACAAAAATGAAAATAACACTGACATCTCATTTTAACAGATATATTTACCAAAATTACACAAAAGTATCTTGAGATACTAAAGAGTAAATTTATTCAATAAAATTGCCATTGGCTTCAACCATGGCCTCCAGACGAATTTGAAATCTCCTACAACTCTTCTGGGTGGTCTCCTTAAGTTAATGAATGCTGCCATAATACTTGCCTTCAGTTCATCTTCGGTCTTACAAGGAGTTTTTGTTAGTCTCTCACTCAACTGCACACCACACATAATAATCAAGGTGGTTTGGAAGTTAGGTGGCCAGATGTAAGTGGTGATGTTGTTGCATAAATTCTCTGACAGCCATGACTGGGTTCTCCTGCTAGTGTGGCATGGTGCAGAGTTATGTTGCCAAACATAGGATCTTCCAGCAGCCACCCTCTTGACTCAGGGTAGCACTACCTCTACAAAGCACTTGATTTAGGCCTCATTGAGTTTGAGGCCCTGTAGGAAGATGAATAGAAGCATAATGTCGCCATCACTAGTGATCACTCCAGACACCTTCATAATCACTATTAGACTCATCCAACTTTTTCCAAAGCCTCTGAAATGTTTGTGTTGGATCTTCTGGCATGAATGCCAAGTAGTACAGCATGCTGTTTCCAAATTTCTGGTGGAGTAAAATCAAAAACTAATAATGTCTATGTGTGAAATTAAGAATATAAAATGGCGACAATTTACACATCGCACTCTGTATATGAATTATCGTATACAATGGTTTTAACCTTTCCCCACTTGCAGTTTACAGCCTGTGTTAGTAGTAATTTAAATTTCTAAATTCTGGTCTTCAAGGCTGGCACAAGGACTTGGTCAGGAGCTCTCGATGAACAATGTAGATGTGGATTCCAGTAGCAGTAATGTGGGGACTGTAAGTTGTCCACATCTCCATCTTATATGGAGTCCTGTGTCTAGCAGATGTTGGGTTGACCAGAGTCTGGAGTTTGGTTATCTCCCACCCTTAGCATCAACCATTTTCTAAAATCCTATATTTTCAAAACATGTTTACTCAAGTAATTTTCCAAATTTAAGGGATGTCCAGCCTCTTTTAAGAGTGGTCAGAAGATTCAAGCCGCACCTTAACTCCAACTCCCTTCACTTCTCATCTTGCACCATCACTCCATATAGGTGGTGCTAATCTATCTGTCCCTTTTCCCTCCTTCTCAGCATCTAACCTCGACCCATTTCCAAAGGCTGATACAACTGTCTTTGTTATGAATCCAAACTTTTAAAAAGTATAGGCAAAAAATGGATTTCCAAAATTAATCTTTCTTTATCAGCTTGTCTGGTTGTTTTAGGTGATTTCCCAAAAGGTGATTATCTTGACCATATCTAAGATAATTAGAGCCAATCCAAATGGCCCCCTGCCAACCAACCTCAAGAATTGTTTTGTTCATCCAGTCATCATGGGTGCGAAAGAAAAATATTCCCAACATCTTTAATAATAATTGTCTTTCTCTGTTTATGTGTTTTTCAGTCAACAAGACCACAGTCTGTTGACTATAGTCACTCCAGGCTAGTAATTAATCTTTCTTTATCAGCTTGTCTCCAAAAAATCCAAAATAATGTCTACTATAAAAATTTTGACAAATGTCACAGAAATTAAAATAAAAGAACCTGTCCCCAATCTTAGGCACTAATCTTTATTTTTGTACAGATATTTTTCTTCAGGTAGCCAACACAAACCAAATGTTTTTCCTGGCACTTTGTCCAGAGGTTTATATGTTATTTCAGTGACCACCCATTTCCTTTACCAGCAACATATGTTTTTCTATTTTCCAGGACTAACATCTTTGATGATACATTGCCTCCTTCTTATTGGCGGGAAGGAGTGGTAGTCTTGGTTTTGCTCAATCATACTGAATTCCATCTAGTTAAATTTAGGTTCAATTCACTTTAGAACTGTTCTTAATTTCATTTTATTATTTTAAAACATAATTTTTAATGTATTTCATTTTTAATTTTCTTAACTTTTCAATCCACTTTCCTGAGAATTTCAACAATTATCATCCAGTTAGTAGTGTCTTTCCTCTTCCTTTTTCTTTCTTCTGATTAACTCCCTGAGTTCCCAGTGTCACACATTTTCTTTATTCTTGAGATTTGATAACAAAAGTAATAAACACTATTTATTCATTATATTTTTTATTGGAATGGTTGGTAGAATTGCCAATTGATTTAAACTTTATAAAATGGTAAATAATAAGGATTTCCGTGATTTATATAATTTAATAATTTAGTAAATGTTTATAAACTTATGAATAAAAATTTGTTTTCATATTTATTTCTTTATAAATTGGTAAATGATAAATATTACATTGTATTAGTTTGTAGAATGTTGTAAATATAAATTTTTTCTTGTAAATAAACAATCTAATAGTGTTTAATAGTTTTGTTGCAATTACTCAAGAACAAAAAAAAATATAAATTCACTTTCATAATATGTTTAGGTTTTATTACAATTCTAATCATCACTTTTTAAAACAATAAACATTGCCAAGGATGAAAGATAGGTAAAATAATAGTGGTGTTAATGGAAAAACTGTTGGTTTGATAGTCTGTTTTGTTGCAGCTGCAAAGGTCTAAGTTTGCCAGTTTCTTTTTGGATATATATATTGTACCAAAATAAACATATGAATAATTTTCCACTAATTTTTCATTCTCCTTACTTTTGTTGCTTTTTATTATAATTTCCAGTTCACTTTTGTTTTTATTGAAACCATTTAACACATAACTCTCTCCATTGCTTTAATATTATATACTTTTCTGACAACTTATTTCTGTTAGACAAGATTAGATTTTCTTATGTAAGTCAATGTTTTGACAATAAAACTGGTAATAATAAAGCAGTGTTGGCAAAATTTTCAGGACATATAATAGATATACCATGTGAATATCAATTTATCTGCTATTATTTAGTATTTTGTTTCTGAGATGAGTAATTGTCAATATACATGTATTATTTCAAACTCCTCTTGGTTGAATATCAATGTTATAACATTTCAATCAAGTACCCTCTGGTCATCATCAGGTGTCCATTTTTTTTAGCTGGTATGGGATATCTGTTATCAGAAACAAAGAATAACTCACATTACAGGGACAAAGTAACACAATAATCAACAGATATCCTATATGAACCAAACAATGAACACTTGATGATGACCAAAGGATAGTTGGTTGAAACTCTGTGTCTATAACAACATTGAAATAACAGAAGTATATTGACAACTATTCATTTCAGAAATGAAATATTAAATTATGAAAAGTACCAAAACCATCAAACACTGAATACAAAAGGCTCCAAAAACACTCCATTAATTCCCTTTGGGTCGGTGGCATAGTGGAAATAGTTGGTTATACATGTCTTACTGTCATCTACTTTTCTAGTGGTTGTGAGTTTAACATCTGGATCAGGTAGTGAAACACAACTTCAGCAGAAACAAACAATAACTCACATCATTGGGAAAAATAATATAATAATTAAGTTATTCACGACCAGGCAAATGAAGAACACTTGATGACTAGGAAGTACTTGGTCGAAATGTTTTGTCTATAATAGCATCTATATCATAAGTACAATAGTTTGAAATAATTCTAACAAAGGGCTGTTTTAAATAAATAGAATAGTCATTAATATTTATCCTTTAATTTCAGAAATGTAAAGATTGTCATGGGTTGTAAGAAAGATTTTACCTCAAAATGTAATTACCTAAAGTTATTGAGTAATGGGACCACAAGGTTGATAATTGTGAAAAACTTTAACAGAGGTAATAAAACTATGAAAAAATAACAATTGGAAATATTAA